>OY829327.1:95660831-96260831 GCA_963691655.1 Toxonevra muliebris | reverse complement strand
TCTTTACTTTTTACACTACTTGCCTACATAGCTTAGAGTTAGAGTTAGTTAGAGTTAACACACAATACGCTAATTTAATACAAACTTCAAGAGCTAAGCGCATAGTAGATAGATAGAGTAGACAACAAATAAAACAACACCAAACAATTTAAGCATTGATCAATGCTTAATGTACATAGATTTGTTAGTAGAAATAAAAATGAAAAAAAAAAAAAAAAAAATAAAATAAAATTGGCTGAGACCATTACTGACAGCCTCCCACAAGCTAAAGATACATATTAAGTTTATTGTAAGTATATGAAAAGGCAGCACAATAAAAAAAAAAAAAAAAAAAAAAAAAAAAGCTAGAAAAAGGTTATTCTTCCATGAACCGATTTAAGGGTTTACTTACCTAGTTACCTTTTATCATATATTTGTATGTATATGTATATATAAACGTTTATTTAATAGCACACTATTTGTTGTGCCCTTTCACTTTTATTTATTTCTTGAATGCTATTAGAAATAGAAATGTTAAACTTTTTTATCTGTGCATGCATTCAGCTGACAGTTTGAGTTTTAAGTAATTTATTATTTCAACAAATAGAGTGAAAGATATATTGCAAAATATATGCTGAGGTATTTTTTTTTTTTTCTTTTTTATTTGGTTTATATCTTAGTATTAACCCAATTCGCATTGTTTTTTGAAAAAAAATCTTTTTGTGACAACGTTAAGAGAAAACAATTATGAAGTGAAATAGATGATACTAGATTTGCCTATTAAACCAGGGCTTTGGACCGGAGCGCGGAGCTGGAGCAAGGAGCACACTGTTTTGACCGGAGCTAGAGCTGGAGCTGGAGCAATGAAAATTTAACCGCTCTGCTGCTCGGATTCATAATTTTTCCAACTATTGTTGCTTGACATTATATTTAAAAACTTGTACACTATTACAATTACAGGCAATGAAGTTTTTCCATTACCATCTCCATTAATCAATGCAAATGGCAATGCTGAGTTCAAATCCATCGGAATGAATTAGTACTAAAAAAAATTCATTACATTTATTGATTAATTACAAATTCATTGCAAGGAATTTGAACTGAGTAGTGCCATTTCCATTACAGTAATGAAATGTGCAATTTCAATTACAATAGCTCTATTCACGATTTCGCGCAAATGGTCTTGCATCATTGCAAATGCAAAATAGTTCTGCTATCACAATAACAAATATATGCGATATGCAATAAAAATTTGCATTTGCAATGATGCAAAACCGTTTACACCCTATCGTCAATGTGTGTTAATAATTCCTAATTTTTTTTAGAAGATGTCACTTAGAATAAGGAGTTCACAATCTTAACTAGTTCTATTGCTATGACAACAGGCTTCAAAACGATATAGTTGTTGTACAACTTAGCATTATATTTTTTCGTATAATAAACATGTCGAGTTTTTAGGCAAATAAAGAATATTTTCGGAACTTCCCAGAATTGGTCACTTAACATCAAATTTTTCAATATCGAGTTTTTGGTGAATTATGATAAGTCGTGCTCACTTTCATCTGTACCGAAAAGTTTGAAGATATACACCGAAAATTTACGACCTTTACCTTCAGCTCAAATTACAAATTCTGGAAGCAGTACTCCAAATATCAAAATAACTTTTGCTTTTCCTGTAAAATTCGGAAAATGGGTGTTAGGGCTTTAGCAAATTCAAGGTAGCGATACACATAAACGAATTTAAAATAAAAAAGTAGATTTTTATTGAGAAAATTATATATAGTTGGAGCTCGGAGCGGAGCACGGAGCAGAGTCGGAGCTATACTTAAGACGTCGGAGTGGAGCTGGATGGGAGCAACCCCAAAATTTGGTTGCTCCAAAGCCCTGTATTAAACGATCACGATGGTATAGTAGATAGGTTAGGTTGGAGTGTCTGTCGAGTGACACACTTAGGCCTGAACGACCCATTGTGATACCACGTAGTTGGACCTACAGTTTAACGTCGATTCCGAATGGCGGTGTGACAATTTTTTTATCGGCTTGGTCGTTTTGCCATTACCAATCAATGTGTGTACTTGAACACATACACTTCATATTAATAGGGAATATAAGAAAGTTATGAAAATTAACCACTAAACGAAGACGGGAATCGAACCCGAACCTTTCAGACGAAAATCTAGTGCACTACCCACTAGACTATCGTGGTCGTCGGTATAGTAGATAGTGCATTAGACTTTCTCTCAAGAGGTTCCAGGTTTGACTCCCGTTTGTTTCTAGTGGTTAATTCTTATAACCTTCTAATACTCACTATCGATATGAAGTGAATGAGAATTATAAAAAAATGTACAAGTACACCTTGGTTGGCAGTAGCAAAAACACCAAATGCTAACAAATTGCCGCACTGCCGAGCGGAACCGGCGTTAAACTGTAGATCCAACCAACGCGTCAGTGATCTAGTGCCAGTGTGCAAGACTCTTGTCTTTGAGGGCCCCGATTTCGGTTCCCGGTTAGAGAATGGTTTCTATCATTCTTTCTTCCTTCCTTTCTTTGTTCATAACTTCAAAATTTGGGGATTTGGTACAATAAACCTTATGGGTTCAAGTGACTGACTTTCGAGTCATCTAAAGGGCAATAGGTAACAGATAACCGCCATTATCCGCTAATTGGCTGAAACCTTGAAAGACAACAATAAGATGAGATAAGACTATAATTCTGATACCGAAATACAACAGTAGTGTCTGCTAATATGAACGTTTTCAAGCTATTGTAGGAATTAATTATATATCTATATTATAACCGAAATATGCCTAGAGCAGTTAGGGTTAAAGCGTAATAGATCTTTCGAAATTTCTCAAAGAACTCAAACAAAGAAAAACTAATTTAATTTATACAGAAAACTAACTATGCATAGAATATGTCACCAACAAAAAAAAAAAAGAAGAAAAACAATACATTGTGCTAATAAAATTTATTATAAAGGCACTACAAATGCATAACTACGGCAACAACAAACAACTCCAATAACAAAAACAACAATAAACACCGATATTTTATTTAATAGCAAAAGTGCTACAATGAAATGGCATTAAGTTAAAAAAGGTCAAAAAATCAAGCAAAAATGATCAACTTCACAACATGAAGTAAAGTGGGTAAAGTATGGATGAAGTGAGGATGCGGTGCAGTGCACATCTGCTGCATTTTTTTCGCTCATCTGCTACGCTGTACATTCGCTCTGAAGTACCATAACGATATGTTAAAAAAAAAAAAAAAAAAAAAAAAAAAACTATAGAAAATCATCGATCGAGCGCTAACATATTGTTGCGTCGTATATTAAGTGTAGTTAATGCAGCAAAGGTCATTTCAGTTTTTGTACTTATTGAAACATTTTACTTGAGTTCGTCTCTTTTGGTAGATCAATGCAAATTTTTCACATTTGTATTCATTATTTTTTGGCAATTTAATTTATTAGTATAGCGCATATTACTTGTTAGATACTTGTATGCATTTGTAAATGAAGATGATATACATACAGTGGATGGATGGATGTAGAGTTGCCATAATAATGAAATTTCTAATGTTGAAAAGTCTGCAGTTTTGTGCCCAGATTCTAATGATTCTTACTTACTAGTCATGTGAATGACTTACAAAGAAACAAAAATATGTGATGTGTGATCCTTCCAGTACTAGTCCTAGGTTGGCATCAGAACGTAGCAATTAGAAGTTAATCTAATCTGTTTGTAGAATTTTTCTATTAATTTTTTATTAAAATTTTGATACAATAGAATATTTAAGGCCAATTTATTATAATCTGATACTGGCATAAAGCCTCGACTTAGTATAGCCTCTTCCAGTACTGTATCAGCATTTATTTTCACTGATTTCTACATACATATGTAAGTGCACCGTGCCAGTAATAGTTCAGCATGTATGGAACGGTAGCTAAGTGATTTGGTTGGTTTTTGAACTGAATCAGTACTGGGACTATTGTCAATCTACATGGGCCTAGCACTTTCTATTAATACAGTACCAGTATTTTGTTTATTGCCTCCCTTGACAGGGTTTTGAAATTCATTACTGAGATTGTGGAATTGTTCACTATGAACCACTAAATCTCCGGATCTAATTTCATTCCATATGAAATAAAATTTGCCTGATTTTATTTGAATTTGACTTTACGATTATTACCCCAAAGTAAATGTTAATCATCGATAGAAAAGTTGGCAATTCTTTAAAAGATGTATACAACCGATAATCTGCAATAAAGTTTCTTTTGGGACAAGATATACATATGCGCATACTTAGGCGCAAACAAACTCGCATACTCAATCATCTGTATATGGCAAGAGACCAATGACAAATATGGGAATATGGATTAGAAATCGATGTGAAACGTCACGATATGTGACGAAGACAAATGTTGCAATTGTTATAACAATTGTCTTATATTATCCGAAAAATGAAAGAAGATTGCAATATGAAAGATTATGCAAATGACCTTGTTTTGTTAATATTTTCTTCAATTTTTTATCAGAAATTTGGGAAAAAATTAATAAAAAATAAAAATAAATATTTTCAAAATTCAGCAATATAACAAAAATTTATTTATTAATTTATCAAACCATTTTCACTTAAAACTATTTGTAAATTAAAGTATTTAGTGTATGTGTGAGTGTGTGAGTGTGCGTATGTGTTAGAAAAAGAGCGATAGAGAGATCGTTGAAAAGTTATAAGCTAATTCATGATGTTCATTTATACAAGAATGGTGAAAATAATTCCAGGTTTCTTTCAATTCATTAAGCTTTAAAAAGTTACAAATGTTTCCAGACTGAAACCCGAAATAGTGGGCACTAAAATATTCTTTCAACAATAATTTCCAACATACACTAAATTTTTTAACTCGATCAATCTTGCAAATACTTCTAGCCCAGACAACCGAAGAGCAAAACTCTATAGGTGTCAGCTCCACTAAGCACCCAGTTTGGAATCATTACGACTATTTCTAGTTAAGGACACATTAGATTAATTTATTTCATTTGGACTACTTAAATTTATTTAATTTAGCGACTGTGTATATAATAAAGCTCTTTTCTTTGTAATATAAATTTAAAAAAATTATATAATCTAATAAAAAAAAAAAAAACAACTTGAAATTAAGTGTCAAATGTGTCATGTTGTGTGTGCTTTAAAAGTACCCCGTGTTATTTGCTGTATTGCTGGTAGCAGCAACATTGCTAGCTAAAACATCCACCGATTGTGAACGTTTCTCTAAAAAGCTAAAATTATACCATCGTTCATTTTTGCCAAAGTTTTCGCCATCTTCTAGAGAAATTGGTAAAGTTCTAGAAATAAAGGAAGAAGAATAAAAACATGAGTTCATGTAATTGCAACTAACAGTCTTAAAAATACCTATTGAGCGTCTCCGGCAACAGTAGACATAATCCAGCGCCCAGCAATGATATGACACCCAATATAATTTCCGGTAGTGGTGAGAAAAAACAACGTGTATATAAAATATACGAACTGAAGAAAGTGAAAGCATAACCCATGACATGTACAGCTGCCACGCCTTGGCCACGCACGCAAGTCGGTATTAATTCGGTGGCATATTGTGCTCCAGAATTATAAGCAACTGTAACACCAAAACGTCCAATAACCGATAGTGTTACAACTAAAGTAACATCTAGTAGTAATAAAAGTATTTCATTTGTAATAAAAATCTTTTTTCGATACTAATGAAAAGTTCAATTTTTCGATACTTACTGTTCTCATTTGAGTTGACACTCTGAAAGAGAATTGCACCAGTTACCGATATGAAAATGCCACTTAATAACAATGACATGGAAGCCATTGCCTTACGGCCGATACGATCTTGCAGTAATATCAGCAGCAGACATGCTGGCAGAATTGTTGTTGCACTCAGGGTAAACATGACAAATGGTGATATGCCAAGACCTTGCACATTTCGTGATACAGCATCGTAACAGAGTGTAATCACCATGCTACAGAGAGAAGAAAAAAAAAAAAACATGAAAAAAAAAATCAGTTTCGTTAATGAAGCAAAGATAAAAAGAAGTAGAGGAAAGAATAAACACATAAAGCTTAATTTGTATTTAAAATACCAAACTGCACAGCTTCTTCTTTTCTTTCTTCGAATGTCCCCTTTTCCTCCTTTAACACTTACGATTTAAAGAATAAAATCAATGTATTTCTTCGCAGACGTGGTGTTGCAAATAATCCGAATAGATTTGGTCCAACTTTTGTATACAATTGACTGCGTTTGCATTCTTCAATGAAATCTGTATATGCTGATTCTTCAACGACACGTCCATTTATTTTTGCTACACGTTTTAGGCATTGTACTGCTTTATCGTATTTTTGTTTTGATATTAACCATTGTACACTTTCCGGTACAATAAAATAGAAAAGTGGTACTAGCGCAAATGGTATTGATGTTGCTAGCAGGAAACCACGCCATGTTTGCATGAGCACAGCTATCCAGGGTGCTGCCATTGAACCCAAACAATAGAAGAAACCAATGCAAATGCTGAGACCAATGGTACGCAGTGATGGGCGAAGGTACTCCATGACTGCGAGAAGAAAATTTCAAAAGAAGATATTATATATAGTTCATTGCTGTTCTATTCACTTACTCACCTAAAATATACATCATTACAAAATTACTATCCGTTGCTAAGCCCGATATAAATCGAAATATACAGAATAGCGGCAATGTAGTGCCAAATATAGTTAAAATATTACCGATCATGGCAACTATATTGGCCACAATTAATATAGGTAAGCGACCTATAGCGGAGAAAAAAGAAAGATAAAGTATTAATTTACACTTAAGACAAGATTCGATTAAGATAACAAACAAACTTAATATCAATTTTCATTATTAACCCATTAACAGTGCAGTGAAAATAAAGTTTTCGTACCGAAAATGTGCTGAAAAAAAAGTTGCCTCTTTCAAAACCAAAAAAAAATTCAAAATGGCGGCTTTGAAATGGGGGGGGGGGGGAAATCGAAAGCTAACGGATTTGATTTATTGATTTATTGATTTATACGGGCTTTTTAGGGTCACTGAATGCAAAGCTACTGTCAAAATTAAAAAATTAACACAAAAAATTAGTACAACATAATTTTTTTGGTTGCCCTTTTGAAGCTGTCATTTTATATTTTTACATTTTGAACAAAGATTCGGATTCAGCGACCCCTAAAACCTCCCTAGTAATCATTTGCAGCCAGATTCATTAATTTTTTAAAATTTTTTTAACGCCATTTTGAAGTTGACATTCAGCTCCCCAAAAATCTTAGAATACTCATTGATACTCATATTTAGATGTTGCTCTAGCGGTAACGACGCACGATTTTTCTTTTTTTTTTACCTCCATAGAGGTCATAGTCACAGTAAAAGGGTTAACGACTGATATACATATGTTTCCGCAAAACTTTAATTCTTTTGTTCTTACCAATGCAATCAGCCATAAATCCAAATATCAAACTGCCCACCACTGAACCAACAAAAAACATCGATTGTCCCAATGTCATTTTCCAAGCGGAATCACAAATCCAATTTGAGTCGCTGGTAAAACTTTGATAGCCCATATAAAACTCATAATTATATCGCTGGCAGACTTGTGATGTACTCATAACGCTAACATCACTAGTATTTATAGCTGTTACAAGCTGTTGCGGTTGACAACTTGAAGTTGTTTGCTTGCTGGCCCATTCATATGCTGCTGATTGATCATCAAAACCATCAATGCACCTGTAAATAGATACATAATTATCAGTAAATGCATTTAACGATTAGCGATTACTCACCAGAACTTGGGCGGCACAAAACTGATTATGGTCTGTGAGTAATAATGCATTGCAGATAATAAATTTATAATGCAGAATAGCATCAACATCAGTGCCTGCAAACGATGACAATCGCCACATTTTTCCAGAATTTTATCTATTTCAAGCATTTTCATCTGTGTATTTTCGTTTTGCATTCAAGAAACAGCGTCAGCGTGTACGCGTCAGCCTCACCGTCTGCGATTGCGATTGCGATTGCGTTTACGTTTGCGGCGTTTGAGTTTGCGTCTGTGTGTCTATGATGAATTGATTAAAAAAATTACTTTAATTGTTTTATTTGTTTGTTTTGTTTCCTTTTTTTTCTTCTTCTATGTTGCAAATGCCAATTTGTCATTGCTGCACTGTTGTTTTATGTTGTTGCAGCAAAATAAATGTTACAATTACAATTTAATTTTTGTCATGTAGACATTACAAGAATTACCCCCAAAAGAAACGAAATGTCGACTTTTAAATTAATAAATATATACAAGTGACTACAACTACAAAGCAGCGTAAAAGTTTTGTCTGTTTGATTAAATTGTCAAATTGAAACTGATTAATTTATATACATACTTCACTCTATTTATTATTTCATTTTGTTACTTAACACGTATCTACATAATTTACGTGGAAATTTCAATTAAAACTTAAACTATATGCATTAATTTCTTCTGTTTTATGTAGTAAGTAATTAAATCTGAGGGGCTTTTTGGAACCGCGTTTGTGTCAGTCACACTATAAATTTATAATTAGAACTCAAATTTCTACTAAAAAAAAAACTAAGTTAATTTGTTTAAATCTCAGATAGTGTATTTAAGTATAAAATAATGGAATTACAAACCAAGCTATTAGAAAACTAAATTTTGGGCAGTAGAACCCAGGAAGGTGGTAATTTCATTTGGTTAAGTTTTGAAATTTACACTCAAGCCGGGATTAACAGTTCATCAGCTATTAAATAATTTTGAAATATAATAAAATATAACGCACAAAAGAGTTCAGGGTATATGACAAAAGTTAGATAGTTGGCACTACTACTGAGTGTTTAGAAAAGCCTTAACAAACAGTTTTTCGGAATCAGGTTTTTGGCAAATTCTAAAGGCGACGCTTAATAGAAATCATAAAAATCCAATTTCGAAAAAACTTTTGTTAGGGTTAGATCAAATCGTTTACATTTTCATAATCCCATATTTTTCCAGAGCAGAACTGGAATGACATGCAATAACTGCTTACTTACTTAGTTGGCACTACAACCGGTGATCGGTCTTGGCTGCCTTAATGAAGCTTCGCTAGTCGCATTGGGTAAGGCCAAGGGCAGTCAGGTCCCTCTGTATCTGGTCCTTCTAACGGAGATTCGGTCATCCTCTTCTGCGCGTTCCACCACCGCGGATCATATAGAATACCTTCCTAGCCGGAGCGTTTTCTTCCATTCATTCAACATAGCCGAGCCAGCGAAGACGCAGGATTTTTATGCGCTTGACTACGTCAATTAGCATTACATTAGCATACAGCTAATGGTTCCACCTTATTCGGTACACTTTGTCCTCACATATTGAATCATAGATCTTGGGGATTATCTTCCTCTCTAACGCGTCTAACAGCCTCTCATCATTGGTGGTCAATGTTCATGTCTCAGAGTCATACATTAGGACGGAAAGAATGAGAGACTTATTGTCTCAATTGCCTACTGAGCCCGTAGTAACACATACTGAGAAGAGTTTATCTCCGCTTGATCTCAAGGCTGACATTATTGCTTTTGTTGATGCTGGTTCCTAAATAGACGAAATTTGTGACGACTTCAAAAGTGTAATTGTCAACAGCGCCATTTCGTCGAAGACGCCGTGACTCCTTGTTAGTTGACACAAGATATTTCGTCTTGCTTTCGTTCACCACTAAATCCACACGACGAGACTCCCTCTCGAAGATGGAGAATGCTGCACAGACTGCTCGCGCGTTGGTGGCAGTGATGTCAATATCATCAGCGTATGCTAGCAGCGGGACACTCTTGAAGAAAATAGTGTCAGAGAAATCGATATTCACTTATCTATTCCAACTGCCACTGCGCTGGTGATGGCGGTCAGCGTCATTTTGCAAAGACGAATGAGCTTTGCAGGGATACCAAAACCAGACATTGCGGCGTACAAGTGATCCTTAATCGAGCTGTCGAAGGCGGCTTTATAATCGACGAATAGGTTAGGTGATGGGTGTTGCGTTCGGTTGGCTGGGCTTGGTTGGATCGGGTGGCCTGGGGGTGGAAGACACAAGTTAAAGTCGATGATAGTCTTACAAATGGGTGAGTCCACATCCGATCCTTGCGCTCCTCCATCTCAAGTCAATACACAGCTTCCTCGTTGCGTCCCCCCCCCCCCTGAATAGCGATCTGGCACCCGTCAGTGAGTTAACTAATGTATGCGACGGGTTTCTTCGTGATCTTGAATCAAGGGTTGTGCGTCGGGTTTGGAACCCACCATGTCAAAAAACAATTGCATTGAAACCACAAACGAAGCCTCGGATATGGAATTCCCCAAGTGTTGACGACATGCAACTAAGCTTCATAAAATAAAATTTACGTGAAACTTTAAAAGTTATACTGGGTGTTTTTCTTATCGGCTTCGTCCGCTTACAGAAATATCACAAAATTTTAATAAAATTGCAGTAGTCATTAACAAAGAAAATGAACTTAGAACTAATTTTCATAGTTTCTAGAAAAGAATAAGACACGATTCAAGGAAATGTTACAAAACCATTTTTCAGGGTAATACTCAAAAACATACCACAATTAGTCACTTCATAACAAAACGGTTATGTTTCTAAATGCAATGAGAATTACAGCAAAAATAAATTAAATAAGTACATAGAACAGTTGTGGTAATTTCATTTTTCATTTCTGTTCGGTTATAAAAATACTTGATAACAAAAACCGCATATTTGTCGGTTACGATTTCAAATATTAATAAGGATGTTGAACGCTAGCAAAACCATCACAAAGATCGCTGATGAGGAATCGTGGCGGATTCTGTTCACAGTTTTCTATCCCTTGGAGAAAAATCAAAAATTCATGAAAATTAAACCCAACGTTAAGTGAAAATTTTTTTTCCTCAAAAATATGAAATTTTACCATTTTTAAAAAATCAATAAAAAAAATTCCTTCATATTCGCATTTTCACTACCATTAAATATTTATTGGTAGCGGAAGCCAAATCCACTGTCGCTAAACCTTTCGTGGTAGTGAAAATAAAAATTAACTACCACTAAACATTTAGTGTTAGTGGAAACAATCAACTCCCTCTAAACCTTTAGTGGTAGTAGAAATAAAATTCCATTAGCACTTAATGTTTAGTGAGAATTCCAACAAAAATAAGTTGTGGAAATAAGAACCAACTACCACTAAATCTTCAGAGGTAGTGGAAATAAAATCCCGTTACCACTAATCTTTAGTGGTAGTGGAAATCAATTCCCACTGCCACTGAACGATCTACAATGGTGTAAACGCTATCAAAATCTAGACTTTTGGAAATCATTTTATTAAAAGATAAAAATTTTTTAGTTACCCAAAAACATATAAAACACAAAATGAACCAGTTTTTTTTTTTTTTTTTGTAATCAATCACTTTGAAGTTGCAATTATAATTATTACTTTTGACAACAAATTGATAAATAGATAACAAAAAAACTACAGTGTTTGTTGCTACATTTTGAAGTTTCCGCATTTCGATATGGGCCGTTTACACACCAAAGTGATCAGCTTAACCAATTTTTAGTTTTAGTTCCTAATAAAATTGCAGAAATATAAAAGAATGCTTGAATGAATGTTTTATATACTAAGAAAAACACCAAAATTAGCATTATATATACTAAAGTGCAAAACACATTATTTGGTGTTGTTTTTTACATTTTCATATTTTTACAGATTGGATTTTTTGGGTTTAAAGAAAGAGTTTAGACAAGAGTAAGTTTTATTAAACTCAAATTAGGTAAAAATGTATACAAGGTTTTGGGAAGACAGTCTATATTGTACGAGTTTACCTTAGTGCAATTAAATTTTGACTTCCAGTAAGTAGCCAATTGAACTAAACGTTTAGTGATAGTGAGGTTTGATTTCCACTAGTTTAATGGTAGGTTGAGTTTGATTTTCACTATCATTAAACCTTTAGTGGTAGCGGTATTTTATTTTCACTACCACTAAACATTTAGTGGTAGTGGAATATGATGTCCACTATTACTAAATATTTAGTGACAGTGAGATTGAAATTTCACTACCACTAAAATTTTGCTGGTGAGGGGATTTCATTTCCACTACCACAAAGGGTTAAGTGGTAGCTGATTTGCATTTCCACTACCACTAAAGGTTTAGTGGTAATAAAGTTTGATACAAGCTGCCACTGAAAGTTTAGTGGTAATGGTAAAAATTGTAGCAAATAAGAATTTCTTGCATACTCTAAGGAAGTAATGGAAATTTTTAACTTTTAAAGTTTATTTTTTTTAAACTTTTTGTGTTTTTAAATTCTTTTTAAGTGCATAAAAAATTTTGCTTTTACTTTTCACTTGAAATGCATTACTTTCATAACTTGGTAAAATTTTGTTGCATATTTTAAGGCGCTTTTAAAGAAATTTTAGGTTGATACATTTTAACTGGCTACTAAAATTAGAGTGTAAAGGCATTTCAAAAAATATTAGCAGCTTACAGGCATTATAGTAGTTATTAGAGAATCTAAAAAAGAGAGAGAGGGAGTGGAAGAGTGGAGGGGGGGGGGGGGGGGAGGTGGAAAGAGTTGGCACTAGAAGTAGTGAAGAGCAAAATTTATTCACTAAGCCCCCGGTCTGAACTAAGTAACTAAAAAGAAATTATTTTTTTGCATTCATCATTTTTAAAAGAAAAAAAAATGAAATATCATCGATAAGTGATTGACAACGTTAATGGTTGCATTCAGAAGGTACAGCTGTTGCGCAACTGTGGCGTGTGAGTCTTCTGAATGGGTAGTTGTGAATTTCTGCTCCGCAGAGCTCTTGGCATTTCGACGCCAGTTTTTGCATTGTATTATATTTCTACTTTTTCGGGCCGATATGTTGCCTCAAAAGACCAGCGCCGTCTATTTTTATTTATCGGCGGTTTAGCGATTTTTAGACGGTGGCTGTGAGCCGATATTTTCTGATATAAAAATATTCGAATATAATATTTTAAACAATCCTATTATAATAAAATTTATCTGTTTAATGTTATTTCATATTATAAAATTTGTCGTACATTTGTACAGTGAGTACGGCTTGGTCGGTACCAAGGAAAAAGAAAGCGAGCGGCGTCAAGTTGACCTTAAGCCGTACGGCGCAGATTTCTGGCTTATAGTAAAAAAAAATTTATAAGAAAATATACATGATGTCTGCCGAAGATACAGTTTCAATTCAATATACAATTGGCGAGTGTATTTAATAATAAAGATCTTACATTATTTTTATCTTTTATAAAATTAAAATTTTTCACTTTTTTGTTTCTCAAAAAATAAAACAGCTGTTGCTCAAAAATTTGGCAAATGATGCATCATGCCATTCAGAAGACACAAAATATGTATATGTAGCAGAAGCGAATTTAATCTCAACATATGGAGCCTGCGGTATATCTTCTGAATGCACCCAATATTAATAATTACAATGATTTTGATGAGATCTCGCACTCTAACAACCAAACTGATACAACTCAGAATTTAAAATTACTAATGGATGCATGTGGGCTAACAAACAAACAAAACAAACTTTAAAAAACCACCGATTGAGAGATGTCCTCTCCAAGGACGAAAAACGTGCCTAATTCATTACAATAGCATGAGCCAAGTTTAGACCAATTTTATCGAAATAATTAAAACCGAAAGGATTAAAACTTTTAGAGTAAATTTTAAAGTAATTTGAACCAAAAAAAAAAAACCTTGGGAATTGTTTTGAAAATTACCATTTGGTTAATTTATTTAGTTTTCATTATAATAAAATTTATTATTTTATTTTTTATAGTTTTTTGTTGTCGTCAGCTGATAATTTGTTATTTGTTAAACAGTTTCACACTTCATAAGTTTTTGCCAGCAGAAATTTCTCGGGTAAAAACTTTAAGCTTCTGACACGGAGGGGAAATCGTTTACTCTCTTATTGCCTCTCTTACTTACCAGATTTTTGTGTACCAGAACGCAAAAATAGTAAAAACTTGAAAAGTAGACTAAAACTTTATAGTACGAGAACAGGCGTCACTTTTGTTGTTAGGGTGCGATATCTTCAGAATGACTAACTATTTTATAAACATTATAACTTTCTTCACATTCCCGCTACTTGTTCGCTAAACGTAAGTTATTGATTTAAGAGTGTTTAAAACAAACAAGTGTAAACTAGCTGTGAATATATTTTAATTAAAAACATGGCATTGAAAATAACTTATTCTGACTTAGTCGATAGTCGACTGTAAATAAAGTTTGTTAAAGAAAGAATTCCAGCTTTATACACAGATACAGATGGGAAAAAAAAGTATACAACAATTTATTAGAAAATTGCGATAAATTATACAGTAAAAATCATTTAAATCCGTTCTCGAAAAAAAAAACAAAAATGCTGCTTTATAACTTATAACTTCTTAAGAACACAAATGAAAGGTATTTGGAGCCAAAGTTTGATCGATATTTTTGAAAAACTTGATAAAATGAAAAAAGATTTTCCATGATTTTTATTTCTGCTTATAATTATATATAAGAAAAAAATATTATAAAAATATCTTTGGATTTACGACACATGAAATTTATTGAACAGGTTTTACTTGCCTAATAACTAAGTACAGGAAAATATCGACAAAAAATAATGGTTTACTAAACAACGGTAAGGTTTACAAAAAAATCAATTTCATTTTTTAAAATCAAGACGCCATAATTTATTAAGAAACGAAATTTCATTAAATTCTCACAACTGCTTGTATTTTTGTTTCACGCTTATATGGAAACGGATCACTGTATAGCCGTCTGATTTGCTATGGCTATTACTATTATCGTTTTAAAATTTACTCCAGATCGATAAAAAAAAATCCTTTATCACTATACAATAAAATTTTGCCGATTTTTCACGTGAAATTAAATTAATTTTTTCTTATTTTTCGTTCATCAGACGATAGCCACTTTCATATTTAAAATGCCATTTGATTTTCTTGGTTCGGCCAATTTGGACGGTAGATATCATGTAAACCACCAACTGAGAGATGTCCTCTCCAAGGACGAAGCATGGGCCTAATTCATTCACAATAGCTTGTGCCAAGTTTAGGCCAATTTTATAGAAATAAAATAAAACCGAAAGGAATACAATTTTTGTTTGCATACTTTTAATTTAAACTTTCTCATCTCCCCCTTAACGACGAAGATATCATACATTATAATAGTTGGTTCGCTAATATTAAAGATGAAACATGTTTAAGAATGTCAAAGCATTTGATTTTAATTAGTTTAAGTTAAACATTCTCATGTTCTGTTTTAAGCTATTAAAGAATATATCATTATCCTTGATATAAAACATTAGGCAAACTAATTAAACACTTTTCACTTTAATATCCTAAATAAATGTACAAAAAATATTAATTCTTTCATACCGTTTTTAAACTAATATCCTTGATATCCTTGAAGTTTAAGTTAAAATTGGTAAAAAAAAAAATAATTTTTTACCAAATTATATTCTCGGTTCACATATTTTCTTATTTCTGGAATAAAATATCCCTGATATCCTTTCAGATCCTTTAGATACACACAATTTTATAGGGAATGACTTATTTAAAATTTATATTTATAAATAGAAGTAATATAACGCTTTCATACCACAAACAACACTGCATTATTTTTTTCCTTTAATTTTAAAATAAATTCGATTAGTATCCAATTGTATACACAAATGCGAATAGATCCATTTACAAGTTTCGGTGGCTTGTATATCAACAATGTTGCCAATGCAAATAAACGCCGTAAAGGATTTATATTTATTTTGAATTTACTCTATTCATTCACATTTATTTCTCAAATCTCTTTTCTATTTGAGCATGCACTTTGTGATTTTTATAGTTTTGTTTTTTTTTTTTTTTTTTTTTTTTTAAATTTTGTTTTATTTATTTTTTTCGATTTTCGTTTTATATTCAAGATCAAGAACACACACGATACTAAAGCGCTCAAAATGCAACAACGAACTGTGATTGTCAACAGCGTTCAAGCGAGCGCAGCAACAATTGCACGGATGATTTTGTGTTTTTTCTTTATATTTTATTTTTGTTTTTGCTGCTGCGCTTTTATTTTGCTTGTATTATACATTTATTTTATTTGCAATTAAAAAATAAAATAAAGAAAGAAAAATGCAAACAAAAAAAAAAAAAAAAAAAAAAAACATATTTTGTTCTTAAATACGAAATAAACCATATGCTAAAAAAAATTTTTTCAATTAAATAAAGAAACAAAACAAAGTTCATCAAGACGTCATCGAACGGAAAGGCACCAACAGCAGTAGAAGAATGAAGAAAGCACCTTTATTATTATATGTTTGCCCATAAAAAAACACACATTTTAATTTACACATTGCAGACATTTTTTCTAGGTATTACTGTGCTGATAAATAGATATCTATTAACCATTGTGTGATGGAAGAAAAGTAAATAGCTGCATTCTAAAAGCTGCGTGCACCAACAATAATGTGTTTAAGCCTGTGTAATGATGACCAAATAGTAATAAACAAGTGCATCCAAAATTTATTGGGAATCAAACAAATAGTGTTGACATAATCGATTGTGTGGACCAGACTTGACTTTTATCTCATACACAAATTATTTCAATTATTATGTTAGCTTAACCCTCTACTTCCCAAATTTTTGATTGATTACAAAAAAATCGGAATTGATTAATTTTGGCGTTAAAATCATAAACTAATTTAAAAAACCCCCCCAAAAAAAAAAACTAATGCGCGTGGTTTTATGAAATGAAAAAGTTTGAACGCCTAAAATTATTTGTTGTTGAATGAGCTTTTTATCAATTTGTTTTAAGTACTTAAATATTTTATAAAAAAAATTCAAATTACCAGCTATCCATAGCTAGTTTTTTTATCTGGATAGTATGACGGGAAGTATTTTATTTATTTTTCACTTTTATCTCAAATACAATCAAAATAATTAATTTTCCTAATTTTCACAAATTTTTGACTATGACAGTGGCTAACTTCTATAATATGCATTATAGCTCATAACTGATGCATTTTTTTAAAAGATGGGGAAATTTCCTAAACGATATGATAAAATGTAGCAACAGAAACGAGGCGATGTTTCAAAGCGTCACGTCGACAAATTTTCATTCAATGTGTTTCAATGTCCACATATACAATGAATCGAGGCGAGCTCTCGTCTCGCCAGTGAATTTCGAAAATTTAAAAAAACCTCACGAGCGAGACGCGATGTTTATACATGTAGAGCTGCCAGATGTACTACATACTGTTGAATGAAATAAAATATAAAGTATATTAGTAGAAAACTGTGATGATGAAAAACGGAATAATCCTTAGTGCAGCAATTATTCAAATTATTGATCTTTTTTATTAAATTTTTCTGCAAAATAACTTAATTTTAAAATATATACACAATTTTTGGCAATTAATAAAGTAAACACACTTTAAACATCTATTTCATATTAATCGCGCCTCGCTTAATTGTAAATTGAACAACGAGAATAGCGACTAGTGCTCTCGTTTCCGAAATCGACTTCGAAACACGCCTCGCGTCCTCGCTCCATTGTAAATGGGGCTTTTAGATTGTTTTTGATTTGTTTTTTTTTTTTTTTTAACATTTTAAAGAATAAACCAAGTATCATGCAATTCTCTCTTTGACTCATAAAGGTTAAATGCAAAACGATAAGAGCAAAAATCTATGAATGAAGTGTACGTTTTTTTTTTGTTTTTGTGTTTTTGCTTTATAATTTCGTTTCATTTAATTTATTTTTGATTTACAGTTTTAATATAATTTAATTAGGATAGCATCTAGTAATTTTAAACTTTATTTTCAAAAGATACATTGTTACTGCTGCTGCATATTAATATTATTGCGTGATTTTCATAGAAAATTAATACATATGTACTTATACATATTTAGATTTATGTGGTAGGCATTTTGAATATGTATATCTAATAAATTGTCGGGTTAAATTGCTCACTGGCTTTTTCCAACAACTTTAATTCATTGTCACGTATGATACATATGATGATATTTCCGACAAAATCATTCAGCAGTCAAGAGCAGAGAAGGCCTTTAGAAATGATTGTAGAACAGTGTCGAGTAAACCAATACATAAACTTGCGTTTTCTTATGGGAAATGTAATTAGAAGTAGTTTTGTGGAACTGTGGAACATCATCTTGTCAAAGTTACTGAAAAATCCTTTTAATTTCTACTTATGTAATCATTGATGTTAACTGACATGATCTGCGTTGAGACACTTCGGCCAAATCCAATTGCTCGTCAATAGTTCGTACTCTACATGAAGTAGTTTATAGTGTAGATAGGTGTGAGACAGCATTGCTTTGGCAGTGAACGTGAGCCTATTCATAAATAAATAGGTAAATCAAAATTGCCCCACACTGTTCTAAAAGCATATGCGTCAGTTCTGTAATAAGTGATCCATTTTAACAGAAAGGCTTCTACTTTTCAATTTAATAATAACTTTTTAATCAAAATTAGTACATAGTATAGACATTCTCTATATGATTAATTTTTATATTACGTGCTTAGCATTTTCTCAAAAGCAAGCCAATAGATACCTGCATATTAATGTCACATGAACAGATGCTCCTCCCATTCCACTACATATCCTCAAAAAGCACGTAAATATGTTAGCTGATATTTCCATATACATTCTGTCAAATAAGTACCCGGAAATTCTCATTTTAAATTTTCCTCTCTGAGAATATTTCAAAAAATTTTTTTTCCCAGGTTGGCACAACTGTCAACCCCACTATTCTGTGAATTTTTATTGCTATGTGTCATTTAGTTTGGTAACGGCGTCATTAAGAACAAGTCAACCTTTTGTGTGCGTTGCGATTTCGGTTTCGGCTCATTTTTGGCGCGCCATTCCGATGATTGTTAACTTGTTTGCATGTCGTACTCGAAAATCCATGTCTCGTCGCCAGTTATGATGCGTTCGATGAACGTTGGATCGGAATTTACGCGTTCAAGCATGTCTTCAGCCACCTTACTGCGATTCACTTTTTGAAGAAAATTCAGATCTTTTGGCACCAATCGCGCTGAGACTTTCCGCATACCCAAAACATCAACTAAAATATGACGAGCGGTCTCATGAGACATGTTCATTTCTTGGGCTATCTCTCGCAAACTATAATGACGATTTTCGAGCATCATTTCCTTTATTTTGTCGACGTTTTCTTCAGCTGAAGAGGTCGAAGGCCGTCCTGAACGTGGCAAATCGTTCACTTCTTCTCGCCCCTCTTTGAACGATTTATACCAATCGTAAACTTGAGTTTTCGACATGGTTGAATCACCAAATGTTTTTTTCAACATTTCCAACGTTTTGGCACAAGAAATTTCGTTTGAAACACAAAATTTCACACAAACTCTTTGTTCGATATTTTTATCCATAGTAAAAATCGCAACGCACACAAAAGGTTGACTTGTTCTTAATGACGCCGTAACCAAACTAAATGACACATAGCAATAAAAATTCACAGAATAGTGGTTGACAGTTGTGCCAACCTTTTTTTTGAAATATTCTCAGAGGGAAAATTTAAAATGAGAATTTCCGGGTACTTATTTGACAGAATGTAAATATCTGCACACTATCTCTTATTTGTATTTACTTATTTTTAATATTTTTTTATTGTATTTTTCAGTTTTGGTTAATTAAATTCGTATTGAGGCAGATTAATAGCTGTTTAAGATTTAAATTTGTTTACAATTTATATTGATTTTTAATTTTTTATGCACTCTTAAATATTTCAGTTATTTTTGTATACTAACTAGCACATAAAATAAATGCCATGCATTTCCGGGTGCCACAAGGTCTGAAATTCTACGGTGCCTATGAATTTTATCAGTGAAATTTTCCTTTATCTTCATGTTGGTGCATGAAACTTCTATAGCTAGTTCAGTAATGTTATTCTTTCGTCCGATTTTATAATATGTAAAAAGTATTACAAAATGCATTTCATTTGTTTCATTTGTTTTGTATTGTTAAACAAATGAAACAAAATTAAAGATCATGCGTTAATAAGATATATTATAATTTCGGAAACAACCTGTCACAGATATCAAATAATGTAAATTAAAAGTAATTCCTAAGCAAAACGATTTCAATATCTATATGCAAATATCTATGACAAAAATTTCTTATTTAAGGGGTAATGCCACTGAGACGGCTGGAAAAATGTGCCAAATAAAGGAATATGGGGATCATTTTATATTCATTTTATTAAGTGCACTTTTAACAATGTTTCCATAAATTTTTATTAAAAAATATTGATTAGTTTTGAAGATATGGGCGTTGCCCTCCATGATCGCGTCGATTTTTCAAGAACGGATTTTCTGAAAAACAAAATTTTTAGTTTTTAATAATCTATATAAGTATAATTTTCGTCATACGTAGCGTTTTTTTTTTATTTTCCACAAAATGGCGACTGATTGATAATTTTTTCATGTTTTCGACTCTTTTTTTTTTGTTTCAAAAGAGCTTAAAAATTAGTAAAAATCAAAAATTTGAAAATCGGCTACGCTTAACGATGGCGACTATAAAGACGAATAAACCAATAAAAAAAGATTGAAAATCGGTAAATATATGATCGAGTTATTGACGCGACCAGTTCGAAAAAAGTCGTTTCGAGAAAAACGCGTCAGTCTACTTACTATCACTAAAATGGCTGTAATTCAGGCAATTTTTGGAATTTTAATTTGAAATTTGTATACGTATTTTTGAATACATAAACTTCAATTTAAGATAAAAAAATATTTGAAATTTTGTATACATATTTTTGAATACATAAACTTTAATTTAAGATAAAAAAATATTTGAAATTTTGTATACATATTTTTGAATACATAAACTTTAATTTAAGATAAAAAAATATAAAAATATACGCATTTAGGAGGCCGAAAAAAAGCAACTTTTGAAACATTTTTTCTGAAAAGGCGTTAATATAAAATTTTACACGCATATTTTTTTTTTTTTTTTGACTTTATTAAAAATTGTTCCTTTATTTTAAGTAATGATTTTTAAAGCTTCTGTTGAAGTCCTCTAAAAAAAAAAGGCGTCTTGCGGTGAGCACGATATCTTACGATATCTGTCGGATCGATATGAGAACATATATTTCAATAAATGTACATTACGAAAATCGAATAAATAAAAATAAATTTTTCGAAAATTCTAACTGAGTATAACCCCCAAGGCTGTATTTAGGGGGAGGTTTTGGGGGTTCTGACCGCCCCCGCCCCCCCCCCCCCCCGAAATGTGGAAACTTTCTTCTATTTTTTTATATTAATTGCCAGTGGATGAAAAAAATCCAAATTAAATCTATTGAACAGTTTTTAAATATTTTTTACGGTTTCTTTCTAAAAAGTCAAATATAAAAAATAAACTTGAAATCTTAGTTACACTATGCGACCAGATCCGATTTGTTTTCTTTGACATGAGGTTTAACTTTGGATACAAAAAGATAAGATGATGCTGAGCAATTCTGCATTTATAGTTTTTCTAGGTCAGTAACTGTTTTGGATTTACAGTTTTGGGTTTAGGGCTCATTTGGAAGGGCATGATTCAGCCTATAATTTCTGGATTTAGAAGTTTTTAGCACGCCGGTGTTTAGCTCTCCAATTTAAATAAAATGGCCAAAAATTCTACTTTAGGGTTTTCCATCCCATTTTTTCTAAAACGTGGCGTGATGGGAAATTTTTGAACTCAGATTCGTGTTCAGTATAAAAAATTCATTCACAAACACTAGGAACCGTTTTATTCGCAAAGCCCATGTAGGGCAGTAATAGTGGATCAACTCCAAAGTTCTAGGAAACAATCTTAAAATGTAATTAATTCTTTAACCCATTATTGCTCGGAGCATCCCGACTCGGAAGACCTCTTTCAATGCAGTAACTGCACGAATTTCGGGAATATAAGCCAACCTCATCCGGATTCCTTATCATGGCCCGAATTCCCACTGATAATCATTTGAAAAAAATGAGCCTCTGACTATTTTTAGTATTTTTGCTAATTGTTTTGAGGTCGGGCTTATCAACAGTAATGGCAAATCAATGTAAATTTTCTTCGAATGAAAAGCCCCCCCCCCGAAAAAAAATCCTGGCTACGGCCCTGATAACCCCTTAAGGTATTTTAATTTTAACACACATTTACAATATGACTTAGCACAGGCGTAGTTTTCCTTCACCAAATGGGTATTCAGATTTGTTTATATAACTTGAAAAGTTCTAAAAATCGAGTTGAAAAACTCGTATTTCATTCAGTTTTTAAATTCAACAGTTGCGATTCGTGTATATATCTCATTCAATCTTAATCAGTTTAAGAGATCAGGCAGATGTGATTCTTTTTTTTTTTTTGTACTCATTTGTTATGTATACACACTAATGTGTTTTCATCTTTTCAGTCACATTTTTCGAATTTCGATTCGTAGATAATATCACAAAAAAATATTATATTCATCATGTTTCACATTAAGTGTCGCTTTTTCGTTCATGTCAATGTACATTTAGAAATACTAAATTAAGTTTCATGCAATTCTAATGATAAGCTAACTAAAAATCTTTTGTATTATTTGAAAAGCACATTCACATTGTATTCTCTAATAAATATATTATGAAAACTTTTACTTTTTTATAATTTAAAAACAAAGTTTGCATGTTTTTTGTTTTGTCAAGCTGAAATTAAATCTTCCCTTATAGTTTGCATGTTAACTTTTAAGTTTTTCTTTTTATTTTTGCTTACTTTTTTTTTTTTATCAGCATCACTAAATGAATTATTGCAATTAGGTGAAAATTCTAGTGCTTTAAAAAAATACCAATGTGAAATTGTAGGTTTCAAAATTAATTATATAAAAGTGCATGTTATCTAGGCTTTTCTTTTGTGCAACATGAATAGTTACTAATTAATTACATAGTTATTTTTTTAAAGTATTTTTGAAATAAATATACATATATATAACTAATTTTCTAGAAATTAACGGTAGATATTCTGCATAATATATAGTTCCGAAATAAAAACCAACGTAAAATTAAATGTTCGTGCTTAAAATATTGAACTTAGATTATTTGCAGTCATGCAGTCATGCAGTCATGGATGAATAAAAATTAAAATAATTTTTTTTTTTGTGTACTAGTTTCAATGTTATCACTCCAATTATTGTACAATCTAGCATTTAGTCTAAAATATAACAAAACCTATAGTGTCTCAGTCTCGGAACGGAATAAGTTTACATTTTGTGCTTAGATTTAGCTGCCAGTTTCGCCCTAAGTTTTCTACCTTAGATTCAGCAGCCAAAATTATTTATACTTTATCCTTACGTGAGATATTAGGCTATGAAAGGGGCAGAAACCACGTTTATCACTGAATCGCTAATTGCAAAAATGTTGTTTATCTCCATATTGCTTAAACTACCTACTTTGTATGCATTCCACTCGAAGGATAGTTTACTTAGGCTATACTTTGAATTTTTGTTAACTCCTGGCCTTTTAGTGTTTATTTGGTTTTGTTCTACACTTGCAGATATAGCATTGGCATCGGATCCTAAATATATAGAATGGATAGAAACTTACCATATTTCACATAAGAGATTCCAATTTAACAAAAATGCAATTTGAGAGCACTTTCTTTAAGGCTAATGCATTGGAGTTTTATCGATTTACTTAGAAAACAATTGATGAACAAATCCGTACGTTGTCCATTCTGTGCCTTTGCAGGAATACAAAAAATATTTAAATAATTTTTCACAATATTGATCAATTTGATTTTGATTTTTAAGATGTTTTTATTTGCTGTTTTTAAATTGTTTTTTTCACAGATGAAAAATTAACACTATCGTGATAAAATTAAGTTGGATGCGCTTACGAAGTAGTAGACACTGTTATTGTGTACTCTGATGAGGTCAAATATTTAGGCATCACGCTTGACAAACGACTGAACTGGAACACTCACTTACACACTCACTGTCCTCTTAAAAGCCACTAAGGCTTTCTGGGCCTGCAAGAAACTCTTTGGTAAAACATGGGGTCTTACTCCTAAGATGATCTTCTGGCTCTACACTATGATAGTTAGACCTATCATAGCCTATGCGGCTCTAGTATGGTGGCCCAAAGCCATGCAGGGCTCGGCCATCACCAAACTTAACAAGCTCCAAAGGCTTGCTTGTGTCTCCATAACTGGAGCTATGCGCACCTGTCCAACTCCTGCCATTGAAGCGTTGATTGGCCTGGTGCCATTACACATTTTCATCAAGAAAACAGCCGCAAATACTGCATTGCGGCTGCGTATATCGTCAAGCTTAATAAAAGGCAACTATGGTCACCTGAGCATTCTTGACGAAATTCCTAACACTCCAATATGTACAATATGTACTGTATCGGATTATATGGTTAGGGATCTGTGTTTCGGTAGGAAATTCAACATCATTCTTCCTTCCAGGTCCGAATGGGATGGCCAGTGTCCCGATTTCGGTCCCTCTGCTCTCAATTGGTATACAGACGGCTCGAAAATGGACTGCGGTTCTGGTGCCGGTGTTGTAGGACCCAATACTAGAATCACAATCCCTCTGGGTATTTGGCCCAGTGTCTTTCAAGCCGAAATATACGCAATTAAAACCTGCGCTCATATAAACCTTTATAAAGGTCTTAAAGGCGCAAATATTGTTATTTTTTTCAGGCAGCCAGGCGGCTATCTTAGCACTCTCTTCATGGAGTTTTTCCTCTAAACTGGTGAAAGAGTGTTTTGAGAGTCTCCAGCGCCTGTCTACCCGTAACAAAGTGACGCTTTGTTGGGTACCCGGCCACTGTGACATTGTTGGTAATGAGGCAGCCGATGAACTGGCTAGACAAGGTTCATCTACCAAGCACATTGGCCCCGATCCGTTATGCGGAGTCGGCTGGACCTCTACGAAATCTATCGTTGAGGAGTGATCTAAGGCAAAATGGCTAGAGTATTGGAACTCTATCCCAGGTTTAAGACAGGCAAAAGCGCTTATCGTTCCCCTTGCCCAAAATAAGCCCATCTCTTATCCCAAATCAGACCTTAGGCTACTGGTGGGCTACATGTCTGGACACTATGGGCTCAGATATCACCTAAACAAAATAGGTCTGTCTAATGAGACAGAGTGTCGTCTATGTCTGGAAGATGACAAGTCGACACCTCACATTCTGTGTGAATGTCCGGCCTTGGCTCGGCTCAGAGGAAGAATTTTTGGTGTTCCTTTTCTGATGGCTAATCAAATAAAATCTTCTTCTACAAAAGATGTCTTGACTTTTATTAGGTCAGCTGAACGTCTTTTGTCATAAAATGAGGAATGGCACAAAAAATCTTTTAGGTCGCAGTGCCTGCCTGGTTGGGCTTCCCTAAATAATAAATAATAAATAAATAAATACGAAGTAGTTGCCCTAAGTATAATTTGGTTCGAGTGATTTGTTTTGACTGATAGATGGCGTAAACAAGGATTAGGCTAGATTATATCGGTAACGGAGTGAATCTCCCTTGAAAACAAAAGTTATGAGAATAAGCTTCATGCTATTCTGCATTAATTCACATGGTACCAAAGATCTAGTTAATATTTATGACTAATATACGAATACACAGATATGTATAGAAGCTTTATACACCCTTTGAATTCGCACATGTAGCTCATAACAACTACATACAACATTAAACATACATTAGCCCATATTCAAATGCAAATTTTTATTGCATATTGCATATATTTGTTGTTGTGATAGCGGAAATATTTTGCATTTGCAATGATGCAAAGCCATTTGCACTAAATCGTGAATATGGCTATTGTATTTATTTATTTATTTATTTATTTATTGTATTTATTTATTTATTTATTTATTTCTTTATATACTAAAGAGCATAAACTTTTACTCCGACTTAAATATTATACAAATGTTATATTTAGTTATTTTTATTATGTACATATTTACAATTAAATAAATAAACACATGCTGTTTAACTGTGTTAATTTAATTATAAGCCCGTTTTATTATTATTATTATTATTGTTATCACTGACTGTTTGTGTGTGTATTTGGGAATTCTACCAATAAAAACCAAAACGTTTTGACCGCATTAAGAAATTATGCCAATGTGAAGGTCACAGAGTTACCTTCGCTGGTAACTCTGAAACACATTTTAGAATCGGCTCTAATAAGCTGTAAATCTTTATTATCTTTAGTATTAAGTTGCGATAGTAGTAAAAAAGAAAGCACACAGAAAGTACCTACCATGTCATGCACCTACCGATTAAGTTATCAGCAGTGAGATCTTGCACACATCTTCACGATACATTTGTATCTAGTTAATAAATGTGTCTACTACATGTGTATGAATAAATTTTCAAATTTTAGCCTATGACGCGAGTTTTGCTTAAGACAAAATGCATTTACAGAATTTAGTTACATTTTCATTGTGCTTTAGAAAGTTATGTTAATGGGAAGTTTTAAGAGCACAAATTAAAATATTAAAGAAAACAAAAGTATTTCACAAATATGGATTTTGATGCGGTTTTAGAAAAATGCGGCAATTATGGGCGTTATCAATTTGTTTTGTTATTATTGTATGGATACACTAATATTATTTCATCGATGCATTATTTTACGCAAACCATCATCACTTTTACTCCAAATCATTGGTAAGCTACATATGTATATAAATAAAGTGTCACTAAGATGATAAACGCTGTAGCGGATGAAAAGTTTCCTTTCTGCCTCATTGTATTTCATATAAGTTCAGCCTTCAACTGATTTAAAAGTAATTAATAGATGTGAAAAAGGGAGTAATTCATACAATTAAAAATTGAACTAAATTGAAAAATTATGCTGATGAATACTCATGGGACTCACATGACTTTTGTTTTTATGAAATTATTAAAGTTTTCTAGAAATAACAATATTTAACTAGAAATCTGTATTTATTATCCTTTTTATTTTTTTATTCTGTTTTAGGTGCCATCATGAGAAACTAGAAAATATGAGTTTCATCCAAATACGAGACATTTATGCACAGACCTCAAATCCCGCGTGTACTTTACTCGATGATGTAATAAATGGCACCGCACTGGTCGCTGAAGTTGGACAATGCCGGAAATGGATTTTTGAACACGACATGGGTTATCAAAGTTTAACGACTGAAGTGAGCATAGAAAAAAAAACAGTTTTATTTTAATTTTAAGCCTAAAAGCTTGCAACTCTATTTGTAAAAATATTGAAATATATTGTCCATTAGAAATATGATTTGCGACATTTTTATAGTGACTTTATTTAAATAAAGAAAAAAATATATTTGATTCATTTCACCTTACAGCTACAATGGGTGTGTGATCATTCTTTCCAAGTCGCTGTTGGACAATCATTTTTCTATATTGGCTCAGTATTTGGTACAATATTCTTTGGATTCTTAGCAGACAAAATTGGACGATTGCCAGCGTTAATGCTGAGCACGCTAACAGGCGCTACCGGTGATTTCCTCACATCATTTGTCAGCACACTGCCAGCATTTGCAGCGGCACGTTTTATATCAGGTTTATCAACAGATACATTTTTTTACCTGATGTATATAATGGGTAGGTCTAAAATATTGCAATAATTCGAAAAAAAATTTAAAAGTTAGTTTCTCTCTCTCTGTCTCTCGCTCTCTTTAATTTATAGTTTTCGAATATCTCAATCCAAAGAAACGTACCTTTGGTCTTAACATCATTACCGCCATTTTCTATTGTATAGGACTAATGCTTTCACCCTGGTTTGCGATATGGGTTGGTGATTGGCGCAAATATTTGCTTATTGCATCGATACCTGCGGTGGCTGTACTTATTTATCCATTATTTATTTGTGAAAGTGCCCAATGGTTGATTACACGTGGCAATTATAAAAACGCAGTACGTTGCCTGAAACATGTTGCCAAATTCAATAGGCGTGAAGTTGAAGAATCTGTTTTTATTGATTTCACTGAATATTATGAAAACAAAATGGCGGAAGAGAAAAAGTTAAGCGAAAAGAAAGATACTTTCTTGGGCATGTTAATGACGCCACGTCTCAGAAAATTTACCATCATTTTGCTGATCAAATCGTTAGTTTTACCGGTGTACTATATATTTAAATCAAAATTATTTATTTGTTTCCTTCTTTTTGCTTCCAGCATGATCATCACACTCTCTTTTGATATTATCAGTCGTAATATGGAAGGATTGGGATCTTCACCATTTATGCTCTTCTCTTTCACTTCCATTGCTTATTTACCTGGTGGCTTAACCATTATACTCCTGCAGAATATTATTGGCCGTAAGGGCATGGCATGTGGTTGTCTCTTTGTTGGTGGCATAGTTACTGCCATTACTGGTTTTTTGATCGCATTTCTCGATCGAGAAAGTAACGCACTACTGCTGGCTTTGATGGTCGGGCTGGGGCGTTATGGTGCAATTGTCTCTTACGATGCTGAGGCACAATATGCCGCTGAAATTATACCAACTAGTGTACGTGGTCAAGGCATGGCAAATATACATGTTGTCGGTTATGCTTTTAGCTTTTTGAGCGCTTATGTTATATATTTGGGCAATTATTATAAACCATTGCCATCGATTTTCATAAGTGTTATTATGCTTTTGGGTGCGGCTTTGTGTCTAGCTTTACCGGAAACTTTGAATAAGTAAGTTTCACCATTTTTGTGAGAATAGTTTCACTATTTATTTATTTAATTTTGTATATTATTTATAGAAAACTTCCAGAAACTTTGAGTGATGGTGAAGTGTTTGGATTGCATGAGAAATGGTATTATTTTCCATGCATTAGCGATAAACGTCAGCGAAAAGAACGGCATGACAACAAATCAAATGAATCTCTGTAGTGCATTAGTGTAAATTAGTTTAATTGTATTAGAATGAATTTAAGCGCTTGTTTTTAGTTTTTTTTTTTTTCAAAATAAATACAAAATCTTAGTTTACTTAATTGTAATTTATATCTATAATGTTTTGATAACGATGCAAGTTTATTTTGATAAATAAAACAACATTTGAAGATGAAATGTGTTTTGTTGGATCCGGTGGTTAAGAAGATAACTTTCTCTATTAATTGCTTTTTTTTCAGATCCTTGGCGTTACTAGAGATTTTTCTCATTTATCCTGGTATGTGTGAGTATTACCTGGCAGCAAGCTGATTTGATTTACTCTAATAATACTATTTATATTCGTCTTACCGCAGTCATTGAACTTGAGATAATAGTTAATCCCACCAGATTCGGAAAATCGAAATTTTGACTTAATTTGCCCAACACACAACCATTTTAAACAGAAGCTTTTTGTATCTTACTAAGATTTCAAAAATATTTCTATGTAAATAAACACCTTTCTACAAACATATATTTAATCTTAGAAATATAAAACTTAAATAATAAGCAAACATTAACCAGTTATTTACATATATTTTCTACTTTTATATCTATGAATCTTTATCTACATTTGTGTGGAAATGTTTAGAGATTTTGATTGTGCTGCAAGTTTTATTTAAGAGAAATACGCGTGCAGAATTCAGTTCCATTTGTATTGAGTTATAGAAGGTTGTGCTAAAAGAAATCGTTTAGATAATAGAATAAACTATAATATTAAATACAAAAAAAAAAATGTTTGCTGAAATGGATTTCGATACAGTTTTAGAGAAATGCGGCAGTTTCGGACGTTATCAAATTGTATTGTTGTTGTTATATGGTTACACTAATCTTCTTTCATCATTGCATTATTTTTCACAAACTATCATTAGTTTTACGCCAAACCATTGGTAAGTTGCTTACAAAGCAAATGGATTAAAAATGAATTCTTTAAAACTCGCTGAGAACTCTAGAGAGCCCACAGCATTTTAAAATAAAGCTACGTTTTTTGGATTGTAGGCTCCTTTTGTATGACCAATTATGAAGTTTGCTTAACTCGAACTAATGAATAAAATTATGCCATTGTTTTTGATGTGTAAACATTTTAGCTCACGGTATGGGCAAAATTTCAAATGTGTAAAATGTAAGAATAACTGTATCGTAAGATGTAAGATAATTGTAACGTCCAGTTCTTCTCTCGCTCACACTACTGCGTGGCATGACTGTGCTACTCTAACCAAGAAAGAGAAGAGAAGAAGAGAGGGAGAAATTAAACTACGAGCGGAGTTTGTTTGTTTATGTGTCGATCAATTTACTCACTCATATATGTACATACGAAAACAAAATGTGTGTGTACATTTATTCGTGGCAGAATTATTTGTTGGTGTTAAACGTGTGGAGATCGACATACCATACAAGCAGAGAGGTCGCCGTAGCAAACACAAGCGTTTGATAGGTTTTCCATTTGGTTAGTTAGATTGGATTAAAATTAAATATTTTTAAAATATAAAAACAATACAAAATATTAATAATAATAAAGAATCTAGGTTTCAATAAATGTATAAACAAAATGTAGTAATAATGATAGCAAACCACGGCATTATAAAAATTTTGCTTTGTACATTAACCTTAGAAAGGCAACACTTTTTGTATCTATGTAAATAGCAAAAATGTAAAACAGAAAAAATCAAACTTATTTATTATAAATTCACTTATTTATTTATTATTTATTTTTATTAAATGCAGTTAAGGCAAATCTCTTTGCGGTGCTTTTAAAAAGTAGTGGGGGTGGGGTGACTGGTCACCCCTATTGCCTTTCTAAGGTTAAAAGCGGAAAGCACTTATAGTCGCCTGAGGATTGATTTGGCGTATGTGTGTACAAATTCATATACCTATACGACGTTATATAAAATTTTCAAATCTAATAAAATTTCAAATCGACAGGAAGAAAAACTTAAAGCCCGGAAAAAAAGTTGCAATTGCAGTAGCGTATATGCGAGCATATCGGGCTCGATGCATTGAGTAAAAGAAAAATGATTCTACTACAACATATCAGCCCTATTCAGGTTTTGGTGGAAATGCAAAATATTTCTGCTATCACAACAACAAATACATGCGATATGGAACAAAAATTTGCATTTGCATTGATGCAAGGCCATTTGCAATTTATAGTGAATTGGGCTATTACATATATATAAAAGATAATGATATCTAATAAATTTTTAACTTTATTAAAGAATTCTTTTAATTTGAATTATTTACCTAAGCATATAGATTATACATCAAATCCCTATAAAAGGCTATACATATGTGAGCTTATGTATATGGCATTCAGTTGGTTAAACTGTTTACACATCAAATATCTTGCGTGCCTTGCACGCTTCCATTGTTTTTTTGAAATATTTTTTTTGCGGTACGTCAAGAATAAACAAACTATTCCTAATCTCAATAAATACTTAAAAGTGTTTTTTTTTTTTCTATTAACTATATTTTTATTCAACTTTAGGTGCCATCATGAAAAATTGGAAAATATGAGCTTTCTTGAAATACGAGAAGTTTATGCACAAACCTCAAATCCCGCGTGTACTTTACTCGATGATGTTATAAATGGCAAAGCAGTGGTAGCTGAAGTTGGACAATGTCGAAAATGGATTTTTGAACATGAAATGGGTTATCAAAGTTTAACGACTGAAGTAAGTATGAACAAACAAAATAATACACATAAATGTCGCTGACTCTAAATTACCTGCAACACTTATCTGCCAGTTTGTTTGTTTAATATTATATGTAAATATGTTTTCAGTAACCGTTACTCAATAGAAAAAAACTCTTCTGAAAAACTGCAACACTAAACTAATTTTTCCTAAAAGTATACAATAATATTTTTTAATTTTTATCATTCCCATGAAAATTTGATTATCTAAATACATTTCATTAAGCACATTTTTAACATTACTCAATTAAATAATGCAATTTTATCTATCTACAGTTACAATGGGTATGCGATAATGCTTTCCAAGTCGCTGTTGGACAATCATTTTTCTTTGTTGGTTCTATATTTGGTACAATATTTTTTGGATTTTTAGCCGATAAAATTGGGCGATTGCCCGCGTTAATATTGACCACGCTAACAGGTGGAATCGGAGATTTTCTCACATCATTTGTACATACACTACCAGCGTTTGTTGTGTCGCGTTTTATATCGGGCTTATCGACAGATACATTATTTTACTTGATGTATATAATGGGTAAGTTTAAAACCATATACTTATTAAGAGTTAAGTTCTGTAACTATATTCTTCTCTTTTACTCCTGAATAGTTTTCGAATATCTCAGTCCAAAAAAACGTACATTTGGCCTTAACATTATTACCGCCGTCTTTTATTCCGTGGGTCTAATGCTTTCACCGTGGTATGCCGTATGGATTAACGACTGGCGCAAATATTTGCTAATTGTCTCAATACCTGCATTAGGAGTACTCATTTATCCATTTTTCATCTGTGAAAGTGCTCAATGGTTGATTACGCGTGGCAATTTAAAAGGAGCAGTACGCTGCCTGAAACGTGTTGCCAAATTCAATAGGCGTCAAGTAGACGAATCTGTTTTTGTTGATTTCACTGCATACTATGAAAACAAAATGGCAGAAGAGCAAAAATTAAGCGAAAAGGAAGATACTTTCTTGGGCATGTTAATGACGCCACGCCTCAGAAAGTTTACCATTATTTTACTGATCAAATCGTAAGTTTGCTAGAGTATTCTACAAAATACTTACATTAATTTTTTTTTTTTTTTTTTAATGCTGTTAGCATGATCATCACACTCTCTGTTGACATTATCAGCCGCAATATGGAGGGTTTGGGCTCTTCTCCGTTTATGCTCTTCTCTTTCACTTCCATTGTTTATTTACCTGGTGGTTTAACCATTATACTCCTACAGAATATTATTGGCCGTAAGGGCATGGCTTGTGGTTCAATATTTGTTGGTAGCATAATAACTGCTATCACTGGTTTCTTGATTGCTTTTCTGGATCGTGAAAGTAATGCGCTACTGCTGGGAATGATGGTTGGCTTGGGACGTTATGGCGCTGTTGTGGCTTATGAAGCGGAGTCGCAATATGCCGCTGAGATTATACCAACTAGTGTACGTGGTCAAGGCATGGCGAATATACATGTTGTCGGTTATGCTTTTAGCTTTTTGAGCGCTTATATTATATATTTTGGAAATTATTATAAACCGTTGCCATCGATTTTCATAAGTGTTATTATGCTTTTGGGTGCGATTTTGTGTTTGGCTTTGCCGGAAACTTTGAATAAGTAAGTTGTGGTTTTTCTATTTAAATTTTGGTATTATTTTATTGCTTACTTATTAAATTTTGTACATTATTTGCAGAAAACTTCCAGAGACTTTGAGTGATGGTGAAGTGTTTGGCTTGAATGAGAAATGGTATTATTTTCCGTGCATTAGTGATAAGCGTCAGCGAAAAGTAGAGAATGACAACAAATTAAATGAATCTTAGTTGTATCAAAGAAAAAACTAATATTTTTTTTAAAGATATAGCTTTCTGTCACAAACCCTGAAAAAAACGTTGTTTGCTTTTCTATTTAGCGGCTAAGAAATCATTTTTAGAAACTATTTTTTGACATTGACATACTGGAGATTGAAATCAATTGCCGACCGTATGTGCTGTAGATGGTTTTAGTCAAGGCGGATCTAATATGGTGGTAGCAGCATTACAACTAGTACAACGTAACAATAACAACACGCTACTTTGTTGTTGCTAAAAATGGTAATTGTCAAAAGCACAAGAGCAAATGCATGGAAAACAAAAAAAAAAAAAAAAGATTTTGACAGTTAAGATTATCTTCATATAACAAAAATAAGAGAAGAAGAAGACAGAGCTGATGCTGCTATCACCTATTATAATTTCGCCATGGTTTTAGTTTTCGATATGGGAGATGAATAGACAGCGCTCCTGCTAAAGCAACGGTAAGTGCAATTGCAGCCGTTTCACCAGCGGTCAACGTCTGTAAGTGACTGAAAATACAAAATTTCAAATTTTTCGGAGATATTGCTACAATGATTTGTGGTAAGAAAGAAGCGATAAACTTTCAGTTAACATCAGTTCAGATTTCAATATTTAAACGCGACTTTGGGTTTCATGTACAAATATTTACTTGTAATACTTTGTATAGTTGGTATAGAATATTATTGGAAATACTTTAAGAATCAAAATAATAAATATATTGAATTATATAATTTAGCGCATAAATATATAAATTTATTTCATATTTCTTATTGAAAATTTTGAATTTATTAAAACCGTTTATTCAAAAGCCTATTAAGTGAAATTGTGCCCATTGATTTTTAATAAAAAAAAAAGAAAGATTGAATGAAGTACTACTATTTAATTAATTTTTGAAAGTATTTTTTTTGCTTTGTTTTAATTTATATAATTTACATAATTTATATATACATACAATAATAGACATACAAACTTCAACGTAAATGAAAAAATGTTTGCATGTTTCCCTAAATATAAAAAAGGCATTATTTAGTTCATTGTTTTAATTATTTGTTTTTGTTTAAGTTTTGTCTTGTTAACTAAGTACATTACTTAGCATTTGATATAGTATATAAATAAGTAAGTATTCACTTAATTTACAATTTCTACATATTTATATATAATAATAATTACTAATAAGTTTTTTTTTTAGTTTATTTGTTCTGTTTTTTGTTTTTTGTATTATTTGAATTAATTAATTAATTAAATATATGTTAACTTAGCACCTAAGGAAGTTCTCCGAATATATACTCCATGTGTATATAGTATATATACTATCTAAACTCTCTATTTATCTCCGTTTCACTAATCATAATCATCTATCGCTCTACACATTTAATTTACGCACTATTCACGTGGCTATGCTCATCCGTAGATTCCTCACCATGATCGAACACAGTCAGTGATTGTTTTCTTTCGTATGCTTCCTCAGAATCGGAATCACATGAGTTTTTATTTTTCTTTGAGAGACAAGGGAAGTCAAACATATTTTCGCCTTTGCCGAAGACTTCACCCTCTTCGATAGTCTTTGGTAGAGTTCTAAAAAGGTGGAAAGAATAATCAAGTTAAATATTAATTCTGCACATAATTCTTAAAACTTTTTTGCCATACCTATTTAATGTCTCCGGTAAGAGCAGACACACAAACGAACCCGTAAAGAATAACACGCCCAAAATGACTGATGGCGCCGCCTTAACGAATGTCCCTAAATATAGAATATATGGCGCTAAGAATGATGCTGCAAAGCCTGCAACATGCACCGCTGCAACACCTTGACCGCGCACACATGTCGGTATCAACTCCGTGGCATATTGTGAACCCGATTCATATGATATGGCAACACCGAAACGTGCCGCTATTGTTAGACACGCGAGAAGCACTGCATTATGATTATGCTGTTGATAGGCAATAGCAATACCCGCCATAGTAGTGAAAAGTCCACCGACCAGCAGTGAACCTGCTGCCATACCCTTACGTCCAATACGATCTTGCAGCAGTATAACAATAACACTTGAGGGTAGCACAGCGAGGGCACTCAGCGAGAACATAACAAAAGGAGAAATGCCCATACCTTCAACATTACGTGAAACAGCATCGTAACAGAGTGTGATTACCATGCTGTAATGTAAAGTAAATTGTAAATCATTATAATTCAAATATATACAAGTAGTTAAACTTACGATTTAAAGAATAAGATAAGCGTATGTTTACGCATGCGTGGCGTCCTAAACATATCTAGCAAGGTTGAATGAACCTGATCATCACCACCCATTTTCTGGCGATGTTTCTCGCAGTATTTGCGAAACTCTTCAAATTCAGCTTGTGTCACTTTGCGTTTATTGAATTTGGCAACACGTTTTAACCGTTTAATCGCTCCATCGAAATCGTTGCGTGTCACCAGCCATTGAGCACTTTCTTGTACAATGAAATAATATAATACAATCGAGAGTATGGGCAGTGAAGTGCATACCAAATAAAGTTGCCAATGCCCGGCCAATACTGCCAGCCATGGCGTGAAGACTAAACCGATGGTATAGAAGACACCAATCGCTAAGTTAAGTCCCAGTGTGCGCATCGATGGACGGATATATTCGAGTACTATAGGTAAAGGAAAAAAAAGGCATTGTTAGTTATTAATAAAATTTTAGAAAGATTTTGTATTTTCGGTTAGTAAGGTGAAGTTTTCTATATCTCGTTAACTACAAAAGATATTAATATCTACGATTTAATTTTTGTAATAATTTTAGTTAGTTTGCTGAAAATTATTGAAATGTTTAATGAAGTTTGGGAACTACAAAGTTTTGTTCATTTTTAAAATTCTGACATCTAAAGAATTTCGTTCATTTGAAGGACCTGCGGAAGGACGGTCAAAACGTGATATCCAGAATTTCAAAATTTTACAAGAGAGCATAAAAAGTTCACATTTCCCAGTTCCGCATTTACCGAAATGCGATTTTCGAATAATTATTTTAAAAAAAGTATTCAAGATTTTTAAAATCTGAAAGCGGCAAAATGTCGGCGTGATTTTAGAGAACCAAAAACAAAAAAAAAAAAAAACTCATTTGGGAAAAAGTGTTGAATATCACTTTTTAACCGCAGGCCCTTCATTAAAATATTTTATCCAACTTTATTAAGAAAATTTGCGAGTTTTGAGAATTTAGTTTATAATAGATAGTTTTAGCAAGGTTTTGTAGTTAGCTAATGAAATCCAATCTAAATCTCTTGGTTCAATAGAAACAATTGAACTGCTCAGTATCTGTGCTTTTTATAAATAAATAAATCATCGCAGCGACAAAAGAAACGTGCATTCCGGTTAGTAATAAAAATTCTCTTGTTTTTTTTTTTGTCTTTGCTACTGTAATTTTTCTTCTTATTTGCATATTTCCAATTTCACAATAAGTTATGTGGGTTCATTTAGTACAAATAAATACATCGGCGATTGTTAAAATTAAATAATAAAACTCGGTTATACATTTTTCATCGCAGTTGTATTTCTTCGGAAGGATATAGATATCTTCTCGATCTAAGCGGGTATGCGCGAAAAAAAACACTGCTATTATCTACTATTAGGAAGAAAATAATCATATCGGAAAGCATAATACTGTGGAGACTGCAGTGACTCAAGCTTCCAGCTAATATAGCAAAGTGAGAAAGCAGTCTAAAGTGTTGATTTGAAAGTAAACATTAAGACCCAATAATGCAAATGCTTATATATTCTTCCATATCAGCGCAAAGTACATTTTGCATAACTAAATTATAATTTATCATAAACTAACCACAAGTAGAAAATATTCCTGCATCCAAAGATTAATATTAACAAAGAAATTACTTTTAAATTTTGTAATTTACATATTCATTACAATTATTAATTACATAATAAACTAAACCAACAATAAAACAGTGATAAAAACGTGTTAGTATATAATATTGAAAAATGTTAAAGTCCAGAATTATCGCAAAAATAATAGTGACATGTATAAAAAAAAATAAGGGAACTTATAGTTTAAAGGCATATGAATCATAACATTTAGACCGATAAGAAAAGTTTGTTGATGTTTTATTGTTATAAGAAATTACTTATACAATGTATTTCGTTTTTAATAAATAAACGTCAGATAAAAAAAAAGTACTTATTTAATTTCTTTCACTTACCAATTATATACATGAGGTAAAAATTCGTATCCGCTGCCATTCCCGATATAAAACGACATAATGAAAATGTCGTTACACTCCCAGAGAATATTGTTGAGAAATCACCAATAAACCCAGAAAAATTTGATAATATTAATGCTGGCAAGCGACCAATTTTATCCGAAAGTAAACCATAAAATAAAGTTCCCACAACGGAACCAATAAAAAATAAAGATTGTCCTATACGCGCCTTATACGCCGAATCACATACCCAATTTAACTGTAAAAAAAACACAAAAATAAATAAATAATTATAAATTATGTCGGCATAAATTGTTATTTCACTCACCTCTGTATTCATGCTTCTATAACCATAATCATATTTATATATCCAACGTTCGCAACTTTCTCTGCTCACTGTTATATTATCACCATCAATATCCAATAATCGTGTACATGATGGTCTATCAAATTTCGCGTATATAGCTGATATCTCATCGAATGTCTTATTTTCTAATTTTTCATGATAGCACCAATGATCGGGCACAAAACTTATCACAGTCTGAGTAAAATAGTGCAATGATACAATAACATTGATAATACCGAAGAGGGTCAAGATCAAAAATTGATAACGACTGAAATCACCGCATTTAGCGAGTATATGATCGAAATCCATGGCAATTAACTAAATTGAAGTGGTGTACGGATAGCGTGTGTGTGTGTGTGTGTGTGTGTGTGTGTGTGTGTGTGTGTGTGTCAAGTCTGTCGTGGTTGACGGTGGTTGATGGAAGCCAATTACAAATTGCTTTATCGCAATTAAGTTTGAAGTGATGTTGTCGTTGTTATCACTATGATTGATTGATGTTACATCCAAGTGTGGGCAAGTAGTGACGATTGTTAATTTGTGTTGTGTTCATATCCGATTTTTAATATATTTTGAAAATTTTCCTTTGATTTTTAGGTTTTGCTTTCTCGTTCCTCCTTTAATTTTTGCTTTGTTTAGTAATATCACAAAAGAAAATGTGTGCAGAAATTTATTTGTAATAAAATAGTTTTAATATATCGAGTATTACTTCATTGCTGAAAAGTAGAAAAAAAAGAAAGAATATTAATTGGAAAATTGATTTAATTACTTAATTTTAAAATTAAAAATAGTATGTTTAGGATTACAAATTCAGATATATGTTTGTCACATTAAATATATATATATATATTTTTTTTCGTATTAGAACTTGAGTATTAAAAAATGTTTATAGTAATTAACAATTTATTATACAATCAAAGTTTATTTTCAAAACATTTAAATGAGTTGGAAGAGCAAGTAAGTGGACACAGACCTATGCAGATACTGTGATAACTCTGTTACAAAGGAGACTTTAGAACACATTATTTGTCATTGCGCAACACTCGCCATGTTTACATTAAGGATGTTAGGGAGTGGTTCTTTCTTTCCCTAAATGACATAGCCAGTATAAATCTGGCTCTATTAAAAAACTTTGCACTTAAGTACTACGAGTGGTTTTAAACTGAAAACAGTGGTGAATATAACTCGAGGTTCTTATCAACTCTGAAAAGTTTGCGGTAACACTATGGACCGGACGGTCTGTGAGGAATTCGCTAACACTTCTTACTTAACCTAACCTAACCTAATCTAATCTAATCTAATCTAACCTAACCTAACCTAATCTAACCTAACCTAACATAACCTTTTTTTTTTTTTTTGTACGTTGGCAGGTGGAAATCTTCATAGATACCGCCGAACTCCAGTTCTACGGTTATGTCGGATTCCTACTGACTAAAACCACCTACTTCCTCTCCTACCACTCTCCCCGCGGGACTACCAGTTGGTATTATTTCGCAGGGCTGGTTCAGCTTTATGCTGTTACTCGTTTGTTGATTCTGTTGTTTTGATCTATTTGTGTTGTGTCAATAATTGTTTATTGTTCATCACCCATCCTCGTCGTCTTCTGTATTTGCGATATTTCGTTGCGCACGCTCGGCTTTACGTTCAGATTCAGCATTCCTTAGTAATGTCACAATTCTCTACCGTTTGGCACATCTGTGCTGTCAAGTTGGCTACCGTGGGGGGTTCCCCAAAAGCTCTCTCTAGTTCCTCCCTGATGCTGTTGAAGCGTGGGCAGTGGAAAATGATGTGTATTGAGTCCTCGGGTTCGCTCGGGCAGTTCGGGCAGAACGGGTCTTCTTCAAGTTTAAATCTGTGCAGATATTGTTTAAAGCACCCATGCCCGCTGAGCATTTGGGTGACGAAATAATCGACTTCTCCATGTTTGCGCTCCATCCACGCTGCTATATTAGGGATTAGGTTAAAGGTGCAGCGACCCTTTTTGGACTGCTCCCAGTTTCGCTGCCATTCCATAATGGTACGCTTCCTCTCTTCTGTTTTCCTGACGTTCGTTGGCCTTTCTCCAGTTATACTATAAAGGCGCTTCATTTCTATTGCTAGTAGGTCAATGGGCAATTTTCTTGCTATGACGCAAATGGCGTCGTCCGACACCGTACGATGGGCGCTGGTGCACTGAGCCTATAAATCGAGCGAATGCCCTTTAGATGTGTCTTCTTTGCGTTCGCCCAGATGGGTGCTGCATACAGTATAACGGAGCTGGTCATCATTGAAAGCAGCTGACGCCTGCCCTCCCGTGGACCTCCACATATTCCACATAATGCGCGTTAGCACGCCGTTTATTCTAGCCGCTTTACCACTGACGGCTGCTAAGTGCTCCTTAAATGTCATCCTTGTGTCGATGAGTACCCCTAAGTACTTTAGGTGTGGCTGTGAGGTGATGCAATGATCCTCAACTGTGATTACCAGCTCTTCGCGCTGTTTTCTTGTGCTCAATAGCACTACCTCCGTTTTTTGGGCTGCCAACTCCAGTCTTGAGCTATTTAACCATCTTCTCACCCTTGCAATTGCATCGTTGCATCTAGCCTGTAGTAAGTCCAGATGTTTGGCGACTACTACCATAGCTATGTCGTCGGCATATCCGACGAGTGTGGCATCTTCGGGAAGATCAACTTTGAAAATTCCGTCGTACATTGCGTTCCACAATGTGGGACCGAGAACGGAGCCCTGAGGTACACCTCCTGTGACCTCGTACTGCTTCACGCCGTCGTCCGTGTCATAAAGAAGCACTCTATGTTTGAAGTAATCTGTGATAATTCTCAGCAGGTACTCCGGCACGTTGAAACGTTGCAGCGCACTCATAATCTGGGGCCAGCTCGCAGAGTTGAAGGCATTTTTTATGTCCAGCGTCACAACTGCGCAATACTTCTTTTTGCCACTTTTCCAGCTTTTTCCACTAGTGGCTTCGCGAGCAATGTTCATTACTGTGTGTATAGCGTCTACTGTGGAGCGCGCTTTCCTGAAGCCGAACTGGAACTCGGCAAGCCCACCCGGTTTCTCAAGGAATTCCTGGAGCCCGACGCATATGATACGTTCAAGAATTTTGCCAAGCGAGTCCAACATACAAAGCGGGCGGTAAACCTAACATAACCTAACCTAACCTAACCGAACCTAACTTAACTTAACCTAAGCTAACCTAACCTAACTTAACTTAACCGAAGTAACTCAAAGTTAAATCTTTCCGAGGTTTATATGATTCACTTTTAAAAGTATTTTTTATTAAGCGAAAGGAATAGGAAAGTGCGAAATTCATCACAAAAAATAAACAAAACAAAGAAGTAATTTTATTTATTATTTTTTTCAACTAATCTCGTAAATTCAAACAAAATGTGATCAATTCGCCAAAAAACAGTTACAAAAGAAAGATTAAGAAACCTAATCAAAGTTTGAAACTTAGAAACTTGTGAAATTTTTTATTTCTAAATCGTGTCGTGACAATGAAGTTTTGTATGCTCTGAAAGAGATTTACGTTCTCAATGTTAATTAACTAAATATTTATTTTCTATGTAATTACAGAAATTATCTAAATCGGTCTAGTGAGGTAGAGATAAGACTACATTGCATATTAGAAATCATAAATCTCCCTTTTGTATATTTACTTTTGAACTTTGAAATACAATTTCTAATGAGTTTTTCCACTTTCATATGCAAAATCGTTAATTTTTCAAGAAAAAAAAAAACATTTCTGCTAACCCACATACATAAATGCCTGGCACAAGTTCAAGATAAAAGTATTTCAAGTTCACTGAATGTTCAATGAGAAACTATGAAATACTTGTTTCTAATAGCAAACATCATAAAGCTAATATAATAAATTTTTATTTGAAATCTAATAATGATCAAGAGGTACTTCAGACAACGTAAACAATTATATTACCAGCCGACATCCAACACCCGGCTTTATGTCCACAATGTCTACTGCATATTACGCAAATACAACAGTCAGCTTTTCTTATCAGTTATGTACATATTAAAAAAAATTATGCATATTTATATTTGTACAAAAAAAAAGAAAAGAAAAACAAAATTATCTACATTTATTTACAACTAATTTGCTTGGCAATAAGCTTTTTAATGTTTTTTCAACACTTCATTATGAATTAAAATTAAGAATAAAAAAGCTTGTAGTAAAGACAGTTATATTAATATAAATTTATGTGTACAGGGTGACAATTGTAAAGTGACGCAAGTTTAATACTCTGCAGCAGGCTTTGCCATTTACCGTTACTTTAATTTAAAAAGCAAATTGATTCATCATTGGCTTTGCTTTTAATTTCATTTGAATTTTTGTTATTACATTTTGAAATTTCCATAAAAATGGACAAGGAAAATATTCGTCGTGAAATTATGAAATTTCATTTGGCAAATTATAGTAGCCGTCAAATTGCAAGGCTTTAAATTTGTCAAGTCGTACGGTAGACCGAGCTATTATTCGTTATAATGAAACTGGGGGTTTTGGAGATAGAGACCGGGGAAAATTTTCAACAGTTGCCACTACTGGTTTAACAGAAAAAATTCGTAAACGAATCAAGCGAAATCCAAGGCGCTCAATGAGAAAAATCGCTAAGGAAGTGGGAGTAAACCGTGAAGCAGTGCGAATCATTGCAAAATCAAAGCTTAATCTTAAGCCGTATAAGCTCCGAAAAGCTCAAGATCTGACACAAAAAAAGAAAGATTTGCGACTGCAAAGATGCAAGGCGTTGCTACGCTCCTTCGTGTTAAAAAATGTTGAAAATATCTTGTTTACAGATGAAAAAATTTTCACGGTTGAACAACATTTCAATGCGCAAAATGACCGAATGTGGCTAACATCATCACCGCAACAAAATAGAACTGTTGGCCGAGTTCAAAAGCCAGCTTCCGTTATGGTATGGGCTGGAGTTTCCGCTAATGCCAGAACCCCTCTAATATTCGTTGAAGAGGGTGTTAAAATTGACCAGGTTGTTTATCGGAGCATTTTAAATGAACATGTTCTTCCCTGGGCCCAAGATACATTTGGAAATGAAAACTGGACTTTCCAGCAAGATTCTGCATCTTCCCACATGACAAAATTAACGCAAACATGGATAAAAGACAATTTTTCTGGATTCATAACATCTCAAGAATGGCCACCATACTCCCCAGACTTGAATCCAATGGACTACTCTATTTGGAGTATTTTAGAGAGTAAGGCTTGTGCATCTCAACACCACAGTCTGGAGTCGCTGACAAATTCATTAGAGAAAGCCTGGACTGAAATTGATCAGGAAGTCCTGCGGCGAACAGTCCTACGCTTTCCGGATCGATTGAAGGCATGTGTGCAGGCTAAAGGAGGTTATATTGAATGAGGTGGGGTTCAAATGAATGCTTATATATTCAGCAATGTTAACACTTATAACACTTAATTGTACGTAATGGAAGTACGTCCTTTTGAAAATAACTGCTGAAATGTGTGCGTCACTTTACGATTGTCACCCTGTATATAAATTCCAAAAATATTTAAACTTATTTAATTCTTAAATTTATTCATTCGTTAAATTTCCTGCTCTGAGGTCTTGAAGATTCTGTCAGAACAATTAATTTCGGTTATAGTAGAGGCGAATTGGCTCATATAGATTATATTATATCCATTACTTATTAGGGCATTTATATCCCAAAAAAAAAAGAAAAATGGGAAGTAGTGAAAGTTCCTGTAGTGTAAATCATTATCAGCAATAAAAGCTGTAGAGCTTCTAAGCCGCTGAACCGATTATGATAATTTTCTTTGCTCTGTGGATAAAGTGTGGTCTAAGGATATCCACAAATAGTTGGAATTGTAAAGCTTTTAAACCACTGAACCAGTTAAGATCATTTTTACTGCTTTGAACATAGAAATTACTTTTAATTTAAGGTATAAATAAATAAAGCTAAGATCTTACATAGCTTACAAAATACGACGGTAAAAATTGTAAAAAGAAATTATTATACAAATTTTTTATATCAACCGAAATTAAAATCGATTAGAGTTAACACTTTAACTTTAACATGTTTCTGTACAATTTGTTAGCAGAAAACCTGGCAACCTTAATACAAAGTCCGCATAAAAACATAGATATAGGTACGTAGTACGTCGGTATTTGCTGTTAATTGCAAATTGCATTTAAAGCATTTATAGCATCAACACAAATACAAATTGTTCAGCAAATAATTATTGAAACGTTTACTGTAACATATATTGCTGTGAGAAACTGCAAAATCTATCAGTTAAAGATAGGTTAAATACTTTTTGAGAATACATACGATACATATTTGTAAATATGAATCCAATGAATGAATTTTTAATCGTTCATGCTTTCATTAAATATTGTATTTTTATTATTTCTGTATTGCTATTTTGAGCACATATTGAGATGTTTGTGTGGACTGGACGAATCCAGACATTTACTAAGGGGGGATTTTAATTGAATCGCATATTTCGAAAAGGGCTCATCTTGGTTTTTTTTTTTTCAAAGTGGACTTTTTCAGAAGAGAAGGTATCATATATGGTTTTCATAGTGGGGAAAAAAGAAAAAAATGCCTTCTTAATTCAAAATGTTTAAAAGAAATTCAATTTTTTGTATCTCCTGTAAAATTTCAAATATCCGAGAGGAGACTTTTGCCAACTTGGCGATTCAAATATTTTTGTTCCTTTTAGAAATTTCTTTGATTCATAACCAAAATGTATAAGATTGATAACAGAGGGTCCTCAAAATCTCCAAACCCCCTCCCCCTCCCTAGGACCCGCTAGTGTGTGGATGTTATTTTCATTAAAAATGCATTCCAATTAAAAAACACTCATAATTATTTATTTATAGAAAATATTTTTGCATTGTTAGATACTCATCATACATCATATATGTATGTATTTACATTAAGGTGGGCGAAAAAAAAAGTTCATGTTTTTGCCCCCGCGATTGAGACATTGGGTCATTGTGGGTCTAGTGCCACAAATCGTTTTTCGATTGCGAACACTCCTCGTGAGCTGGATATCCTAAAAACATTTCAAGAAAACCGGTTTTTGTGGAAAAACTTTTTTTGCAAAAATCAAAATCAATAGATATCATTAAGACCTTTCCAGCAAGCCCTAATTTGTCAAAATAAGATGGAAAACTACTGATTTGCGAGCGATTACAATAAAAGCTAGAGTAAATTTCTTTGTAGTATTTCCAGCTCACGAGAAATGTTCGAAATCGAAAAATGGCTTACGACGCTAGACTCACTATAACCCAATGTATTAATTGCGGGTGCAAAAACATGAACAGTTTTTTCATCCATACATCTTCACCCACCTTAACCTATGTACATATGCAGATTTTAATTTAGATATGAATGCACAAAACAAAAATCAATTAAAAACACTTTTACATTGCACTTTATTAATTAACTAGTTGAAAAAAAAAATGCTAATAAAAATAATAGCATGTAGTAGGACTGTAACTTTCGATCCGCAGCTGAACTGAACCCTAGTTAGGTTAGTTTAATAAAAAATGTCACTTCACAAAAACTAACTTAATCCTCCATTCGGCTATTACTCATATCACTAAAGCTCAAGAAGTACACGATCCATGGACGGATAAAACTAAATATGTATTCAGTCAAAATTGGTTATAACGATTTTGAAAGGACCTCTAAAATTCGGTCATTATATCCGATTGTCGATTTGCTCGATTTAATTAAATTTCATTTTCTTTGGCTGTTGATCACAAACATGTATAATTTCCACTCCTTATTAAATGTCTCAAAAGTATTTCATCAAATTAAATATAGGCACTCCAGCAACAAAATGTAGGGTGTGCAAATTATAAACAAAAGTTCAAGGATTGCAACACACTTTATAATGAACACACATACACTTCATATTCACACACTTAGTTACTCACTCACCCAATCAGTCACTGACTTATCGGGGTATTCTTTATTATCAATAAATTACTATTGCTACAACATCATTACAACAAAAGAAAATTAACACTACTGACTGAATGTGATTGGCGCAAGCTACTGACAATGAATTCCTTTTCCCCCCTATACTTATCTAGTAAATTTATTATATTGAGTTTCTTGTATATCTTTTATTTTCAACTTTTAGATAAATTATTAATATTTATGAATCAACGTGAGACACACAAACAAATTAAAAGTTAATGTACCGTTTTGATAAATATTAAAAACAAAACAATTTGTTTTTTTTTTGTTTGAAAAATAAAAACAAAAACATTTCTCAGAATTATCTAAATACAACACGGCGTATTAGCAACAAATAATTAAAAAAAGACGCAAGAAGATATAAAAAAACAAAAAAAAAAGAAAAGACAAATAACACACACGCGTGCACAAAAAACAAAACCAAAAAAATATAATTAAAAAAAAAGCAAAGCACACAAATGTACGTAAACAAATACTATATATCTTTTATACCTAGTATTTTTTTGAACTTTCAAAATTTTCGTAAACAGTTCAATGCCTTGGAAAATTGTTTGACTGTGCGCGCACACAATCCGTACAGCAACAACAACAACAAAGAACGTAATCCCACAGCAACCACAACTATGCGTTTGGAACAACGATCAACTGTAAATCCGTAGAATGTCTCAAACAAACTGAAAAACATTTGCGCCAAGAATTCTGAATTCTGTTATTGTTCTGCTTTACGTTGTGTGATAATAAAGCAGGGAAAATTGAAGAGCATGCCAAGAAAAACCAAACATCAGAGAGGTTGAGAGAGAGAGAGAGAGAGAGAGAGTAAAAAAAAAATCATATACTCTTGTCGTTTATGGCAAGATATTAACATATTCACACAGCAACAACAGATTATTTGAACCAGTTTCGAAAATCAATAATGCATTTTATTGCTTCGAAAAAAAAACCAAGGAAAAATGTTAGTAATGCTTTCAAAAATTAGGTTTGGTGCTGTGATTTTAAGTCTAAAAAAGCTGGTCAGTCGTACAACAACATAATATGGCGTGCCAGTACCATAGAACTACGTAAAGGTCACTTTGAGATTATGATTGTTCTAAATCACCTAATATTTATATCAGAAAAAAATCACAGGCGTGCAATTTTTGATATTTTTCTTAATTCAATCAATAAAATAATAATTTTTTAGAATCCAGCAGCAGAATTTTTCATTTATATCAGGATTCATTCAAATTCTAAACAAAAAGTGCTGGAATTCCGATTTACCCATTTTCCACTATTGTGTTCTGTTGCCAAATTCGAACTAAGCAACCAAAATTTCTCGGAGAATTACTACTGCAGTTCCGGGGGCAAACAAAAAAAAAAAAGGTCTGCACAATTATTTCTAAACCTCGATGCCAAATTGTCTGGCTCATTACGAAATCAAGTGTTCAATGGTTGTTCGCATATTTCTACCTCACCTGAAATTAAATTTTTTCAAGTATCACAGAGTGATACTGAGCTTCCTCTGCTTCAAATCATATCTTAAAGTTCCTCTGTAATTCTATAGCCCAAAGAATGTGTGGTAATATATTTGAAAACAAGATTAAAAATTTTGTCAAACATTCGCAGACGAGTTCTAATAGTCAGGGTCATAGCCAGAAAAGAGATAAAATTAATGAGTTATGGGCATGGGCACTGCTATCGTTCATGAGCCACATCCAGTGGTGGGTCTAAAAGGGGACTTCAGCTCATATGTATTGATTTGCTTTCGGTCTGTATTTGAGATTTATTTTGGTCTGAGTTTTGGTGTAACTCTTAGTCTGAATTGTGGTCCCAAAATTTACTCAGACTAGCGCTCACTAAGTGTTTAATCTGATTTCTAGTCTAAATTTTGGTTTACTTTTAATTTGTATTTGGCGTTTTTTTAGCCGCAGTTTTAATCGAGTTTTGATCCGAAACCAGTCTAAATTTTTCTTTAAATTTTAATTGGAATTCAACTGGTATTTTGGTACAGTTTTTGTCTAAATTATTGTATGAGTTTGATCTAAAGTTTGGTCTACTTTTTTTAATCGGAATTCGGCTGGTATTTTGGTACAGTTTTTGTCTTAATTATTGTATGAGTTTGATCTAAAGTTTGGTCTACTTTTGGTCTGTATTTGTGTTAAAATGTTTTAGTGTGAATATTTATCAGATATTTCCACAGGTTTTTTATCTGAATTTTGATTTGCTTTCGCTCATTATTTGGTGTCCTTTTGGCCTAAAATTTTGTCTAATTATTAGTCTGAGTTGTGGTCTAAATTTTGGTCTATATTTTCTTCTGGTTTGATTTTTGGTTATTCAAATTATTTGGTTATAATTGAAATGATTTTGGTTTGGATTCGATCTGATTTTTGAGTTTTTAATCTGAGTTTTGGTCTGAATTTGGCTTCATTTTGTTCGATTTTTGTTGGAATTTCGATCCGATTCGTGGTTTGAATATTGTTTTCTTTAAATTTAGTCTCATTTTGATCTAGATTTTCGATCTGAATTTGGTCTTTTTCTTGGTTTGAATTTCGATCTAAAAAAAATGTTTGATTTTTTGTTTGAAATCCGGTCGAAATTTCCACCTAAATTTCTATTCGCTTGTAGTTTAAATTTTGGTCTCAGTTTTGTTTCAATTCAAAAATGTTTTCACTAGTTTTTGATCGATATTGAGTCTGATATTTATCCTTTAGTTCAGTGAAATCAGCACTTCCCAGACCCGTCACTGACCACATCTGATTTTAGATAAAAGAGGTAAGTATCGCTCGCTACTTTTGCTAAACTCTAATACATCAATACTATTTTTAATATTATATTTATGATCCCACGTGTGATTTTTATTATCCTAGTAGAACATGTGTTATTAAACCATAATTTACACTTCAAACTCAAGTGCATACACCCGTAGTCTGTTAAAAAAAAAAGAAGCAGCCAAACATATAAGCCATAACAAAAAACTGCAAACACACATAAAACAAACAATAGCAAAAAAAAAAAACAAAATTTATAAACAAATCACGTAAAAAAAACATGATTTCTATAATTATTTTTAGACGTCACAAGTACTCGCGAACAAAATCAGAGGCGGCGAAACATCTACTATAAAAAAATCAATGAGAACCTCTTCTTCAGTACAAGGTATACACGTAAATTTGCCCCCCAATATTACAACAACAAATTTTTTTTATAATATGATTCAAAATTAGCGCAAACACGTTTTAATTTGTTGTTGTTTTTGTTATTCTTTTTTTGTATGTGTGTTGCTGTTATAATTGTAAAATGAAATTTAACACAAACTAAAAATTATGCATAATTTAATTTTGAATAACATACAAACACAATCTGAATTGATTTCATGCATTAAAATGCCCTTAAATCCGCGAAGTCAATAACAACAACAAAACAAAATTAAACCTCGACTTTCGAATATTAAAATTGTGCATTATGTAGAGAAACTGTATGAACCGGTTTGAACCGATTTGCGAAAGCGGTTAAAACCGAAATAAATATTTGCGTTGAGTATAAAAATAATATGCTCATTTTTATTTCTTCGAAATATTTTCATTGTTTTATTTGTTTTTTAAGAATTACTTACCTCTTCCTTTTTAAAACAAAAACACTCGAAAAATCACAACAGAAAATTATTGTATTCATAAAATAAAAAATTAAAGATAAATTTCAAAAGATAAAGATAAATAAATATTTAATTGTAAATGCAAGTAAATACGCGTGTTCAAATTTATGTATATGTACATACAAATGTTTGAAATCTGTCTGCATTCAATTATTTAGGGGATCCACAGCAACGAGTAAAGTAATTTTTATTTTGTAAATCTACTGTGAGCTTCTCATAAATTAATAACGTTGCTGATGTTTATTTTTAACTGCCGGAAATCACTAAACAAAAAGTGTTAATTTGTTTGTTTTTAACTTGTAAATTTTTATATTCTAAGTTAATTATAATTGATACGCTTCAGCATTTTTAACAATTTTCATTGCATTGCAACGAAATTGGAAATTAATTACACCCTTACGCAAATTAATGTGGCCAAGACAAATTTTCTTTGAAAATGGTTTTAATTCATATAAAAATAAAATCTGTAACAAATCGAAAGAATTGATATCACTGCCCTGCAAATTTCAACTTTTCTTATGCTTGTAGTGATTCCAAATGAATTTTTCATGCTAAACACGAATCTGTGGTTTAATTTCCATCACGTCACATTTCTGAGAAAAAATCAATGAAAACTGCGTTTTTAGCCATTTTTAAAAAATTGTGTACATTTCTTTCCTGCACCCCTAGACATATGCTCACCTCCTGCTCCAAGGGCACATGCGAACAATTTGGCTTTGAGTTCATTTAAAATGCCATGGTTCTGTCTTTAATTTCTGATACTAGCGAAGCTCCACATTTTTTTAAAAATGGCTAAAAACGCAGTTTTCAGGGGTATCAACCTCTATTTTCTCGAAAACGTGACGTGACGTGATGGGATTCGTGCTCAGCACGAAAAATTCATTCGAAAACACTAGGAATCATCGTATTCACAAAACCCATGGAGGGCAGTGTATTTAATGTGTCCACTCTTTGTTTCCCAGCATCATCTTAAGGCGTTTTGGCATAGATTCTACACACACTTTGCAAAGGTTAAAGATTATCTTATCTCGGTACCACACTTCATTCACTGCTCGAGTAACTTTATTTCGTTTCGTTTGCGTAATCCATCTTTCTAAGTTTCGCCTGGCAGATGGACAAAAAATCGTCGATTGGATTGAAATCCGTAAAATTACCAGGTCAATCGAAAAGGGTTTCTCAGCTCTCTTTGTTCAAGGCATGCCTCGCCACTTTGTTCGCTCATATTCAGCAGCCAGACAAACACACCAAGAAACAAATATTTTGGAGCGGCTTTTCCTTTTTTTTTTTTGTTCGGAATCATTCGTATTCATAACAGGGATGATGAATAGTAAAAATTATATAAAAGATTTGCAGGATCGAATGTTCCCTGAACTCTCAAAGATAAATTTGAGAATCCCGATTTTTTAACAAGACCTGACCCTGCCATGTATCTAAGATTGTGGAAATATTCTTTACAGACAGTGGGGTAGCCATTTAGGATTGGCCTGGTAATTTACCGATTCTCAATTCAATCGAGAATTTACAAGGCGAGATTCAGAATGATGGATTGCACAAACAAAGTTAAGTAATTGAACAGTGAATGAAATATGGTAACGAGATGAGTTGTTCATGCGGGCGCAAGCATGAACGCCTGTCTGAAAGAGAGAGGTAAAAAAAATAGGTAGTAAGAAAAAGTTAGAAACTCGCCTGTCTTTTTCTAACCATCTATTTTTTTCTTGGACAATATAAACGCACCCAACTCTAGAGAAATTTTCGCTGAACTTTTGTAATAGCTATGGAAACATGAGTGTTGCATGTCATTAAAACTTTAATTTTTCCCACAAAATCTCAGTGGCGAATACAACCGTGTAAGCTTTGTAATAATGGTCGCATTCACGGGCACACAACTGTTGGCAAACAGTTTTTGATTTTGGTTTTGAATGCACAAAATCACTTTAAGTAGCGAATATTTTCTATGCTACTTACTCAACACTTTCTGATTGACAATTCAAAACAGCTTATTGTGCAAATATGTGTTTGTAAAAGTTTATCCTTAAGAAAAATTATAAAAAATTTAACTATTTGTGTTTATTTATTTTGTTTCTTTACTTCAAAAATTTATGAGCAATGACAAATGGCAGATAACAGCTGATTTGTCACCTAATTTTGCTACTTTTGTAAAAACCCATGCACAGCCGTAGTGATTACCGTTGCCAACAGTTGGATGTCAGCGAATGCGATCAATGATATTACACTGAATATAATACTGTTTTCATACTTGATTAAGTTATTTAGTTAAATTAATTCATAGGTAAATATTTTTGCTATTAAATGTAATTTGTATATAAATAATTTTATTTTGAGATATTTACTTTATGCGTTATTTGTAAATGAGAATAAACTTGAAATTTTATATTTTTATTAAAATAAATTATTAACAAATGTTTGCTAATTTTAAAAGGCTTACAAAAATTAATTAATAAAACAAAAAGAACTCGTATTATATGATTACCTATAAATAAATTTTATGAACTGTTCATTTTATATTTCGACATAATAGTGGGGACACACGAGAGTGAATTTCAGGGAAATTTAACATTTCGTTAGAATGCGTCTGAAATGCGGCATTTAGCAGTTACAACAAGTGTCGAATGAAATTTTGAAACCGAAGAAATAACTAGCAACCCTCAAACACAAGGTTGTAGAAAATTAAAGTCTAAGGAGTGAGATCGAAAAATGTCAACATATATAAAATTCAATAATTCAAAATAAACGGTTGATCTTAGAGTTTTGATTTTTTTTTATATTTAATTAATAATATTTTACAAATTACATAAAAATATAACTTTTATAGTTCTAACCACTATTTATGAACTCGTGGACCTTTTTTGGTAAGCCTTCCATTAGAGATTTGATAGTTGTTTCAGACACCTTTTTGGAATAGGTTGCCCATCTCCTTTTAAAATCTTCGATATTTTGGGACACCTTTTTTGTGCTCTTCACAAGAGCCCAATATCTCTCCACTGGTCTTAGCTTCAATTTCTTCCTTCAATTATCCATAACTGTTGTATAAATTCTTGGTGTCCAAATCAAATTGAAGACGACCTCGATAGCCTAGTGGATAGTGCACTAGACTTTCACCTGGGAGGTTCGGGTTCGATTCCCGTTTTCGTCTGGTGGTTAATTTTCATTACTTTCTTATATTCACTATCAATATGAAGTGTATGAGAATTATAAGATAGTGTACAAGTACACACATTGGTTGGTAATGGCAAAACCACCAAGCCGATAAAAAAATTGCCACACCGCCGTTCGGAATCGGCGTTAAACTGCAGGTCCAACTATGTGGTATCACAATGGGCCGTTCAGGCCTAAGTGTGTCTCTCGACAGCCACTCCAACCTAACCTAATCAAATTGAAAGGCAACATTTTCATTTATTTGTATTTAAACAAAATACACATATAAATTCTTCTTCTTCTCTAAACTTATAATTTATCGAAAAACAAATTTGAAATTCCTTTTTTGTCGTGTGTCCACCTAAATTTGAAATGCAGAATTTCAACGAAATGCACTCTCGTGTGTCCACACTATAAAATGATGAAAATGAAATAATCTTCAACTTTATAATCAACCCTGAAGCGGAAAATTGCTTTTTTAGGGCACAATAAGGTTTTGTTTCTTATTTTATTAAAAAAAAATAAAAATAAAATACGAAATAAAGTGAAACCACTGGTAATTTTTATAATTTATGACCTAAAATCTAAAACGATCAATTACTATCAAAGTATAAAAAACTTCTACTAGTTTCTTGTTTTGATACCAATTACAATAATCTACCAATCTCCAATTTCTTCTAACTACTTTTATTGAGTGTAGGTACTTATTTGTTGTTTTGTTACACTTCAATTACATTTTTTTTTTTACCAAATCCACAAAAATGTTCATAGACCATGAAAAACTGAAAACGTTCACGTTCTTATTGAGTTCGTGGTGAACGTGTAACACGTTTATCTGAAAGCTTCAAGCAAATGATTTCTGAGAAAAAAACCATCGTCAAGAAAAACCAAGAGAAACGTCAAGAGCAAACGTCAATGTGGTGGTATATACAATTAAAGTTGGTTAATTTGTTTTGCAAGCTAAATGTCAAACTAAATTGTTAGACATAATCAAAACAGCAACAAGAGCAGTAAGTGCCAAATGTTGTTGTTGTTATTGTTGTTGATGTTGATGTCTACCCAGCAGACCAATTTGTCTTTGATTTGAAAGCAATTTTGAAACAGGTTTAGATGAATATCACTAACAACAACACCACAATATTTGGTAGCAACCACCTGAACGTTCAATTGATAAATCACTAATGAAGAGACAAGCAGAAAAAATCAAAAACAAATATTTAAAATATGATAAAAGTTTATAGTGTGTGCGTTAATGCTTGTCAAAAAATAAATAAAAAAAAAAAAATTATGCAATAATTTAATGCTGTTTTTTTTTTGTGCTGCTTAATATTTTGATTAAAATAAAAACATAAAAATTTGCCAAAAACAGAAAAAATATTTTTGAAGATTTTTATCTTATTTATTGAAAATTGCAAGCAGGTAATTTTACTTTACGCCGCCCACAAGCGGTGAGCATAAAACACATAGTCTCAGGGTCGTGTAATCGGGCCCCATTTTTAACATCCTTGGACCTATCTTTTGATGGTTGATGAACTCTCAATAACACAAACAATGTTTTTCGCAGTCAATGAAGTTGCATTTGCTGAAGCTTGAACGCGCATGGAGTATAATCAGATCTCAAATCTCTGTTTGAGCTTTGTATATAATTTTACTGTATCCCATGTTCCCTAAACTAAATTTGGGTGGCTGAAAATTACTTCTTGTTAATCCTGAGATAACTGGGTGGCCACATTTAATATGACCTTACAATGGTACGAACAATTCTATCTTGCTTGGCCATGAGCACAAAAAACTTCCAGCCTCATGTTCGTAGGTTCGGTTCCTCGTTAGAAGCAAAATTGCAATGCGACCGAAAAATATCTGGTAGTAAGTAAAGCAAAAGGATTCCAATTTCGGTGCTTTCGATTTGAACGACTTCTTTATCTTCTCAACCTAATTTAGCGAGTTGAAAACTTCTCCTAGATGGCCACAGCTGGTATGACTGCCTTTAGGTACTACTAAACAACATTGCAGCTCCTTCATATTATTAAAGCAAAATCATGCCAATAAATTGTATGTAAATAATAAAATTCATCTAAAAATGCGTAATCTCAAAGCTCATCAATCACTGATAATGTTTCTGGGTGGTAATATAACTTTCTCCAACTCAAATTCCTGTTAGTATATAGCACTTGACATAATTAATCAATCTGGTAAATAAACAATTCCAGCTGCTTTTTATTCATATCATATCAGAAGTGATACTACTTAGTAAATTATAAAATCTAATATTATTTTTTTTTTCTTAGTAAATAATTAAAAATCAAAGCAAATATCTATGTGTGGTATTTTTTTTTCTTTTTCAGTATAAATTAAAATAATAAATTGACTAGCTTTGCTCAAATTACAAAATAAATCAATGCATTAGACATTTATCAAAACCGGTATATAAAATTTAATATGATATTTTATGTCTAGATAAAAAAATTTGTTTTTGTTTTTTGGCACATGTGCATAATTAATTGCACCACGTGGACAAACTGACTGAATGTGACGTAGAGAAATATTGTTAATCATCACTTATAGCCGCAGATGTAAGAAGTATAAATAAAAAGTTGGCTAATTAAAAACGTCGACAATGAAAAAAGAAAAGCGAAACTAGTTCAAAACTAAATAAATTATGATAACAAAAAATAATAAAAAACATATAAATTTAATTGTTACAATATGTGTTTATATGAATTATTAATGTCAAACACCCCGGAATAGAATTTGCGCACATGAACTTCTCACATAAATAAAAACTACTTGTTACATACTTCGTTTACATGCGGCTATTTATGTAGGTTTTAAGGTTGCTAAGAGTGGGGGTGGCAATTAACATGAACTGTAAGAAATCATATGCTTTCTTATTCACTCATTTGTATGTATATGCGAACATATGGCTGTATTAAATAATGCCTGCACTACTATCATGAATCGCAATGAAAATCTATACAAATTAAGAGAAAATTTGTAAAATCAATGCCAAGGTGTAAGGAACTCAACGTGTCGTTTATTATTATAAAATGTGTTAAATTTAATTATATGTTTATTTTTTATTACAAGGGGAGAGAGTGCGATCAAATAACGAGAGATTGTCGTAACTGACGTTTGAGTTTGATAGGCTTTTGCGCATAAGATCCGAAGTTCAAAGCTCGAAGAAGAAGCTATGAAACATATGGAATGATATTTTTCTTCATGTTATTACGTAGATCTGTGAAATTTCGATTTCCAAAAAAAAAAAATGTATTTTATATATTCCTCATCGTATGCAATTGCTTCCGAAAAAGTTCATATTTTGCGAAAACTTTCGGCTTGACGTTGAAGGATAGATAGTAGGTACAATCAGTGCCGTAGCCAGGATTTTTTTTAGGGGGGGATTTTCAATCAAAGAAAATTCACATTGACTTGCCATTACTGATGATGAGCCCGACCTCAAAAAAATTACCAAAAAAAACTAAATATAGTCAGAGGCTCATTTTTTCAAATGATTATCATTGGGAATTCGGGCCATGATAAGGAATCCGGATGAGGTTGGCTTATATTCCCGAAATTCTTGCAGTTACTGTATTGAGAGAGGTCTTCCGAGTTGGGGTGCTCTGAGTAATAATAGGTTAAAGAATTAATTACATTTTAAGATTGTTTCCTAAATCTTTGGAGCTGATCCACTACTACTGCCCTACATGGGCTTTGCCAATAAAATGGTTCTTAGTGTTTGTGAATGAATTTTTTATACTGAACACGAATCTGTGGTCAAAAATTTCCCATCACGCCACGATGGAAAACCCTAAAATAGAATTTTTGGCCATTTTTAAAAATTGGAGAGCTGAACACTGGCGTGCTACAAACTTCGAAATCCTGAAATTATAGGCTGAATCATGCTCTTTCAAATGAGCCCTAATGAGCCCTAGAAAAACTATAAATGCAGAATTGATCAGCATCACCTTCTCTTTTTGTATCCAAAGTCATGTCAAAGAAAACAAATCGGATCTGGTCGCATTGTGTAACTAAGATTTCAAGTTTATTTTTTTGTATTTGAATTTTTAGAAAGAAATCGATGGAAGTAAAAAATATTTAAAAACTGTTCAATTGATTTTATTTTGACTTTTTTTTCATCCACTGGCAATTAATTTCAAAAAATAGAAGAAAGTTTCGGGGGGGTCAGAACCCCCAAAATCCCCCTCCCCCCCCCTAAATACGGCCTTGGGTACAATGATAAAAACCAGCACTTTTAACTTTATTATTATTATGTTTTGAGATATGCACCACGTCCTACAGAGGTCTTGTGCTCCTTTCAAGGATTATATAATTACAGTACTTCTATAAGTCCTATAGCCGTAATAAATTTTAATATGAGACCTATTTCCTATGCTGTCTGGTATTCTATAATCTCTCAAGTGCATTTTCGGGCTTTGCATTAGCGCTGCACATTGTCCTAAAAAGTGTTTAGAAGTTTCGGTTTCCTCCTCACAAAAACTGCATAATTCCTTATTGTATATTCTCAGTTTGGCCAAGTGATAAGTCAAAATGCAGTGCCCATGTAAATTCCGATTTAACAGCCAAATATTTTTTATTTTTTGACTTGCCAAACTGCAATTCAGAGCCGAGCCAGAACCAAGTACAAGGAATCACATAAGCTCAAGTCCCAAAATACAGGGTAAGCCATTTAAAATGGAAGCATCTGGCAACCCTTTAACTCTTGACAGCACTGTCAGATAAACTTATGACATACCGAGTCGAAGAAAATTTATACCATGAAACTATACACTCCGAAAGAACACGCTATACATTTAAAATAACTTCTCAGTTTCCCCGTAGAGCAATTATTTTCATGTTTTAAAACCAATTGTTCATGTTAATGGTATGGAGTAGTTCTGGTTTCAACAAGACGGCTGTGAAAGCATCTGGCAGCCCTTTAACTTTTGACAGCACTGTCAGATCAACTTATGACATACCGAGTCGAAGAAAATTTATACCATGAAACTGTACACTCCGAAAGAACACGCTGTACATTTAAAATAACTTCTCAATTTCCCCGTAGAGCAATTATTTTCATGTTTTAAAACCAATTGTTCATGATAATGGTATGTAGTAGTTCCGGTTTCAACAAGACGGCTCACCACCTCACACAGTTTGTGCCACAATCGATTTTTTGTTATCAACAAATGGTTATTTTTACTTTCCTCCGCATTCGTCAGATTTTACACCGAAGGACTATTTCCTTTTGAGGCTATTTGAAGTCAAAAGTTTATATCAACAAGCCAAGGACCTTAGACGAACTTAAGATGTTGATCTGCAAGGAAATAGCCACCATATCGGACGAATAATTGGCCAAAACGATGGAAAATACTGAAAAAGAGCACATTTAGCCGTCAAGGCCAAAGGTGGCCATTTGTGCGATATTATTTTCCAAAAAGTAGCTAGAACACATCTCCTGGAAGTAAAATAAATGATTATCCAAATAAACAACCTGTACAAGTTAGGTTGAACTCAATGTATTTATTTGAAATTTAGGTGACGTACTCTCCTTAGGCGTCATGTATGTTCAGTCATAAGCTCTCTAAAATTAAAGACGAAGAACCATTTTCCATATTTTGGTATATTTCCCCAAAATAAGAAAGTAACAAAAATCTTCCCAGTTGCAGTGCTTCTTATTTAAACTTGGGGTAGAAAAACTGAAATTTCAAAAAAGATACGGGTAGTGATAGAAGACAAAAATATTAAGCAAATATTTCTCTGAATATCTTCTGGCTTTAAAGTGGCTCAAAAAGGGTGGGGAGTAGATCATGATCTCTCTGAAAATATGGTTCAAAAACGGAGCAACACTATTCAGACCTATTTTTGACCTAATGATTTTTTTTTAACTATCAAGTTTTAATATCTTTAACTCACATTTTTCGTACACATTTTCTTTTATTGGACTTTGATATCAATTTAAATTACGAATTTATTCTGCTTCTTTGAAGAGTAAAAAATACAATACAAATAGCATAAACGTGTCTTTAACGGTTGTATCCAAAACAAAACGCTAAAGCTACGAAAGTATTTTTAAAATTAAAAAAAAAACACACAACACGCACATAGATGAAATTAAAAAGGCATTGCTTTCGAAATTCGTAGGTAGGTACTATATATATTTTATATTTTATGTAGTTCAATGTCTGGGGCCGCGTCACATTTACAAAAACGAGAATAAACACGCGCCAAATGTATAAAAATTGGCAAACAAAAACATTTTACGTTTAGTTAAAATGAATAAATTTTGTATTCTAATTTTTCTATTTTAATTTTTTTTTACGTAAAATAAACTAAAACAAACACAATTCAGTTATTTCTATTTTTAAGGAAATAAAATTAAACACACACACACACTAAAAATTATTAGTAATAAAAATAATCTCTGTATGATTGAAGTGGTTTGCAATTATAGTTACAATTAAGATTAAAAGTATTACTGTTTTCGTAGATAAAAAATAAATCATAAATCATAAAATTGACACTCATTTTGTTTATTATTTAGTCACAAAAAATTTTAAGTTTTATAGCGTTTGTCTTTGATTTTCTAATGTATAAAGCAAAAAAATAAAAGCAAATTATGATAAATTTGTGATAAGCTTCCAGACGATTTAACAATTTATTTAATTTTTTGTTTTTTTGTTTTTATTTTTTCTAGTTTGACGTGTGTCGTCATACATATGTGTGCGTGTGTGTATTTCTATATTTATATGCGTCACTCTCAGTGCATATGTTTGCTTGGGGAGAACTTACGTTTTCACACGTTTGTCAGTCACACTTAAAATATCGCACGTGCTTATGAAAATTGTTGTTACAATATATTTTTTTTTTTTGTTTGTTTTTTTTTTTCTAATTTATTTAACAATTGTTTACTTCTAATATTCGAATACACTTGAAAAAAAAAAGTTTTAATTTCTAAAAATTATTTAAAATATAATACTATTATTTTATAATTGGTTTTCTCGCTCCGAAGGTTTTCTATTTTTTTAACGTTAATTTTTTTAACGTTATTGGCTTTTATCGTTCCGTGTTTTGTTGCTCGCGCGACAACAATTCCAAACGTTTTGAAGTCAAGTTCAGTGAGTAACTATAGTTTTAAATGCGATGCGGTGCGGTGCGTGTTTTGCTTTTCAATTGGATTGTGTGATTTTGCTTTTCAATTGGATTGTGTGATTTTGCTGTTGCTGTTTGATATTTGATGTTACTGTTGTTGTTCTAGGAGCTCTAGATTAATATCCAATAAATATTTGGTACTGATTGCTGTTGTTAAGAGAGGGTGAGAAAGAAAAAGAGTTGTGTGTTTGTGAAGACAGCAACAGTGTTGAACTAGAGAAGCTGATGTATGTCGCTTGTCTTCTGTTGCTGACTGAGCAGCAACATACAATGGTTGTGTGTGTGTGTGATGCGGGCTGTTGAGAAGGAAAGCAGGCGGTGATTTATATGCATACACTAGTCAGTTATTTAAGTTGACAACGCATATTTTTTTGGGATCTTAGCGAGAGGGCATTCATACTCTATATAGCTTCCTCTGGTTGTGAATTGTTATTGGGAAAAGGGGTAAGAGTTATGTTTGTATATTTGAAGACACAGTAATAAGCAGCAAGTAACTACATTTTCTTTTTTTTTATACATGTGATATAATTATTCATTTGATCATATTGAGCCAACCACAAATCTTTTCTAAATTTTTCCACTCTTCATTTACGAGAGCGTCACATTTATAATACTATACAAGGCCGTATTTAGGGGGAGGTTTTGGGGGTTCTGACCACCCTCCTCCCCCCCGAAATGTGAAAACTTTATTCTAATTTTTGAGATTAATTGCCAATGGATGGAAAAAAGTCAAAATAAAATCTATTTAACGATATTTTTTACTTCCATCGGTTTTTTTTTTTCTAAAAATTCAAATATAAAAAAAAAATTTGAAATCTTAGTTACACTAAGCGATCAAATCCGATTTGTTTTCTTCGACATGAGGTTTGACTACGGATTCAAAAAGAAATACTGAGCACTCCTGCATTCATAGTTTTTCTGGGTCAGTAACTGTTTTTGATTTAAGGATTCGTCCTGAATCAGTTTGAAAAGTTTAAAAATTAATAAAAATAAAAAAATTTATCGGATCCTTGTAAAATAAGACTTGCTTGAACCCTATTTTTTTTTCCTAAAACGTGACGTGATGGGAAGTTTTTGACCTCAGATTCGTGTTCAACGTGAAAAATTCTTTCGCAAAAACTAGGAACCATTATTAGCAAAACTCATCCTAAAATTAATTTTTTAACGTATTATTGCTCAGAGCACCACTACCAGAAAGATTTCTTTCAATGCTGTGACTTTACGAATTTAGGGAATATAAGCCAACCTCATCCGGGTTCCTTATCTTAGATAATGGCTCAAATTCCCAATGATGACCATTTGAAAAAAATGAGCCTCTACTATTTTTGGTAATTTTTTTGAGGTTGGGTACATCATCAGTAGTGGGAAGTCAATGAGTTAACGAAATTATGTCCTTCACGATAAAAAAAAAAAATGCATTAGAATGCACATTCAATAATATTTATTTGAAAAAATTTAATTTGATTATTCTGTGAATATTTTGTCACTTTTGGCCATTTTTTTGATATCAAAAAAAAAAAAAAAAAATCGGAAAATTTTTGCTAAAGTTTTAAGAAATTTGTTTACTTTTGTCTTTAGTCTGATAAGGTCCATCAAATGTATCATCTTTTTAATTTTTGTATTTAAAAATCAGTTTGATAAAAACTATTTATGAATATTTTCTTCGAATGAAACACCTCTCCCCCCCCCCCCCCCCCCCCGAAAAAAATTTCTAGCTACGGCCCTGATACTATATATTATTATTTATTATTAACCATTTTTATTATTATTTTTATCTGTTTGACCCGTTACATTTCAATTAGAATTTCCACAGAATTTTTGTTTGAATTGTATTGAATCTGTGTGTGCCGCAATTTGTGATTTTGTAATTTTGTGTATTTTTTGAAGATATTTTTAAAATGATTCATATAATTTATATTTTTGTTTTCATGTGCCCTTTATAATTTTTTTTGTGTATGTAATTTTCTTTTATCCTTAATGTGTTATGATTTATAATGTTTAGGTAACTGTAAATTTGATTATTGAAATGGCATAATTTTATATTCGCTTCTATTCTATTTTCTGGGAATTTCAATGGAAATAAATCATAATATGTAGCCAAGAAAATATTATACATATTTGGACAATTCACAAGGTATCTTATTTAAATTCTGACATTTTTCATACAAAATTATATGACATTAGGATATACGATAGTATATGACGAAGCTTGTGAATCGGCCAATTAAGTATTTGAGTTTTAAAGTTTTATCTCGGGTTGCTATTCTTCAGAATATCAATATCAGAAATTCAGAATGCAATGAGAATAGCTATGATAAAAAACAATTTCTGAAACTAAAGCAAATTTTGAAATTGTCACGGCGAGAAATAAACAAATCGACTGACATTCTCTGCACAAAAGAGAAGTGGAAAAAATTCCATTAAAATTACCGTTACTAAGACAACACACTAAACTGCTACGCAGAATGCCTGGGCTCAAAAATCGCCACGATTAAAAATCAAAAATAGAAAATGAAAAATGTTTTCACACGTTACTATCTGTTGGTTGGCAATGGGCATGGCATAGTAAAATAAGCTAATAATAGTTTTTCAATTCTCCGTTCTGATTTGGTACAAATCATTAGGTTCCTTCCATTCGTATTCAAATACAGCTCAAAAAACACGAATGGATGCGAAAATCTCGGTCTAAACCTGTGCCATTAGCTGTTGTCCTATAAAAGAAGAAAAACGAATGAAATGGACTATTTTCTTTTGAGTGATTATGGAGAACTTTTCTTAAAAAACAATATAGAGCCATGCTACAAGAAATCATGAAAGGCAATAAAAAAACTCAACCCCAGTCCCTCACCGAGATAGTTTTGTCAGGGAGAAAGTTTTTAAATATTATATGTATTGCAGAAGAGCAGACAAGCTTCCACAGAAAACCAATACATGCCTAGTTTTATTATCATTGAGAATAGTTAAAAAAAAAAATTCACTTTTCTACATTTGAATACAGGAATCCCCAGTTAATTGGGTCGATGAAAAAGCATAATTTTTGGCTCAATTAACCGGGGTCTCAATCAAACGAGTTTCTCTTAAATTCATAAAATCCTAAGAATATCACAGCACATGCTTCACTCATCAGGCTGAAAGGATTTTCTTCATCTGAACACAAGCTTCACTTCTTATTCGCCATTTGGTTGCCGATTTATATTTTACAATTCAGAGATTTTACAATTCTGTGGCCAAAAGGCATAACAGCATAAGTGTGTTTTTTGAATTTTACAAGAGAGCACTTCAAAGATTCAAATGCTAATTCTTTAATATCTCGTAAACCACTGAACCGATATTCATACAATTTTGACACAATGTCAAATCGGATATGAAGATTTCAATTATAATAATAACTCGAATTCGACAAAACTCGAGTTGTGTTGTTATTGCTTGTGACCACAGAATTGAGAACATTCATACTATTTATTCAACTCCGATTTTTTTTTTTATTTTCAAACTTAAATATTTATTTTTTACCCATTTTAACAAACGTAAACTGTGAACGTACTAAGTGCAATTAACCGGCTAAACTTCAGTACATGTTGATATCAAAGAGCAGAATTTTTGACACAATTAAACGGGGAACTAAATTAATCGGGGGCCAATTAACCGGGAATTGCTGTACTACTTTATAAGGGAATCTTTTTTTTTACTTTATTTTTTCACTTTCAATATTCGCTTTTATGTAGTTCATAACTATAAATATCTTAGTACTAAACTATGGCTTAGCCATCGGTTTTTAAAATAAAATTTCAGATATTCTCCGAAATTGTTTATCTTGTAATCTTGTAATGCTAATAAATATATAATCAATTGATTCATGTTTAAACCTTTTTGAATTTGCATAAGATAATTTATTGTATATTTGAATGTAGTTTCCCTAATTCTTGTTATTGCAATATTAATTTTGATATACGATTTGATATTTCCATCTCCTGGAATATAAAGTTAGTAGTTCGTCGCCTAAGAATTGATTTGACGTATAAGTATGCGAATACGTATGGGCATACACCAAATCAATTCTCAGGCGACGAGTTGTAAAAATTTATGGTAGACTTAATTCAAAATTTTTTTTTTTAATAAACAGAATTGCCAAAATAGCTTCTTTTGCAAGCCCATCTCCAGAATTCTGTAATTTTATTTTTATCAAAGACTAAATATTTACATATACAAATGTATATCAATCCCAATTAAATATTTTATATTTATATTAACGCTAAACTTCTTTTTAGGTTATTGTATATTTTTCTTTCTGAGCAGTAAATTTAATTATGCAAAAAATAATAAGTAGGGGAAGATGAGATGAACGCGACATCCCCCATTATCTCGAGACCAGTAATATACACCAAGGTGTCGTATGAATTGTTGGATCATCACATAAATTCATGTTTTTCTATGTTTTTTCATCATTAATTTAAAACAAAATATTATTTAATAGATACTTTTTCCAAAAACAATAAGTTTTGCTCAATTTTTCTATGGAAATCTTTAAAAAAAAAAAGGGAGGGTGCCGGAATCTCCTCTGAGGGAGACGGATTAGGCCCATATTTTTACTTTCAGAAAAATGATTATACTGAAAAACGGTAAAGGATTAATAATAGCAAAAAGTTGAGATATTCAATTTGCTACCAAACGATACTAGAAGTATTGAATTATATCGTTATATAAAAAATTTTATGAGAAAAAATATAAAAAGGTGTCGGTTTCACCTCATCTTCCCCTACTATTAAATAATGCTCAATTCTTTCATAAAACCTCAAAATTTAAAAATCAGCTGTTGGTATATTTATTTATATTATTGATCAAGCAATCTTCCTTCACGTATGCATGCAGATTTGCATGAATAAGCAATTTTTAATATGTATTTGTATGTATAGAGTGGAAATAAACTATAATTGAACTTCACAATTCAATCGAAAGTATAAAAAAAAGATACAGCAACAAACAGATAGAAGAATGAAAAAAAAAATATTAAAATAATGGAATATTCCATAATAAAATGAAGTAATACGATCGAATCGATTGCTTTCAGATACAAGTATTTAATTGTATGTAAGTATGTGAGTATGAATATATTTGTTTGTTTCCAACGAAATGAAAACAAGTTGAATATGCTTGAAAATCAATTTTTCAAATGAAAGAAATGTGAACCATTAAACACTTAAAGAAAAGTTTTGCGAAGAACTAATTGCCAGAATACATCGTGAGGCTGAATTCACTAAGTCCATTGATTTAATTTCTGAGATGAAATTAGTTTATACAATAAGTTGGTGATTTCTGCTCAATTGCCCACAATATGTAAGTATTTTTAAATTCTAATTATAAATGTAAATATTTAGTAACTTGCACATCGTTGAAAAAACAAACAGCCTTTTTTATACTAAGCAGGAAAAACAATCCATTTTATCCCTTCTCCATGCCGAACACCTACTTTGCAAGTGTCCTGCCCTTGCAAAAACCAGATTTCGACTGCTGGGTAAATTCTTTTTCAACGACTTGAAAGATCTCTCCACAGTAGATTTCAACGAACTTATTAGATTCTTAAACAAAACAGAATGGATTTAACCCCGCGGGTAAATCCCTATCCGAAATGAAACATCCGGTGTACCTGGGTTTTGTGGTATCAAAATGGTACTAACGTGCTAATTGGATCAAGGCTGTAGCGTTATGCACTCGGTCACCTCGCTAACCAACCAACCAACCAACCATCCCTTCTCCATACCATTTTTTCTGTTGTTCAAACTGAAAGAACTAAAAATTAAATTGGTTTTCCCGGGTGAAATATTTCAAGCTCTATCTCTATATATTCCTGAAATATGTTTCTAAAAACAAGAGTGCGAAATTCAGATAATGGGGGTTTGCTCCTCTTAGAGTTTAGAGTTAAAGGTGGGCTGGACTAAACAAAAGTACTCAGTCTCAAAGAGAGTAGTAAGACAGGAAAAATATGTGAGGGAATAAATGGGAAGAAGAAAGGTCTAAGTTCTCTCAATTTTGAACTTCTTTGTTTAACTGATGATCCTTAGAAACTTAGGAAGGAGGAAATTATAGATATTATTCATACTCAAAACATCACTACCCAACAATCTGATTTGCATGAACGCCAGAAAGCTACAAAGATAATGCTACGTAGTATCGTCGTCCTCAAGACATGATTGGCAGGTTGGATCGGTGATGACGCCCATGTTGGTCATGTGCTGACCACATGTGTTATGCCCGGTGATGGCATCCACCAGTAATCTCAGGTTCTTTCTTCTTAGTTTCAGAAGAAATTCCGCTGATTTACTGTTAGGCTGTCTCACGTAGCACTTTGCGGTTCTATAGGGTAAAAACCACGAAGTCGTTGATCCAACGCATGGCCTTCCCAGAGTTTACGCCAAGACAAGCAAAGATAGCATACCTTTTGTTAAAGAGGATCTGATTTTGATATCCGATAAAAACGCCTTCTTTAAAATTTCCTTTCTATACCAAGCCAAGTCTAGACATTTACATAGAATGTGAGTGGTCTTCATCCTACAGACACAAACGGCATTCTGTCTCATTGAATTGACTTTATTTGGCGTGCTTGCTGTATGAGGTCCACTTAAGTGTAAGCTATAGACTTATTATTGGCAAGGGGACTCTTAAGCTTTTCTAAGGCCTAGATTAATGTTTCAGTATGTGTGCTATGGTCTGGAAATATGCAGTGCCGAGGAAACTTTCCTAACTAGTACATCAGCCGCTTTTGAGGAAAGCTCCCTTGAGAGCAGACTGGCTGTTAGAAAAAATAATACCATCTGTGTATTTTATCCCTGTCTTTTGAGGTTTATATTTGCATGGGTCTCAGTAACACTGGGTCAAATAACCATTAGAAATCAGATTCTATTGTTGGGTTCAACGGCACCAGCGTCTAAACTATATCCCATTTTTAAACCGTCTGTATACAAATTAAGAGGAAATAAATCGAAATCACAGTGATGGTCATTCCATTCGATACATAATAGATTAAGCCATTAAGTCCGAGAGCAAACCGGTTAAAAACCAAAAAAATTGCAGAACCCTCATTAGCTCGTTCATCAGCTAGTTCATTCCCTGCAATACCACAGTCTCCTGGAATCCATATAAGATATAACTTGTTGTGTTTTGCCTTATCGTTTGATCCACTTACTCTTTAACTATAAATTATATTGAAACAAACTATATAAGTAATACCAATTTCATAATATTCAAACTGAAAGGATAGTAGAAAACGGGGCAAACCGGAAGAAGGGAACTAAAATTCATCGTGAAAGATCGAACTGAACTGAAAGGCTTCTTTGGGGCCTAAGCACTAAGAGGGTAACTAAGGGAAAGTTTTGAAATCTAATATGTGAATGAAATTTCAGATTTCTTATAGTTATACTTGAAATTCAATCCAGTTAAAAAAATGATTCCATAATAGTTCTAGACCCTGCTAAGAACTTTTAAGGATATGCTGTTACTAGTCCAATGAGTCATAATTGTGAATGAGCGAATTTGAAAATATCAGTTAGAAAGTAGTATTCGCTTTTCCACGCTCTTTGATTTTGTTCAATGGCTTAAGATAGAACCACCTATTAAAATTCATCCGCGACGTTTTGAGATGTTCTTTAGAGGCGTAAGATAGAATCGGCTACAATGAATCATCGCGGCCAGGTCCCGGGATACTAGTTTTATTCCCTTTTATTTTTAATAGCTGTATTACAAATATTTGTTTAGAGTGATTTTAAAAACATATATAAATTTCACTTTATTTACAGTGTAAACTGATCGAAAAAAAAAGAAAAAAAAAAACAGCTGCTTTATGCTGGTATAATTCAGTTCAAACAGGATAAGAAGATAAGAAATAAAACAAAAGAATAATAATAAAAAAAGAAAATCGTAGTAATATTCTAAATACAACACAATACACAATCATTAAAGTGATCAGCTGCACAAAAATCAAATACAACAACAACATCAACATAACCGCAAACACATACAGTACGAGCAATCGAGCAATAACAACAGCAAAAACAATACCAGCAATATGTAGTATGTATGTAGCTAGCTACTTATTGCAATAACATTGTTTGTTTGAAAAATTCTTTTAATTAAATTGTTGCATAAACAATGATAAAATAACAGCAATAATAACAATAACAACAACCACCATAACAATGTAAAAAGGTTAACAGAAAATAGCAAATAAAAGCAATATTTCTTTATATATCTATATCAACAACACCATCATCAAAAGTGTTGCACATTCAATCAACAAAATTCAATTCATCATCATGCTCATCGATAAACAACGCGCCTCAATGTTTCTCTTGCTTTCTGCTTGTCTGTGATTCCTTGAACTAAGTGAGTGAGTGAGTGAGTGAACGAGCAGAAGCACAACACGCGCGCGCATTTGCGCTTACCATCAGAACAATTATTTATTTACAAAGAGTTCTAAATAATTGCAATTTTTACATATCGTCATCAATATTTAGAAAGGCGATAAACGACATTTTTGTGTGTTTTTTTTTTTTACAAGAGAAGCAAAAATCTTTCTAAAATGAAAAAATGTTTTGATTTAAATGTTTGTTAAATACAGTTTAGGTACAAAGGCAACAACAAAATCAATTTTGAAATAAAATTTTCTTATTCTTCTTCTTTCGTATTTTTAACTAAATTATGTCACTATTTTGGTTGTCTTGTTAAAAGAAAAATGTCATTTAGGGCCTTTTCTAAATACTGATGTCGATATGATGCTACAGTTCTGACGTTTTCATTTGTTGTATTTATTTTTTAAATCTTCAAGCTTCAATTCAATATGAACGACGATGACGCTATTATTTACTGGCATCTGGTACCGTTATTTTCATTGATTTTTTTTAGTTTATTTATTTTTTCACATTTTCAATTACAATTAAATAAGTGACAAAAAAATTAAAAGAATCTTATAATATATACACTCAAAGAAAATTATTTATAAATTATGTACGTACTTTAAAAAAAACAATATATATATATCTTTCTGATTTTTGTTATTTGTTTTATTTATGCATTAAACGCGAATATTTTTTAAATATTTAATTTTCTATTATGCATCATAACAACGCTTAATTTTGATTTTTTTCTTTTCTATTTTTAACATATCTTTCTTCACTTTTTCATTTTTCTGCACTTGTATTTCGTATTTTAGCGATTTTGTTTTAATGAAAATTGTTAAGGGTTTCAAAATGCTTCACAAATTCTAAATAGTTGGTACCGTTCTTCTTCCTTGATACTTTTGGCATTTATTTCTTTCTTCTTGTTCACACTACGAATACACACGAGCGACTAATTTTCTCAGGTACTCAAGTTGCGCCAATGACTCGGTATACTCTGCTGAATTGAATGATTCTCAATTTTTTTAATTTTTTTTTTTAATTGTTTGTTCTTTTTATTTATTCATTATTTTGTTTTATTTAATTTTACTTTTTTTTGTTTTTTGTTTTTGCTTCCCTCATTTTTTTATGCTCTTTCACTTATTAATTTAATGTTTAATTAGTTGTTGTTGTTGTTGTTGCTATTGTACAAATCTTATATTGCATTTATTTATTATACCCAGTGGCGTTTCTAGGATTTGAGTTTGGGGGGTGAGGCTGATTTTACTAAATTAAAAGATAAATATCAGACTCACTATCGACTAAAACCCAGACTTAGACCAAACTCTAGTGCAAAAATTTTATCAAATACAGATAAAAAATTAAGAGAAAAGTGGAACAAAACTGAGCACAAAATTCAAACTAAAATCGGATAGAAATTTAGGCGGAAATTTCGACCAAAATTCCAACCAAAATTCAAACACGTTTTTCAGATCTAAGTTCAAACCAAGAAAATAACCAAATTCAGATAAAAAATCTAAATCAAAATGAGACCAAATTCAGATCAAAATCTTGGTTATGTTTTTTCTGATGGATTTATATTGTTAAATGATCTATTTTAAGAAAACAATTTGATATATCTATATTTTTTGAATCATTTTTGGTCAAAACAAAAAGCCGAAAAAAATATTAAATTAAGATAACAGTTTATTTGGATAGTACTTTAAACGAATTTTTCAAATATATACTCATATCACTCTTAGCATCAATATCGCTATTAATATCGGCCTGGTGGTGAGTTTACGATCTCACAACTCCATAACCAAGCACTTCATTTTTATGAAAAATTAAATACGTTCTTTAAGTCTGTTAAAATTGAAAACTTAAAATGTAAATATATCTTAATTTGACCAAAAAAAAAACAATACGATTTAAATTTCAACTAGATCCGTACACGCTTTTGGGCACCGGGCAACAACCGGTTAAAGAAAAAACAATGTTCAGACCACGAATCCGACCAAAATTCCAACAAAAATCGATAAAAATGAAATTAAATTCAGGTCAAAACTCAGACTAAAAACCTTAAATTCAAACAGAATCAAAACCAAAATCAGTTTTAAAATTCAGATCACAACACAGACCAATAGTTAGACAAAACTTTAGGCCAAAAAGACACCAAATACCGAACGAAAGTAACCCAAAATTCAGACCAAAAACTAGTGAGAATATCTGATAAATATTTACATCAAAAAATTTTAACTTAAATTAAATAAAAACTAGACCAAAATTCCAGACGAATTCAGACCGATTTAAAACAAAATTCAGGCCGATTTTAAACCGAAATTCAGACCAAAATTGTATCGAAATCAAGCCAATTCAGACGAAAATATTAACCGCAACCCAAACTAAGAGTTAGTTTAAAACTGAGGCTAAAAAGACGCCAAATACAAATTAAAAGCAAACCAAAATTTAGACCAGAAATCAGATCAAACGCTGGTCTGCTAACGCTGGAAAGCGAATCAATATTTAGACCAAACATGGATTTAAACTCAAACCAAATTCAGATTAAAACTCAAACTAAAATAAAACAAAATTTTGACTTCTGATCAAAAACGGGCAAAAACGGAAAAGTTAAATCAATATCAGACTAAAATTTAGTACAAAATTCAATCCAAAAACTAGACCATTATCAAGCTTTCTAAAAGTAAAACATTTATAAGCTGGCGTTGAAATTGTAGATTTAATGTAGTCTGAATGTAGTTAATAACCAGTTGCGCTGTAACTTGCATCCTATTGCCACGCCCAGCATGGCGGCTAATCAGAATTGATTCAAATATCCGACCCCATTTTAATATTTATATTTAATTATTATTATTAAAATATAATATAACATAATATTTCAAATCCTAAAGTTTTTGTTTGTTGAAAGTATAAATACTTATCACTGCTGATGGCTTTTTTTGGAGAAATCTAAATATTTTTGATTTTTCAAGAATGACTGTTTACTATAAGATTGTCGGGTTCTGGGGGGGAGGGGGCGGGGGGCTTCATCCCCCCTCTGGATACGCTACTGATTATACCCTTTTGCCTCCTCTGTATTTTGAGGTGTTGTCTTTTTGCTATTGAAATGCATATTTTTTATGCGTGTACCGTAGAAGTATAGAACTGTGATAGAAACGTGCAAGAATCATGAGGGAAACATGTGCTAATTCAATTTTTGCCATGACAGTCTTTCGTTTTAATTTTAGCGACAGCAGTATCTCAAGTTATTGAAATTCAACATTGGATTCTAAATAATATGAACTTAATTTCTTAGTACTTGAGGCTTAATTTATTGCAAATAAATGTGCAAGAAAATATCTACTAATTCCTTAATTAGTACAAGTTGTAAATATCAATAATAATCCTTAAAAAAATAATATTATTAGCTTCAGAATTTCATAGCTTCTAAAACTAAACATTAGCAATTCCCATATGATTTTTCATTTATTTATTGATTTACTCCGTAATGATAATTAAATAATTAAATTTTTTTTCCTGCTATCAAGAATCTGAATTTACGCACAATTACGCTTAATGAGTTGATGTGTAAGTGTGTGATTTTTTTGCTCTTAAAATCATTGATAGCAAATTTAAATATCTCTACGGTATATGTAATAATTAAACAGCATATTAATGAAATACTCAAAGAAAAATGTTTGTAATGCTCACAATTATAAGCTGGATTGTTTCAAAAGAATTTTCTTCATGGCAATCGGAGGTCGGGTGTTTAAATATAAACTAATCTCAAAATACAGATAATTAAAAAATCCCCTGAAGAAGGCCTAAAATTTGCGCCGAAACGTTGGGGAAAAAGTACGAAAATTTCGACCAAAAATCCTGTCATTACAATCTCGTTAATAAACTATTGTATTAAATAACTTTTAATTTTATCATATTGAGCCTAATATGTGCTTAAGTGTGCTTTCAAGTAGAAGGCTACCATTCCAACCTAACCCAACCTAGGCATTTAAGTTGATCTTTTAATGCAACTGCAGTTAAATTTTTATTTCTATTAACATTTTACACTTTGTGCATTTTTTACTTTCTTAATCTTGTTACAAAGAACCTATCTGGTTAATCCGGTTATTGTGTGTTTTTAAATAATGTATTTTTTTATTAACATAAATTTATATTGAGAAAACCCAAATACAAAAAAAAAAATTCACCAATAATAAAGTTCACAGAACCTGAACTTATAAATTGATAAACAAGTACATAGAAATATTTATTTATATACAAAAAAGGAGTCACGTTTCACATGAAATGCAGTTTACAACCCCTGAATATGATAGACAGATTGACAGACACGAAGATAAGTGAGAATGCATCATGATCACGCAATACTGCTAGGGTTCAAAAAATACTTCATTTATTTTAAATGTGAGCATTTTAAGGTAATGATTTCCACCTTTGCAGGGTTGAATTAATGATGATGTAACAAATAAGAAAATATCGGGAATTGAAAAGAAAAAACAATTATGAAGCAATAATCCCCTAAAAGAATAATAAAAAAGGAAATATTGGGAATTGAAAAGAAAAAACAATTATGAAGCAATAATCCCCTAACAGATTTAATAGTCAGGAATATTAATAAACATTTACATATTTATAGGAGCTGTCATTTATTAATCTACTACAGCTAACTAGGTTTTTGAAGAGTCTTGCTTTAGATGGATAACTATGAAGAAGAAACCTCTGTATAAGATAATTAAACCACTAAAATTCTTTAACCCTTTGATGTCCGAATTTTAATGGGGTTTGAGAGAAACCTTTTGTACTGAAATTATAGTTACTTAGGACTCTTTATTGATTTGTTTGTACTTAATCAAAGGTTAAAATATATAGCTATGGAGCTGTAGACAATCGCTGCATAACCCTTTTTCTCCAATTTTTTAATTTTCATATTCTTTTGTGTTTTATAAGCATATTCTATAATAAAAACGTCCGCTTAGTAAATATTACTAAAGCATTTTTTTTGAAAAAATTAATGGAAAAGAATTTTAGCACTTCGGTTTGACTTCAAAGACAAAAAATATATGAAAAAAATGCCCTAAGCACGAAATTTCAATTATTTGGCAGCTATAAAACGTACAGAATACCTAGCACAACTGAATGCATATATTATTACCAGTAAAATTTGTTAGACACCTATTTTATACTACATCAAAATGAATGTTGCCTATAAGCCACCTCGAACATGAAAGGGTTAACAAAAACCAAAAATGTTGGAAAAATTTTGGCACTTTTCCTTGTCTGTAAATGTGTTTCAAAATACAAGTTTCTTTGTCTTCGACTTTTTCTTCTTTATTGTTCCCATTCAGTTCAGTTCTGTTTTGTTTTGTTTGTTCTCTACAATTTAATTCAACATACAACATATTTATAAAATTTCAATAAGTAAGTAAATAGAAAATCGCAACTTCCGTCGATAATTCGACCTTCACGTTGGCATGTTCAGCGAACGTTCAGTCATCGTTATCGTCCACTTTGTAGTCGTGTCGTTTAACATTTTATGCATTATCAAGTGATGATGAGGTTTTTCATCGTTATTGTTGTTGTAATTGTTGTTACTGCTTCGTACGTACGTAAGTATGCATGTGCTACAATGACAGCTACTGTTGTTGTTGTTGTTATTGCAGTGACTACAATATCGGCGTGTGTCCAAATCCCAAAGATCAATGTAAAGGTCGAACAGTAGTGGCATACTCTCACAACAACAACAAGAGCTAAAAAAAAATTAATCATTCATTCATTTGCATATAAAAATACTGTAGTTGTGTAGAAGATGGCAGGCGATTGTGTGGACAGACAGGTGGAAAAACAACATACATAGAAAATATAAACAAAAATGTTCATGATTTTTCTGCATTTTCATTAAATGTGGTTGTTGTTTTTGTTTTTTTGTAGGTTTGTGATCTTTTGATGCTTTAACATTTTTATTTATAAATTTCCTGTTTTTTTTGGCGTTCTTTCCTTTTCATTTTGCAGATTTTCTTTAATGTTTTTCGTATATATTTATTTGTTTTTTTTTTTTAAATTTATTTAAATTTTTAAACGCATGCGCTTTCAATTTTTTTTTTTTTAAAGAAAGAAAATTTTGCAAACTCATTTTTGTTTATTTGTGATTTTTTGTTTTTTTTTTTTTGCTTTTCGTTAAAGTTTGTTGAAAGCAAAAATTATTTAATAAAAATGGTTTAAATTTTTAATACAAAGATCAGAAAAAATGTTTCTCAAATCAAATCAACCCATTGATATAAATATCGCGCGCTTGCTGCACGACTGTCATAAGTCAAAAAACCCAATATTCGAGAAAATCGTATTTAAAAATGTTAGTGAGCGTACACTCGGTAGAACACAATAACAATACATTTTCTTCTCAAGAGAAGAGTGCATAAGATACAGTTATGATTTGTTTACATAAGCAACAGTTATTTCTGTATACATAATTGGAAAGTTTTCTTCCTTTTTTTGAAGTGAAACTTCTTTTCTCTTGTCCTAGAGTAAAATCAACCGGATGTAACCACCGCGCGTAAGTTTGCAATGCGACATAATTTTGTCGAGCAATGTACATTAGGGGCTAAATATCAATATTCCGTAACTGAATTCACGAGCAAACTATATAATAAACGATAGTTTTAATGCAATATAACATATTAATTACACACACACACACACGCCTATGGCAGAAAGAACAATGTGTAGCGTCGCCATCTTAAAGTTTATGACAATTATACATTTCACATACAGATGGCGCAAATGTCCAAGGAATTACATGAAGATGTCGCACACAAAAAGAGTTCGCTTCAATTGTCATCGACATTATCGGTACAGAGTTGAAATTTTTGTTCTAGTATTAATCCCAAAAAAAAAAAAAAATTGGTTGTGTATTAACGAACACAAGGCAGAAGTGAAACTTCTTGTGAACTAAACGAAGTAAAAAATTTAATTCATTTGCTTGTATTTCGTTTAGTTCACAAGAAGTTTCACTTCTGCCTTGTGTTCGTTAATACACAATTTAGTTTTTTTTTTGGAGAAAATGGTGTTTAAAGTTTTCAATGATCTACCACTACGTAGAATGTTATACCGACAAAAAATCTTCTTACGAGAAGAGCTTATAAGAAACCGTTATAATTTTTTTACACGAGGTTTTAAATAACCATTAAATAGCAGTTAGTTTTGCATACTTAACTCGAATTTATTTTTTATTTTTTTTTGGATTATGACAGTTTTGCAGCAAACGAGCGATATGTATAAAATTGTAAATTATGTATTATTTTCTTTGAGTGTTTGTGTAATTAATAGAGTTCATTTGCTCGCAAATGCAGCGTGTAGAAAAGCAAGTCACAGTAACAACAACCTCAAGTCAATGTATTATAAAAGTTTTTCTTTTTTCTACGAATTCTTTTTCTGCTTGTATTGTCTGCATTCCACGCATGCTAAATTTCATTATTCTTTTCGTTTTTCTACACATTCAGAAAAAAGTTAGATAAGTATTTGGAATAATTTTGGTATTGAAGAAAATAATTGAAATTTAGAATTTTTGAAACCATTTCTTTGATATACACAGTAACCTGTCGTTTTATATTTAGTCCCTTTGATTCAATACATGTAGAGTGAACTAAAGAGTGAACTAAGAGCATTAACCCGAATTCTCCCAGCGTGCCCATATAGACACATTCCGTATCTAAGAAATCAGTTTACAGATCACAGTCAAAAGTAGAATTTAATTTATATATGACCTTTTAAAAAAAAATTGTATTCTGGGAGATAATAGGTTAAGGGCAAGTCGAATGAAAAACTAAAAATAAGCTTCATATGTTAAGTTAAGTTGTTTTGCAAAAGTTTAAAGATTCCATCACATTTTACAATGTGTCATGAAATTCAATACAGAAATGGCCAAAGTTGGCTTAGTAACCCTCAGATTAGTGGTAAGATTTTTCCGTTAAAAAAGTAATAAGGCCCGTAGGGACCTATGAGCAATTGTATAGAAATTTCATATGACTACATTCATTTATGCTCATTTAAAGCACTCCAATCATTGGGTACCATTGATTAAGCAATAAAAAGACGAATATTTTTGTTTTTTCATTGTGTTTATACATTATTTTATTAAAAAAATCTGATTTTAAAAAGAATTGTTATTCTTGTTGCTCTATACTTGAGGTTGAAGTACAAGTATTCAACCTGTGCAAATTGTTTTAAATGTTTAATACAAAACGCTTTTTCACAATTACAGCAGAAAGCTCTGGTTTTTCGTTGATGATTGTTCTGCTCACTACACAAATAGCATGAAGGTTTATTGGACAGCTCTGCAAATTGAGGTACACGTCCTTGTACTAGCTCTTTGCTTATGATAACTACTCCAAAAGACATCATAGCATTTCTAATGTGAGGAAAACGTGTTATGCGGGCATTCGTGGCCCGGTTTCCAATATTTTTCTTTTTGCCAATTGCCGAAATGAATAAATGTAGGAAATCAAATATGTCTAAAGACCCTGCGTGATTCCTGATTAATTTTGTGACTCATTGTATATATAGCCTCAATAATTCTTAATTTTATACTTTTAGGGCCTAATTGACCGGTTTAAGTTGTTTTTTATTGTCTGCAATATTGTAGACCTGTTTTAGAGACCCAATTTAACGAAATTCCTTGTGGTTTCTGAGTTAAGCGAATTTATATTTATGACCTCTATTGCAGACTTTGACCTTGAAAAAAATCGCTTAATTGATCTAAAGCAGCAAAACACATTGGCAATATTATTAATAAGTGGGTGCAGTGCTACTGAAAACCGTTGAGAGATTTGGATTCATATTTTTGGTGTCGGACAGCGGACCTTTTCACTAATCCGCGCCCTTAACACATAAAAATCGCCATAAAATCTAAACCAATTCACGAATCGCTTTGTAAATGGCTTTTAACGAAGCATAATAATATGTTCTTGGAATATATTGTCGATTCAGGGTACCTAATCTTAACCAAAATATAAGCAATTTTCAATTAAAAACCAAAAAAGTCCCCAGGAGTCTTACCACTAATCCGAGGGTTAAAAATTTAAAAAAAAATACTCATCTCATATCTTATTATTTTGAAAACTTTATTTTTGGTGTGTATGTAGAATGTTGAGTATTTTCAATAAAAGAAAAGTAAATAAATGGAAAAGTATGTAAGGACAACAGTACTTAAGCAAGTGAAGGTCTCCAATTAAATTTTAAATGATTTTTTAACGATCTTTACTAATATTAACATTTTCATCATTCTGAGGGGTGCAAAACGATTCAAAAATAAGTTGTATATAAACACATTGGAATGCTATGCTGCAGTCGGTCATTAACGAATTCTTACTTATCATATTTTATGAAGTAGTTACTCTTGATATTGAGGAATATTCTTGCGTACATTTAAAAACATTAAAGAAAACAAGAAAAAACTTCTGCTCATGTCTTTAATAAAGCAAATAATTACTGAAATACTGTATTTCTATGGTTCGATGATTTTATTTATATTTTCAATGTAACGACAAAGTACCATATCCCAATAAACAAATTCTCAATGGAATAGAATCTTTTTTGAACAAACAAACGATACTTTATCGAAATGTTTGCGATATTGTATTGTATTTTATATTTTAATATTTTTCCTTGTTTTCAAATTTGTTTCAAAAAGTTTCTTACTGACAGTATAACTGATCGTGTAAGGTCCGTTATAGGGAGATCGTTTACCTCATTAATCTATCATTTTCTAAATGATAACGGTAATAAATTATTAAAAAAAAGATCTTCATGAAATCATTTCAATATCGTTTGGTTTATTGGGTATATCATTTTAAATATTTATGGAAAGAAAGTTACTGACACCAGTTTCTGTTATCTGATACCTCATCGTTGTGAAACATATCAAAATGTATAGTTTCTTTAAAACAAACATTAATTGGGCATGGTATAAAATTACAATGTTCTGAATGATATGGTGCGAGAAGCACTTAATGTATAATGATTGCTTAATTAAATTTCAATGGTTGAACAAACATTAATTCGAATGTACATTGAATGTGTACATAAGTGCTGAGATATTTTTATAGAAAAATATGTACATAACCAGGTTTATATACTTCTAATACTTAAACAAAGAGTATGAAAAGAAGAACCTTCACAAAAAAAAAAAAAAAAAAAAAAAAAGCAATTATAAAATATTATAAAACATACAAGCAAATTATAAACTTTATTCATTGTGTTCATTATGAAGTTACAAACTATACATATATTAAGGGTATTCACAATTAGTTCACATTAGTATAGCATTAGCATCATAAAAAAAAAAATTAGTAGCACTCTTGGCAAAATAGTCGTAAGCTGCAAATTGTATGCAAAAGCTTAATCATGACTATTTTCTATGCAGCTATTTTTGGTAATTTTATAGCGATGCAATTTTTTTTTTATCTGATAAGATTTTTATTCGGGGCTGAAGGACAATTTATAGTGGAGTAAATTGATAGAAATTAAACGGTGTCGTGTGAGGTTTCATAGTATGTGCGAGCTTATGAGTGTGTGTTTCATTACATATTTTACTTTAAGCCCAAAAGTATGCAACACATAGTTTCTATATCAAAAACGGTTGTGGAGTATACTTACAAATCAATGGAGTAGTGGAATTTTTTTATTTCAATATAATTATTCTTAGTAATTGAGCTTTTACTTTTCTAAAGAAATTAAGGTTGAAAATGGCACTTTAGTCTTTTTTTGTGAATAAGTTCAATAGTTATTTCGTTGATAGATTGTTGGATTTATAATTAATTAAACAAAAATTGGATACGGTATTTATACTGTATATATGGAAAAATCCTGAGGTATGCACTAGCCTGTAACACTATACAACAAAATGAAAAAAAATTGCAAAATACCCATCTACAAAGTTGATAGTACGTAATGTCTTTTGGTCCGCTGAATCCGAATCTGCCATCAGTTTTGTCATAGCAACTCAAGTTTTCGAGATATAGCCATTTTTCGGACATGGGTCGCCATTTTTATCAAAATTACCATTTTTCGAAATGAAAAGTAGAGCAAAAAGGCAATTAAAATATGTTTAATTTAACTGTTTATTGGATTCTCTGTTCCATTTCTGTCACAAGTTATAGAGATTCGAAGTTGAAGTTCTGACCAAAAAAACGCTTTTTTCAAATTACCTATTTTTTGCTATTATTAATTGCTGAAAACGAAATAACCCATCGCTGATTTTTTATGAATCGATTGCCTAAATACTTGCGCAAAATTTAAGTACTCAGCGATGGGTTTACGAACTCTAGATTGGGAGCTAGAACCAAAAAACGACGATTTCATTCATTTTAATGCATAACATTGCTTTTAATTAAACAAAGAATTCAGTACAGTTCACATTTTGTCTGTTGTGTGTTTTGGTATTGGTGTCTCAAATGGTCATCCAACAATAATCGGCATGCATTTCCTCATTATATATACCTTGATACCAAAATTTCATTGATTTTATGCCTTGGTGAAACAGTTCAGTTGGTGCTAATATGTCGTTGAAGATGCATTTCTTCTATTCTCATCTAAAATTTTTTCCACCAAACTTGGGTGAAGTGAGTGATGAACAGGATGATTCGGATTCAGCGGTCCAAAAAATATTAAGTACCATCCACTTTGGAGATGGGTAAAAAACAGTGTTGTATAGTGTAATCGGTCTCGGCACTATCGGAGTGAAATAAAATTAGCCCCAAATGTGTGAAAATCCATGTTAAATCCATTTTTGAGTTATAGCTTCTCCACTTTTACTCTCGATGTTATGCCTCTCAGTATTTTATTTTATATTTAATGTGAAATATGTTTACCCTTATTATTATTTGTGTTGTGTATGTGAAATTACTTTGTAAAATTATCAGTTTTTCTGCTTCATTTTGCGATTTTTTCTTGGTTTGGTTTGTCTGCCCGTTGGAAATTTATTTACGCAGAAATATTTCAATTTACAGAAATATATAAATATAAATAGATGGAACAAAGAAATCTGTGGTACAAAGAGAAAATTTTCGTATTGTAAAAATATAAAAAATAGATTATTGGGCACAAATTCAAATACTTCATAACTGAATATGAAGATTTTAGCATACGAAAGCTTCCCTAATTATAATTGCGACAATTTGTATGTTAATAAAGGAAAATAAACTTTAATGCTTTGATTAGATATATATATTTTGGCAATTATGTTTTACATACATCTATATTATAATAATAACTAGATTAAAATAGATTAAAAGCATAGATTATTTGTGCTGCCACAATGGTACTTAAATATCTCACTCAAACCCATATCTGTTCCATAAATTGGCAATAAAAATCTGTATGTTTTTTATAAAAGTAAATGTAAAACGTATTTTTTTTTTGTGAAAAATAACGAGGAAATATGTTTTCATGTGTTCTAAAAACAAAAAAGATCAACAAATCCTGCAAGATAATATATTAACTTTATAGGTTATTCAACTGTTCTGTTTGTATGTTAAATGCGTTGTGTTTTTTACCACAGACTAGCAGACAGACATCAGCGATAAATTTTAATTGTTGCAAATTGTATACATACAGTACATACAAGCAATTTTGTTTAATGTGTCACCTAAGATTAACTTTTGTGGTTTTGTTTTAAAATTACACGCTAGAGTGGATCGTTTTTGTAAGTGGTCAATGCAAAATGCTTGACACAATTTTTTTTTTTTTTTTGTAACGTAACCTTAGAGAGGGAGCCCTCTCGCATATTTAACTAATTAAAATTTGTATTAAGTTATGCTCTGAAGCTTCCTTTCGGTGTAGATTAGATTAGGTTAGGTTAGGTTAGAATAGGTTAGGTTAGGTTAGGTTAGGTTAGGTTAGGTTAGGTTAGGTTAGGTTAGGTTAGGTTAGGTTAGGTTAGGTTAGGTTAGGTTAGGTTAAGTTAGATTAGATTAGGTTAGGTTAGGTTAGGTTAGGTTAGGTTAGGTTAGGTTAGGTTAGGTTAGGTTAGGTTAGATTGGAATGGCTGTCGAGGAACACACTGAACGGCCCATTGAGATATCACATACTTGTCTTTCTATAGGTTAGAGCAGACTCTATACACATACTAATATTTTTAGTTACTTTTATTGAGATTCTAGAAGCTTCAACCTTTTATACTTATACTCACTTATACACTCAAATAAAAAGATATATGAAACCGGTGTAAAAATAAAATTTTTTACAATTTTTAGACAACATTAAAAAATATCAAAATTGACATTATAAAATGTATTTTCAACATTACTGAATTCAACTCGAAAAGCTATAATTTATGTGATAATAATGCAATATTGAAAATGTTTAATTGTAGAATTAAAGTCTCTTGGCATGACAGAAATGTAGAATGTAAATTTGATATGACTTTAATGTGGAATTACAATTTGGAAATGTTAAAAAAACACGGTAAAAAAAATAGCCCTGTTCACGCTTCAATTGGGAACATTGATCGCAGAGAGTGCACTATCTCAGTTTCAGATGCGTTCACGGTCTAGGGTAATACATTACATTTTTACTCCGTTACTCAGCACTTTACTCTAATGAGTGAATAGGGCTAATGTATGTTTTAATTTGAGTAATCATTTTATATTAAAAATTTATATTTGTTTTCCCTTGCATCAAATTTTTGAGTTTACACACTGCTTTTTTTTTAAGTGAAACTTCTTTAGCAGGGCTGTAAATTGAAAATTTCGCAATGGAAACGAGCTTTCGTTACACTCAAACGAAACTAATAAAAAACGAAGTTATGCTGTTGTTGGTGTTTAGCGAACGAAGTCATATGCGGATCGGCTGCATGCAATCAAGCAGAGAGTCGACTTCTCGCAGTTTTATCTCATGTTCTTTAATGAGAGATCCAACACCTCTGCTTTTTTAACTGAGCTCAGGTCTCAGGTTTTATATACGTGTACTTCGTCGTGTTTGAGCCGATAAGTGTAGACTGTATCAATAGAAGAAAAGCAAAAACAAAATATAAAGAAAACCAAAACTGTAAAAGAATGCAATCAATTAAGGGTATAAGTCACAAATAAATAATAATTTTTGATTGAAGTTATTGAATAACATTTTTGACTGTAGAACAAAAATGCAGTTAGGAGCCTTTTTTGAGTCGGCGATTGGTTATTCATTTATAAAAGTCTTTTTTAGAGTCAAGGGAATGCAACCTTTTTTGAAATCATGGGAATGCAAATCTTATAGCTCCAAAATCGTGACTGCTTTGAAGTCAGTTGAAGTCACTTAGAGTCACTCGAATACGCTTAAAATAACTTGGAGTCAATTGGAATTTCAAGTCAATTGGAGTCACTTAAAGTCTTTTGGGGTCACTTGGGATTTTGAAGTCAATTGGAGTAACTTGAAGTCACTTGGAGTCAAACGAAATGTCCACGAAATGCTCTCAGAAAGAGTAAATTGCTATGCAGGCGAATCTTCCAGATAAATTATATTGATATTAAATATGCGTTCTGCTACAAAAAATACTTTGCTAGAATCTTCGCCAAGGCAAAAGAAATTTGTCCCCATTTTTAATCATATTAAATGACATAGCCAATAGAAATCTAAATGACAATATAAATTTTTAACGTTAGATTTCCATGTGGTAGTATTTAATAAGTAATGACAGCATTCTTAATGTAGTTTTATTGTAAATTCAACATGAAACATGTCATATTGAGCACTTTTACCGTAAAATTACGTTTTTGCCAATTTGGTTTCTGAATTGAAAATGATACTACAAAATATAAGTTTTTTTGTTTTGAGTGTATGCATTAAACACTGATTCACGGTGCTTCGATTTTAAAGTTTACGACATATTAATTGAAAATCAATTATATAAACTGAAACAACTAATTATTTGCTAATATTCCTGATATGAAAATACTGTTGCACAAAATATTCCATCAGCAATTTTTGTCAACACACAAAAATTGTATTAAAAGTAATAAAAGTAAAGAAATTTTTATTAAATTATTACAAATTTCAATCAGAAATAAAATAAATAAATAATAAAAATCACAAGGCAAGAGCAAAAAAAAAAAAAAAAGAAGAAAACAACACAACTAAGTAAGAAAAGAAAACAAACACACTTTGATATAAATGAAATGAATCATCAAAAATTTAACACAATTCAATTAACACCATTACGTATACAAATATAAAACAACAACAACAACAACGTATAACACAATTGGGGGTACGTCTCAAAATTTAATAAAAGAAAATAAAAACCCAAAAACTCAAACTACGCCTCGTTGAGACTCGTGCAGAAACTTACAAAAAACAAGAAAAAGAAAAAGAGAAACTTAACCAAAATGCCGTGAAAATGTGTGAAATTATGTTTATGTTTTTATAGGTAAATATTGTATATAGTTTGCTTTTTTTTCTACACAATTTGGTTTATATATATTAAATTATTTTATTGCATTGATTACGTATACGCCAGAGTGACCCCCTTTATTTTCTTTTATACCATTTAATTAAAACGTTTCCGTGTTAGAAATTTTTTAATATCTCACGTCCACCCCCAACTCTCATTACTTTCATTAAAATGTGCTAAATTTTATTAAATTTTATTAAATTTGTTTTAAATTTATGCCATAATTTATATATGTTTTTTTTTTTTTTTTGCTCATAACTAAACAATGTGCATTATTGTTTAGAAATATCCTGTGTCGTGTCATGAATCATTTTTGTGTTACTAATAAATATGAGTTGATATTTGATATTTATTTTTATTGTATTTTTTATTATATCTGGGTGCTTTAATCTGTGATTTTTTTTTAAATTTAAATAAAATTCATAACAAGTTATGATGATGTTGAAAATCTTGACATTAGATAAGTACGTAGATATCTACTTTTTCTACGAGTAGTTTTTTGTTAGCATATTAATGTTAATTGTCATAATTTGTATTGATTTGAGACACGGATCGGTATATGTAGTACACAGCTACGACAACAACGGCTGCTTTATAAAACTGTATATCTAATTTTAGATTTAAAATTTATCATGTATTTTTTCAATAAGAATATGCAAGTATTTCCTGTTCTTAATTTATTTTTCTGTAAGCAATAAATTTATTTGATTTTATTCAATAAATTTATTTTATTTAGTAAACATTAAATGGAGCTTAGACAGTAGCAGAGAATGTGATAAATAACTACGACAGAGCATCATCCCCTTTTTTTTTTGTTATTAGCATATAAAATATAAATTGAGAAATGTTTTCCTTGCAAACGTTTAAGAAAGACACTGAAAAGGTAAACCAGAACCTGGACTCATTTCGTTGGGGCTTGAATTAACAGAAAGGGGCAAAAATAAACGGAGAACCAGCTAAACTTCGTTTTAGCTACTACAACAATAGCGATCAATAGAGTTAGAAAAATAGATGATGAATGACAAACATGCAAAAAAGTTAAAATTATTTTATCAGTCAGATGACATTCTTTCTTAAAAGTATTTAATATAGCAATCTAAAAGAGGAGAAAAAAAAACAATTAATTAAGGCTTCAATTCTGTGTTGCTGCAGATAAATAATAAAATTGTTTGCACCATTAAAATCATACTTAATTTTTAACGATCTTCAGTATTGAATCACTCTAAATGGGAAGCAGAATAACTCAATAGGGCTTACTTTCCAATGCTCTCTACCACAGGGAACAACAGCGGAAAGGAGCACCCCAGGCAGTTAGAAGCCTATCAATTGCAAACAAAATTAGATAAGTGACTGCCTTTCTAAACGATTCATTTGAGTGCTTATTGCTGCACGTGCAACATTTCATCATAAGATTCGAGAATAATTTTTGGCGCCATCGCCAAAAAACACACGCACACACTTACATCACTGCAGCAAAGTATTGTATTTCCTAACAAACAAAAAAAAATAAATAAATAAAAGGAAAGGGAAAAGCAAAACCAAATCGAAATCGATTTGGCGTGAAATTAGCAAAAAAAAAAGAAAATCCAAACAGAAATAAATAAAGATTAATTAAAAGACTCTCGCAATAATATACTACTAATAATAAAAAAAAAAAATACACGTAAACTATACAGAAAACCGAAAAATGACATTTTTGTAAAAATAGATACAAGGACGCAATTTACGTCAACTTCAGCGACGGTAGCAACAGCAGCCATACCCAACAACAATCAGCAACAGCGGCACGCAACTTTAATTTAAAAGGAACTATAATAAAATCATAACGTTAGGATTCATATTCACAAGTTTCTATTTGGAGTAGTATAAATTTAGAACAAGCACTAGTAATGCGTTATTTGTTTAAAGTAAATATGAAGAAAATTTTCCTAGAAGCTAATTGATTTATTTGCAAATGAAAACATGTTAAAATTTAATAACATTGAAGAATTTATGAGAACGAATAAGTTTTAAAATAACTTTTTCATGCACAATAAGGATGGAATACAATGCAATAGTATTGCCATATTTTCTACTTACTTAAGTACATACATACAAATACATGTATGTTTTTATTTTTGTAAATGAATTGAGGAAGACTAAAGGAAATTTGTGGGCGTTAGAACTTAAGCTAAAAATATCCAGGTAAAAGAAACTTTCAGCCTTTCAGCTTTTTGTCAACAAGGAAATAATTTACCACCTTGAAAAGTTTTCCGTTTAAATCAGTGGTAGTCATTTTCTTGGCACGCGTGCAAATATTTTCTTTCAGATTTCTCAAATAGATTTTCAATTCTTCTAAAAAAAAAACGTAAACATGGTCCACGTGTACCTAGGATATGGTTAAGAATGGTATAAATATAGGTATCTCTTCTAGTCCTGTCAATCATGGCACTCAACTCAGCCATCACAACCTCAAATCTTGTAAACCAGTGTAGAGAATGCCTCATTGATCTAGCACGTCAATATAGGGCCTTCCTGATCTGCGTCCCGGGACACCGGAACATTAAGGGTAACGTTATGGCTGATGAACTGGCACGAAAGGGATCTTCGCTGAGTGAATCACAAGCCGAACCAGTCCTAACACAATTAGCTACAGTCAAAAGCGGAATCGCAGCATCATACCTCCAAAAAGCCAATTGTAGGTGGAATCGGCTAGCGGAATGCAGGACCAGCAGAGTGCTATGGCCGTGCTACGATTGGAGAAGAACGGATCAAATAATCAACAAAACACGAAGGGATACTTAAAGACTGACGGCGGTCATCACAGGCTTCTGGCATATCGGAGTGCAAGCAGCCAGAATGGGTATCCCTTACAACAGCTTCTATCGTAGCTGCAAACAACCAGAGGAAAAGAAACGGTAATCCACTTCCTCTGCGAATGCCCAACCCTGTGGAAGTACAGGCTAAACACTCTGGGCAAACTACTCTTCAACAACCTCGGACAGCTATCAAAAATTACCATCAATAACCTACTCAAGTTCCTAAACCAAACGAAATGGCTATAACCAAACAGGGGCAGTAACTAACTCGGAAATAACTGAGGATGTGGCAACAAAACGGCACGTTAGCGCTAATTGGGCTCGTGGAGCGAACCACCACTTCAAACAAAACAAACAAACAAACAGTCCTGTCAAACCATTAAGACTGGATTAAAGTTCGAAAACTTTTATTAATCAACAAAATAAATTTATTTATAACGCTAAACACGCTACTTTCGGGATCGCTATGAAAATAGCCATCCAATTTTAGACGCTTGAATGCTGGTATAAGTAATCTTGCCATCAATTAGCTGGAGATGAAATTCCAGAAACCATTGCATTAGAAGAGACTCGCGCCCATCAAATGAATAAAGCTTGATGATGCTCCTGAAATTTACCCACAGTGTGAAGCAAATACCCTTTCTTTTAGTAAACTTAATTCTCATTGTATATCCTAAGAAGAATAGCCGTATTTGTAAGCTTAAACGTATAAATGAAACTTGTCGGTAAGGCCCCAGTAACTGGAGCTATTTTTTTTTTTTGCTCAAGAAATCTCTTTATGAAAAAACAAATATCAAAAGAGAACCAAACTACTCGTTGGTGTTTGTTTTGTTATTTGTGTATGCAGATAATTCGTTAGATAATTCTGAGAAATGCCGTTACTCATGTCTTCTCTCTCTCTCTCATTTGTTATTTACTCCCGCTTAAGCAATGATTATTACAACAATGAATGCAATGCTTTGTTCAATGAGCGAATTTTAAAGAACTTCCGACACTAATATTTTGAAATTGGCCAAACCGATTTTAAATCTTTTGGCTAACCTATTCGTCAAGCTCATTAAATTGATACATATAAATTGATATTGTAGCACTTCTGGAATAAAATTGTAGTTACACTAATAAATGTATAGATGGACTCTCTGAAAAATTTAGTTTTCAGTAGTAATGGATCTGATATATGGTAGTGGAGGTATAAATAAAAAGATAGAATAAGATTAAGGAAAAAGTTGACTATATTCTCCAAAGGTTTTTCTATGCTCCTTATTGAATAGCAGCAAATAGTAATCACTTATTTGAGAGCGTTGTAGAAGATTTCATATTAACCCATTATGAGACATGCAATATTTAACTCAAGTCTTGGTGCTTGAGAATCTCTTTCTCTATTCTCATAGATTCTTCGAATCAAGTAAAATATTTTTAAATTCCAAATTATGTTATGATTAAAAAATATACATTTAAAACCTAGTGCCAGTTACATCACCGAAATTAATAAATTTCCACATTTATGTGTATGTTTATCTGTTATGTTTTCATTTTTCGTCCGATCTGAGTATTGAATCAGACACAAGTTGATCCGAAATTCTTTCAAATTTTTTTTACTCCAACAACAACTGCCTCAAAATAATGTTAATTACAGGAGTCCTGAAAACAACACCTTCAAAGGTGATGTACACCATCTTGGATCTGCTTGCAATATATCTATTAAGAAAGACCTCAGCGTTAATATCTGCAGTGAGTCCCTGACGAATTATGGTCATGACTTCAGCACACATATTCCATCTCGCCAAGCATGGAGTGCGGTTAATGTGATACGCCCTGATGCCATCGTCCTATATGGCTCAAAGTTGGATGGTAGGGTTCGGGATGGAATTATTTTTGAGTGCCTAAACATTTCATTGCACTTTCGTTTTCCTGATCACTGCAACGTCTTCTAGGCAGAGCTGCTTGCGATCACTGAAGCCACAAATCTGACAAGACCGATAGCTGATAGCGCAGTTTTGAAACTACTTTCTCAGCAAACTAGAATTTAAGCTGAACCCCGTGGAATTTAGATAACTTAGCAGATTTTTTTGGACTGACTGCCGCGCAATCGGACAGGTTATCGAAGAAATACTTTCTCAAGAACCTATGACTTGTCTTCGCCAAGGCAGGACATTCACAAAGAAAGTGGGAGATTGTTTCTTTTTTTCTAAGTTTACACAACTTCTGTGGATGCTAAAAGGGATGCGTAGTTTCTCTGTGTGTGCACCTATACACCAGTGACCGGTACAGGCTGCCCTAAACCTGACAGTATCGGTACGATACCTGGTTAAAAACTCGTAAGACCTACCCTCATTATATGAGGGCCATGTCACATGCGAGGTAACACAGAATGTTAATGACCTCCACCTCCGATTAGTCAGTTGAAGACAGTGCAGGTACATACTTCTCTTGACGACTCCCAAGAGGACTAGAACCAGTTCCCCTAAAGATTCATCAAAAGAGGCCCCTGAGCATGCCAATTCATCAGCTTTCTCATTCCCTTCAATGTTCCTATGGCTGGGAACCCAGATGAAAGTGATGTCTGCATAATAGTTTAACTCGCTCAGTACCTCCCTGTACTCCTTAACTAGGTTTGATTTTATAGTGGTGGATTGAAGCGATTTTATTGCTGCCTGGCAGTCGATAAAAATAGCGACCTTAAACCCATCTGTGATATGACGCTTTATTAGTCGACAAGCCTCTCTAATTGAGGGAAACTGTAACGCTGATGACCTCACTAGACTTGGTACGACATTCACCAATTCACTCACCACTGGTAATGAATGTATACCACTTGCCACGTGTAACTCGCTTAATTAAAGAACACTACTCCCACATCGCAAAAGCTTATATATTCTTATAGGGAACTGCCTCATTGGCAGCCACGATCGCGAACTAGGTCTTTCCTATAATGACTGCTGCAGAAGCTTTAAGAATGAAAAGGAAGAAGAAACCATCTTACAGCTTTTATGTAACTGCACTGCTTTAACAGCACGCAGGCACAAAACTCTCGAAGTACCTTTCTATGAAAGACTCACAGAACTGGCATCCGCTGACATCAGAGACTTATCGCGCATCATTGCAAGAACAGAACGGTTTAATTAGGGAAGGATTAAGATTATCTACTCGCCCAAGGGTATCAGAATGACTCAATAGGTCTCAATGTGTTCTTTTTGAACAGTCCTAGACAGAGTTTATGTTTTTGTGTGTTTTTCTAGCAATTTAAATAAATTTTTCCATGAATTGCGTTTGTATTGGTGACATGACTATTTATGTAGTTACGATGAAGATTTAATGCAAAGCAAGGAATTTAAAAAAAAATATACTTAAGTAGAATATCAAAATGATGCGTGTGCTGGCCATTGTTAAACAAAGAGAATAATTTGAGTAGGATGTGAAAGAATTCAATTTCATTTGGAGCATTTTAAGTCCAAACATCCTTGGATGTCCTTGAACTACGGTATAGCATTTTATTTGTACATTTTTGGCACAAAGTTTAAAGAATAAATTGTGCGTGTGCTTTTCATGTAATTAAGGTACGAAATTTGTTAAATCAATAGTTTGTCGCCAAAAAAAAGAAGAAAAAAATGAATCAGATATTCAAAGTCTTGCATTAAAAGCATTGATACACTTTAGTTCATATGCATAAAATGTGCAAATTATATGTTTTTTGTAAGATAATAATTCGTTTGTACTTTCAAAATAAAGTTTATGTCAAAAACTTGTTGTTCCCTTTAACACACTATGTAATATATAAAAACTATTTTTGTATTACACAAATGAAGTAGATTACTAAACAAAACTAAGTAATATAGCCAATATAGTTAAATGTAGCGCAAAGGGAATTTGTTGTTATTATTATTCTCGTTTGTTTTTTTTTCGCAAAATCAAAACTACTAAAAAAAAAGTTCGAACACTTTACAGACAATGAACCCACAGCGCTAAAAAAGGAATTACCATAAATTATAGTAATTTCCACAGCTAATTAATTGTGTGTATGTGTATAAATGCGTAGTACGCACGTGTGAGTGTGTGTTTGTGTGTGTAATGCAAAATTTGATGCAAATGCCTCAGAAACTTTGCGGTATTTTGCCGCTTTCTTTACGTTGTTTCTGTTGCTGCTGCTATTGTTGATGTTAAAAATCAATAAATTTATTAAGAAATATTTTTCTTCAACAGAAAAATGTTTATATTTATAAAATATAAAATTATTTAATGCACTCACTTATTTCGCTTCTAGTCTTTTATTTCTCTTATTTCTTATACGAATAAATTTGATTTAAACAAAAACTATCAGACTTTTCTTTATTCTTCCGGTTGTCGTCGGTCGTTGGTCGGCGTTTAAGTATTTTTGTTATTATTTTTTGTTTGTGTGTTTATATATCGGTTGTGTATTATATATGGAGTCTGTCTCTTTACGGGATCGTCATGTCTTTGGTGTGTGTTTACTCAAGAAATCCCAAAACGAAACTAAACTTAAACAACACAGAACAACAAAATTTTGCCATTGCAATGTGTGAAAAATCAGCTGCAAACAATTTTCATATACATACCTACAAACAACAACAAATTATAGCAGCAGCAACAACAAAAACACAAATATTTTCATGTGTACATCATTACCTACATATACATATTTAAAAAAGTGGAGGATTTCCTGTATTGACGTCATAATTTTTGGCATGCGCTTCTTGATTGCCGACACAAACAACAAACGTCTTTATTTACCGCCACTTTATATTCCGCTATTTCATGCTCTCTTGTAGTTTCTCATTTTCACACGTTTTTTTCTCTTTTTCTGCATTGCTCTCTTCTCAAGCACCCTGTTCGTGTCATTTTTGTTTGCATCTGATATGAAGCGTAAAATTTTGTATATGGCGCACGAAGTATAGGAGAAGGGGGATTTTGGGAAAAAGAGAAAATTGCATGCTTGTTGCTTTTTATTTAATTTTCTACTTCTTTTCTATCTGACATATGATTCTTTTTTTTAACTATATGTAGTAGTTATGTTTGCCTTAAAATAAAATATTAGAAAAAAATTCGTAACATATTTTTTTGCATATGAATTTTTTATTAATACGTCATTGTATGTGGCATAGTTTTATGTATGAGTGACATTCATGTACATTTTTATTTACTGCATAAAGCACGTGTAGTTATTTAAATTTGAAGCATACTTTTTGGGGGACTGTTATTTAAACTTGGTGTTGCAGAATTGACTATTATCGAATTGTCTGCTATTGAATTGTTTATCAAGGAATTGATTCTGTAACAGAACTCACTACTATAGAACTGAGAATCACCAAATTGTCTACCATGGAGTTGAATCAGAGACTGGATCAACTGCTAGTATAGAACAGACTGCTACAGAATTAAGCGCCACAAAATTGACTACTAAAAAAATAACTGCTTTAGATTTAACTACTATAAGAATTTACTATTATTGAATTAATTACCATATAACTGGATCAGTGATAGAAATATCTAATATGGAAAAAACTTGTACAGAATTAAGCACTTAACTTTCATCTGGGAAGTTCGGGTTCGATTCCCGTCTTCGTCTGGGAATCTTTATATTCACTATCAATATAAAGTGTATGAGAAATATAAGATAGTGTACAAGTACACACATTGGTTGGTAATGGCAAAACCACCAAACGGATAAAAAATTGCCACACCGCCGTTCGGGATAGGTCCAACTATGTGGTATCACAAAGGGCCGTTCAGGTCTGAGTGTGTCTCTCGACAGCCACTCCAACCTAACCTAACCTAAGCATCCCCAAAATTGACTGCGATAAGATTTAATTACTATAGCACTACAGAATTAACTACTATAGCACTATAACTTCTACAAGATCTGGCTAGATAGAATAATGGACCAAAAAAATTACTACTACAAAATTGTATACTAGTAGACTTGAATACTTTCGAATTGATTTCTTCTTTATAGACTACTACAAGAATTTACCACTATCGAATTGGCAGCTATATAATTTAACTATATTTGAGACAATTAATTACTGAATTGACTGCTTTAGAATTGAATCTGCGACAGAATTCAATTCTATGCAGCTGGCTATTATAGAATTGAGCGCCACAGAATTTACTTACGGATTTAATTGCAATAGAATCGGCATTTACAATACTAAATACTACAGGATTGTTTGCTAGAGATTTTGTTACATCATACTACTGAAACTAAGTACACAACTCCGCGAATGGGTGACCAGGTTTTGTTTAGGGAATTGGAATGTACAGATAGTCATAGTTACATCCACAATAACTTACATAAGTACATTCATTCTACAACTCCTTTTATCTTCCAATATGCTATTGAGGGTTAGACCCTCACAAGTATTTCGCATATATTCAATTACAAAATTTTTCAAAACTAATAGAATTAAATTAATTCATATGTATTCATAATTTTCCACAGAACAGTACTATAAAAATACCTACATAAACGCAAATAATGAAATATTTCACAAAATATTTAAAATACTTTCAAATTTAATTTAATTAATTTTTTTCTTTATTTAGGTATATCATTTGAAATATTTAGGTTTACAATTTTATTTATTAGGAACCATATAAAATCAAAAAATTGCACAATTTATTTTTCAAACTAAATTCTAAAGGAAATTTCATAAATTTTCATTTCAGATTCATGGGGTAATTATTACAAAATTATTAACTTAGGTAATTAAAATGTAGTTTAAGTGCAATTGCCTAATTTTAAATAATTTAATTTTTTTATTATTACAAATTAATAGGATTTTTAATGAGATTTGAAGTTATGCAATATAAACTGATGATTACAAAAAAAAAAACTATATATATATACTAGAAGAGTCATTTAAATTTGTGCTAAGTTACATTGGCACACATGGGATTCTTAATATGTAATAATGACAGCAAGAAAAAAACAAAATGTGTATGTATATACAAATTTATAATTCAGTTCAATTACATTCGTCGAAGTTTTATAAAAATGTGCTTTGCAGTTCAAGCATAATTTATAAATATTTTTTTAAGTCAAGTACATGAGAATTTTTAAGTGTGTTTTTGGCATAACTTATTCATCTATATCTTTAAAAATGAATCAATGAATTTGTATAATTTTGGATGATGTTAAACAATACTAAAAAAATGTATATATTAGAGGTTAAGTGTTTCACTGGAAGAACAGTAGTTGTCGTATCAAATATATTTACCGATTTTATGTTATGATTTAATGTCTGTATTGTAGAATTTTTTTCATAATTTCTTTCATATAAATTATGCTTGAAATTGTTTTAAATATCGACTAATGATTTTATAATTTGTTCGCGATTTCTATCTAAAATAATATTACTTAAAATAAACAACCGATATTTCAAATATATATATATATATAATAAATTATAAATAAAGCATTGAAACTAAACATTTTTTATCACAAATTAATAATAAAAGGCAAAATATAAAAGCAAAATAGTACCATGTTTCCATACATAATTGCTTAACAAAAATTTAAATAAAAAAGTCTTTGTTTTTTTATTATTAGTAGCGTTAAAGCAAATAAATTTTCATTACGACACATTTAATTAAGGCTTAGAATTTAATTATTTATAGCCTACACCCTTGATAAAGCCATTCATTCATTTTTAATTAGTTGTAAGATGAACATAAAGCAATTAAAATAAATTTTTGGTAAATTAAACAAAATACTAAATTATGTAATAATAATGAATGAGCATAGGAAAAAAATGACGAAAGCTTATGAATGCTTTATGTATATAATGAATGCATATATATATACACTCTCCGATTGTCAATAATGTTGGTGTGGCATATAAATAAAGTATATTCAATTTTTCACAGCATAGGAACAGAACATTTAAAGCTTTAAATATTTACTTAAAAAGTTAAGCATAAATTTGAGAATAACGAGTGTTTAAAGCTAAACATTTGTGATATAGAAACATGCACTGAAATTCACATTCGATTGAAACAGAAATAGGAAGAATAAATTTCACAGGATTTCTAATTCAACGCCAATCGAAACAGAATTTTAGAACATGCTTTCAATACGCATATTATTCATTTACATTTTAAAGCATATAATATTTTAAGACATATAAATATTGCAAAACATTTCCATTGCAAATTTATGCAGAGAATCTCAAAACAAAAATAGTTGAATTAAATAAAAAACAAAAAAAAAAAATGTATAAATATTCGATGAGATTACAAAGATTTCAGTCGGTACTAAGTACTTCATCATTCAATTTCAACTAACATTCAATCGAATTTAATTGGTTTTTTAATGCATGAACTGATGAGACTGATTGGCACTCACGTTTTAACATTATCAACTGGTATGAATTACAAAATAGCGATTCAATTCACTTTTTTTTAAGTCCATGGCATATCTTTGAGTTTTAGATTAAATTAAAAAAAAAAAAACACAAAAAAGTGAACTGAATCGCTCTAAATTAAGGAAAACAGTTAAGAAAAAATTGTGCTTAATTTTAACTTGCGCCTGAAATGCCAGTTGCCGAATCATTTGCATGTATAATAAGGTCCATTTGTGGTTGTGATAGTGTACCGCTAAGTAATTTTTCAATTTTCATAAATTGTTCATTTTGATCACGTAATGATTGTAGCGAATTCCCATCAGTTTCGGCTAAACGCATTGATTGGCTGCGCTTTAAATGCTCGCGTGCTAGAAAAATAATGAAAAATTTTAAGGATTATGAATATAAATCATCTTAATTTGAAAGCACTTACCAATATGTGCTCGTTTCGCCTCTTGTTCAATGATCACTTCATTGGTAATATAAATTTCACGACGTATTTGATCGCGCAACTCAACGCTCATATCGGGTATGCACCAGCGTACGAAAATCATAACTAATGCAACGAAATTCTGAAAAAGAAAGCATAACCATATAAAAATTTGTAAAAAATAGGTACGAAAATTTGATAAAAAAAAAAAAAAATAATGGGCATGGTAAGTTTACAGTGTACAATTCTCAATCAGTTTTAGAGTATATAAAGAATCAAACTGATTTTTTTTTTTTTCAAAAATTTAAAATAAAATCAAATACACATAAATTCAATGTTGCACTTTTCTTTTATGTTTAAAAGAAAATCAATTTTTGTTCCACTTTAAAAATGTGGGTCAATAGCGTTTTATGCTGAAGCCTTAAAGATGCTAAAATTCGAATCGTATTTGATAGCTGAGCATAAATTGTTTTCTTTTTTTATAATTATTATTATTTTTTTTTTTTTTTGTAAATCTTTAATCTCACTCAGCACAGTCTAAAATGAAAGGCTTCAATTGTAATTTGCGAAAAAGAAATTAAATTAAAAACATTTTAAATTGACTCTAAACAGTTTTAATGACAATGAAGTTTTTTCACAGAAAGTATAATAACACCTCTCAACATGGAGTACAGTGGTACAGAATGATCAACAAAATAATATTTAAATATAAATTCTTCAAGTTTCTCAAGCACTTATATTTCTTCATTTCATTTTAATTAAGCTTGACCTATGTAGTTGGTAACACTATCTATGTATAAAAAAATAAGTTGGTAACTCGTTCTCAAGCGCAACCAAGTTAATTTTGTGAGAGTGCTTAAAGAGAGAGAGAGAGATGACACAGATAAAATGTTGTTGAATAAAAATGGGATCTCTAACGTAAAATAACCATTGAATTGTCTATGGAATTTATGGTATATATTGCTGTATACATAAATATTTGTATATTAATGCTGAATTTTAATTTAATACCAACAAATTTAATGAAAATATCTCTTTACGATCTGTTTCTAAGTTCAAATAAAAAAGTAAAACAAAATGGCAGAGGAGGATATCAGGCTCACACTTATCTTCATCAAGAGAATCAAAATAAATTTCCTACAGTGCAACAGTGCAAGAAGGAAGACGACCTCGATAGCCTAGTGGATAGTGCACTAGACTTTCATCTGGGAGGTTCGGGTTCGATTCCCGTCTTCGTCTGGTGGTTAATTTTCATTACTTTCTTATATTCACTATCAATATGAAGTGTATGAGAATTATAAGATAGTGTACAAGTACACACATTGGTTGGTAATGGCAAAACCACCAAGCCGATAAAAAATTGCCACACCGCCGTTCGGAATCGGCGTTAAACTGTAGGTCCAACTATGTGGTATCACAATGGGCCGTTCAGGCCTAAGTGTGTCTCTCGACAGCCACTCCAACCTAACCTAACCTAACCTAACAGTGCAAGAATAATTCCTACCTCTCTCTCTCACCTTTTGTCAACTGCATTAGTTACTAGCCTTTGTGAGGAATACTCTTTAATTTACTCCAACTTAACTTTTATTTTCTCAAAGAAATTTTTTCTTAATGCCACTTACTTTCCGAAACGTTTTGCTATACTGTGTCTACAGTGCTTATTAAGGCCACCACCACCACCAACAACAAATGCATTTCTAAGTTGTCAATTGTACAATCACTAAAGAAGTAGCAGAAATATATACAAGTATTTATGCCAGATCATTAAACTCTAGTGTGTTTTCTCATATATGTACCTAAGTATATTTGCTTTAATGATTTCCTTCAATGAAATGCCAATATATTTGTAACGCTATCAAAAGGAAAGAAATACAAAATGCTAATTGAACACAATGAACCACTTCGATATTTTTATTTAGTGTAATTGAAATTGCCGGAGTGTTAGCAACACATAAAGTGTCAGTCAGCGGGTGCTGTTAAAGTACATTTTTATGCAAATACAGACGTTTAAATAAGGATTTAAAACAACATAATTAAAAAGAAATAAATAAATAAATATAAACAAAAAATAAAATGAAACGTTTTACGTGCTTTAGTTTACGCTCATTTGGTTTTGGAGTAGCCTCTCTCGATATTTTATTATCCTTAAGCACTTTGGCATTTTGTTCTTATTATCTTTATAATGATCTGATACAAATAACTAATTGGCAACAGGACGATGTAAAAGTTTTAAGTCCTTTGAGTAATTTTATGTCATCTGTGGGTGAGTTGAAGTTTTTTCTCTATATAAAATTCTGATTTTTTTGACATATTTTGTTTGTTTTTTTTTTTTTTTGTTTTGCAGTTGATTATGTACTTGTGCATAATTTTTCAAATGCCTTTTATATGGTATTGGCTGTTACTTTTTGGGTTAAATCATTGATAAATCTTGTTGTCGCTTCAATACTTATGGATGGTATTAGAAAGGTAATTAAAAATAAATTTAAATTTAAGAAATCTATAAGGTACAGTCTAATTTAAATATCGAGCGTAACAAAGAAACTTTCAGGATTGTATATTTTTAAGCATAAGAAAGGAGCAATTTTTGTTTGCCAAGCTAATAATTTCATTTGGTAATTTCTAAACAAAAAAAAAAAAAAAGGATTACAGACCTGGAAATTGTATTGTTGGAGTATGATGTGAACACAGATAATTTCAAAAGAGTAATTTTTCAAGCAAAGTTTATTTCGATTCATATCCCTGACTTTTCTTATGAGTTAGCTAGGAGTTCCAGATAGATCCTGGGTAGCGGAGCATACCTGTGGTATTACCAGGCTAACATGGACCACTATGGACAATAGACGTACTAGACAGCTACTCAACCTAAGCAGAAGCTCCATCAGCATAACGACTTCGGTGCTCACGGGACACTGCATAATGGGGAGACATGCTGCAAGACTTGGACTGCCATTCAATGACTTCTATCGGGGCTGCGGCTCTGAGGAGGAGGATGAAACAGTCCTTCATTTCATGTGCGAATGCCCATCCCTGGCCAGGAGGAGACTAAAACTCCTGGGTTCACCTTTCTTCACTAGTCTGTCCCAGCTATCATCCATAAATATTAAGGACATAGCCAGATTCATTATGGAATCCTCATGGTTCTCCACTCCGTAAATGGGGGAGTCGCGCCGTACTGTGGTATCACAATGAGCCTAATTATGTGCTTAAGTGTGCTTTCAAGCAGAAGGCTGCCACTCCAAACTAACCTAACATAGCTAGGAGTTTTGACATTTTGAATGAGCAATATATAATATTTTGAGACTCCATGCAATGTTTGCTAAGAAATGATTGGTTCGAGTCAAACCATCTGAAGTATTTGCCATACAACATTTTTTAATTTTTCTCCACGTATTTTACTTTATTCGTCTTGAGCTATTCCTAAAGTTGAAACATATTTTATATAGTTTCTACTGAGTGCCAGCAATTATAAAAATATTCAAGAACATATTGTGGGCATGGAAAAGTTGGTTGTTATTAATGGGATTCTATAATAATATAGTGTTATTTCTCAATATTGAAGTAATTCAGTTTTTTAAGCTGATGAGTATCAAGCCGATTGTAACATCAAATATTGAGGAAAATAATTATGGAAATTATAGATGGATATTTAAGTGAGAGATATAAAGTGAGAATTGTCTTTAAATTTATATAAACTAGTTTTAATTACTAGAGAGGGGAGCTGTTTTTAAACAAACCTAACTCAATTTTCTAGCAAAATACTTTTAACTACATATTATTTCATATTTTTCTATTCGACGCAATTTTCTTCTCTGATTTTATACAACAGGCTCGCCTCATCTGCATTGCACCATGGCTTATAAATACAAGCATTTCAATGATTATTGAAATTACCATATTTATATTTATGGAAATAAAAATTGATCAAGTAGAAGCTGATGCATCAATGGATCGAAGAATTGTGCATAGCGTTATATTTGGAGTATTCATAGGTAAGGAAAAACTCAATCAACTGTGCGTGTATAAAAAAATTTAAAATAAACATTTCTACGCTATTTTTAGTACTAAATGCACTATTCACATTTGGCATCTTTGCGCTGTATAAAATGTTCAAAGTAACAACAAACGATAATCGTACATTACAAGAAAGTATTGTGGAAGCAGCTGGACTATATCAGCATGTTAAGGTTTAATTTAAAAATAATGAAACCAAAAAGAAAAAAATAATTTAAAAAATGCATTTACATTTGTGTGTATTAAATAAATCTAAATAAAGTATGTGAAATTTACCTCAAATACTACAACAAATCCCAAACGACATGCCAATATTATGTAAAACATATTACTTAAATTGTATTTATGTTCAGAATTTGGTGGTTCACGAAAATCAGCGTATCTGCAAAATAGAAACAGAAAACAGAAAAAAAATTATGTACTTATAAAATTTTAATAAAGTTTAATGAATTCACTTACTTGCATATCGTTATATTTGAATTATCACCAGCTAAACTACGCAAAGCCGCTGAATCGTTGATGCTAAATTCAGATAATGTAAACTCCAAATAACCATCCAGACTATGATTAGGTGAGACAATGCTACGATAAACTAATCGTGGTATGAAATCCGAAGTGAAGGCAATAATAAAACCCTGTAAAACACAGTGCTTAGGAAAAAGTATGAAGCATAAGTAAGAAGAAGTTAACTTACATTTGTAATAACACTTAATTTCCCGATACAATCTAATATACGATACCATACACCAATATCACGTACACGTTGTGAAACCGGTCGTCGATGATGAGTCAAGAGTTTCTTTGCATCTAAACGCATTTCAAGTATATTGTTGAGGAGCGCAAAAAATGGAGCAAGCGGAAAGGCGGCAACGAAAATTGTAACAAAACCATATTGAAGTACTGTAAAATAATCAGATTAGTAGATTTATTTTTCGAGTTATAAGACTACAACCAAAGAGCTTACCCATTTCTAAATATTCCGGGAATAAACTTCTTGGTCCCCAGTCTAACAATTTTAAATCACGCATCCAACGTTCAACTTTTTCCTTATTAATATCATGTTTCTTTCGTTGAAAACAACGTGAAAGTCCAACTTTAACTGCCATTATTTTACGCCATATTTTTGGCATTATAACTTCTAATATTGAATTGAATGCCTGTTTGCCAATCATAATGATTGCCAGCTGAATGCAAAGTTCAGTCAAACAGCCACCAGAAGAGCACTGTATGTAAATAAACAATAAAGATTTATATTTAAAACATTTTCACTCAACTTATAAGTTATAACTAACCTCTTCTTGTCGATAGTCAAATAATTTATTATATTCACCCGGATGCCCTACAAATTTTCCTTTAAAAAATGCTATATAAAATATTGAAGCGTAATAATTAACAAATTGCAAAAGATAGATTTTCAATGTAAGAGAATCATCAAATTGGGTTTGTGTACGCCACATTTCCAATTCGCTAAGATACTCGGCTAAATAGTTGTACATCTGAAAAATAAAGAATTAGTAGGTATACAGAAATAGCACAAAAAAGACAATCCAGTACTCACATAATTCAGTATATAGAGAAGGCACAAATTAACCAATGCTGCCGATGCTGTTGCCAGGACAATAGCACTCGACGTATTCATAGGATTGGAACCAACTTTCAATGCTGCCATCATTGTCATACGATATACGACAACCGCTACGAGTGCAACAAATGCCAATGCAATCAACAGTAAAACAACAGAAAAACTAAAAACCGTTGCTGGTAATTTCATACGCCAGAATGGTACAGTAGGCTCTTGCATATTGGTAACATAATCAGTGCGTGTATGAGCATGTGGTAAATTTTCTAAACGTGCTATATACTGTGGACGTGGATGTTCTTCGTGTACATCAAATCCAGTTAAATCCCAACGATGTGTTATTTCAGCAGAATAACGTTTCCATAGTTCAAGAAAAAGTGTAGCCCAAAAGGACATGAACACAGCAAAGAATACAGTAGTCGGATTATCAATGAGATAAGTGATTTTTGCATAAAAACATGTCTCTTTAAGGTCCCAAAATTGACACCAATCACAGAGCGGACACATGGTAACATTTTTGTTGTTTTGTGGAAGGCAAACATCGTTGCTGTAAATGGAAGAAAAAATTTTAATGAGTAATGATATTGTTGTATTTAAAAAAAAAAAACAAATTTCCTAACTTACACAGGTACATAATTTTTGAGTGATATCCATGAGTATATGAAGCATATAACACCCACAATAGAGGCGAGCAACAACATGTAGGTATAGTATCCCAGCCATGCAAAGTATAAACCTAGAAAATTGAAAAAAATCTTAAACCATGATTTGAAATACATTCTCGATCGAAATTGAAATCGAAATGTAAGGGTTTATGAATCGATCGAAATTGAAATGTAAGAAATCGAGTGATGACTATTTTGAAGTCGATCGATAATACATTTTTCATATATCGTCGCCTGAGAATTGATTTGGCGTATAGGCATAGGAATACTTATACACATACGCCAAATCAATTCTCAGGCGACGATATATTTTTTTGATTTTTACCAATTTTAACGCCAAAATATTCTTTAACATGGTCCAACGGTTGATAGCGATACCATTTGCGCACCGATGCCCAATGTGTATTAAGAGTTTCACGCATGGTGCCTATTTCTGTAATTTCCCCCTTTGAAATGAAGAAAAAAGTAACTCATAAATGATTTGAATTAAAGTAGATTAGAAGAATTTAATTAGTGTTATTTGTGTTCACATTCTAGCACTAACTCATTTAAATCTCAGCATACTTACATCATGCAACGGATATGCCGCACAATAAACATCCTCACCAACCAAACGATCAATACCAAATGCTAATTGATCTTTATTCTTGGATGGAAAACGTTGACGATCCAAAATGAACTGTACAATGCGTGAACGTACAGCGGTGGTAAAGAAACAATCCTGTCTCACATCAAATCTAGCGTTAAGAATGAAAAACATTTTAAACTTGAATTGAGTAGCTTACTCTTAGTTAAAAAAAATGATTTTGTTGAACGGATAAAAATAAAGTAAAGGAAAGTTAAAGTTATGTATGATTTTCCGAAGACACAAAAGTCAAAAATCCGCTTATCGTAGTATAAAAATATTGATATATGTATGTAGATAGATACAAGAATTCCACTTACAAATATTCTTTATCACGACTATAGATGGCGGTAAAGCGATGCTCGACTTTTGGAAATACTCCTTGATCAATATGTATTCGTCGCATAAAAAAAGAAAAGGCACATTTAAGTGATGAGAAAACACTACGTGTTGAACGATTCACAACGGACATGCCGGGAATCTATAAAAAGAAATAAAACACAGGAAGAAAATTATGTTATTAGTACGCCTTAAAAATAAAAAGTTAAAGACGCTAAACTACAACTGGAAAGTTAGCTAAAAAAACCGATTTTTAAATGGTCATTGAACGTTTTTACATCATCGATATAAACGGGAGCATTAGTTTGAAAAGAATAAAGCGATTTTGTCTAGTTCTACTCATAAAAATGTAACTTAAAAATATGTTGTTTTCAATATTTGTTTATTTAAAGGCAGGCAGATGGTGAAGGCACCAGATAGCCACTAGATTGCTTTCAATACTTTCTTAGTTTAAGGTATATAAGCATTCCATGCAACACTGAAATTATAAAGCCTTTGAAAATTGATTCTTATTAGCATAGTAATTTGAAGTTTTTCCTAAATGATGGTAAAATTGTTAAGACAAAAAATCTGGCACAATTATAAAAATTTTAAATTAATTTGTTCTTTGAGCATATGCAAAACACACATGACATTAAAAAATTTTATTATTTGAACATATGCAAAATATACACATAGCATTTATAAATTTTATTTGAACAACTGGAAGTTGTAAACAAATAGCAGCAGTAAATTAAGAGCTCGAAGCTGAAAATGGCTTTACTTATAATATTAATTGATATAAATATTTAAACAAAATTAGAGAATAATTTCTATAAGAATTTGATATGTTGTGCGGTTAGTTTCATTATCATTTATCATTATAAAGAAAATGTTAAGCTTTTATTATTAAGATTATGATTTATATATTATATCTATGTACATTAATATTTAGTCACATTTTTCCGACCTTTTTTGACAGATATTGAGCTGCATGATGCAAACGATTTGACCTTTCACAAAGTTTCATCATACAGAATGACTAAAAAAAAAAATAAGTATAAAAAAAAATTATAAAACTAAATGATTAAAAAAAAATCAATACTTAAATTTTCTAAAGAATATAAATTATTATAAACATAATAAAAATATAATTTGTTAGCATAATCTTCTTTTACCTCATAATATGCGATAAATTTTAAAAGATGTGAAGAAAGCTACATAAGATTTTAAACTAGAGATTAACATAAAATTGTTCAGAAAAATTTATTTTAATTATATTGAGTTTTAGCAACAATATAAGTAGAATAGCAAAGTGAGTATATTTAGACTGATAAGACAGTTAAATAAAACGCAAATGAAAACCTAGTACTGATACCAACTAATGAATGGCATTTAGGTAGAGTTAGGTATATCTTATGTACTATAACTACAAGTGCAGTAAGCAGTGAGAATACAAGCAATGGATTGAAATAAATTACCTCTTTCATGGGCATACGTAATTTTAATATTTCAGAATAACGGCGTAAAACTTCTAATGGAGCATGTATCTAAAATAATTGAAAATATAAGTTAGCAAAAAAGAAACGTGTTAATAAATGTTATTACATATACCTTAACAAACCAAATCTGTTGTTCCTCCTTGAAGACACGTTCAATCTCCAAACCTTGACTCATGAGATTCTCTTCGAAAACTCGCCGTTTTTCAGCATTTTCTTTTTCAGTTTGCATTTGTGGATCCATTTTGAATGCCAACACAAAATCAATTGAACGTATGCCATCATCAAAATATAATGAAGGATTTTTAATGCTGCTGTGGTCAAAGTCCTTAATACAATTGCAGTCAACAATAGTTTCTAAATTATAATCAGTCATTGGTATTAATGGGGTAGTTGATGGTGTATTAGTATTGGTAGTGGTGGTGGTGGTGTTGTTGATATTGTTGTCTTTATTATTTGGAAGCAATAAATTGGAGGATCTCCGGTTATTCTTATCGTTGAGTTGGCTAAAATGCAAATGAAATATAAATAAATGAGAAAAGAAATATCTAGTATTTTATTTTTAAATGATTTGCTAAATGCTCTTTGTGTTACTTCTTCTTTTTGAATATACATATATTAATATTATCATTAGCACGGTAGTGCTGATTTTAGTGTGTCTAAAAACACTCAATAACAAGAATATACTAAAAAAGAAAATTTTCAAATATAAAATATATATGCATAGACTTTACATTTTTCAAATACTAAGAGTTAGTCAACACACACAGGCAAACAAAACATTCACTGATACGTATGTACCATGTACAAATTATAATAATAATAAAATAAAAAAAAGGCCTAGCGTGCACTGGAGACTTCTTGTTATGGCGACAGCTATTCACACGACATTTTAGCTTATCCTACTGACAATTAATGCTGCCTAAAACTCCTAGGCGCACCAGGAATTCCAACACTATGTGTCTCTAAACATTTTTAAGCAATTAAAGCAGCTTTAAAGTTAGAGTATGAAGCATATTAATAATATGCTTGTGTGTCTGCTTTTGATTTCATCCTACTATATAATTTTTGTTGTTTTATGTTTAATATACCAAGTAGCGTGTTAATGGTTTGTAATAAAGGAAATTCTAGGAAAGAGAAATGAAAGGGCGCATTGACATTTTTGAAGGGCGACATATTTGTTTTTGTTTTCATTCTAAACTAATGTTGTTGTTGTTGTTGTTTTTGTGCTTAGTGTTATTATGTATGTACTTACATATTTATTTTAATTTACTATCAGGAGATTTGACCTATTTTGAGTTCAATTTTGTGTCAAACTCATAGACACCCGCATCGTTTACAATGAGAAGATTATTGCACAGTGGTATATCACTTTTATATTGAATTCATATATATTCATTACAGTACATAAAATGTGAATGGAATATAATATTAATGCTAAATATTATGAAATGACTAATGAATCATCACCTTGAATATTATTTGCGGGTTTTTTACAATATTTTAGTTTAGAAGTTTTGCTTTAATAATTTTTTTTCTTATTTTTACACTTGCAATTTTTCTATATCGAACTATTTTTTTTTTGTTTTGATATTATTTTATATTCTATCTGAGCTTCACAAAATTTGATCCAATCAATTAAGACCTCAGCTTATCAGATAAATTATTATCTATATATACTATCTACTTGTCTACAAAAATTCAGAAAATGAGAATTACATGAAGAGTTCTAAAATATATATGCCTAGACACTAGCGACTTTTAGGGAGTGGTTTTGGGCTTAAGTCACCTCCCTCCCTTTTACCGAAATGTCAAAGGGGTGAAAAAAATTTGCCCTCCCCGAAAATGTCTGTACTTAGATGACACCAAAGAAGTTTATTCTTTTGTCTTGTCATCGAAAATCTTCTCTTTTCTATCTTATATTAAACAACAAACTGTCCGAAAATCAGAATCACCATACTGCAATTTTGTTCGGTTAGATGTCGAATATTAAATGGCCTAATCACGCATAGAAAATAACATCCGAAATGGCCACTTTCACTACAACCACATATGACGCGCTCAGAAGAAAAGTGAAGCATACAATTTACTACAGCCGACTACAGCGATATAGCCGAGTACGTACGAAGAGTTGTAACTTACGCACACACACAAAATCAATTAGGCAACGTAGAACGAGACTTCGTTTTCGGTTTATGAAATTTTCTATTTCACCTTTCCTCTAGTAAATTTTATGCTTCATTTTTCCTCTGAGTGCGTCATATCTCACAACAGTGATTTTGATATTTTTACCTCCCAAATCATACAACTAACCGCAAATCAATTTCCCTCTAGACAATTCAATTAGATACGGCATGGTTCTTAGGCCTTAGACGGAGTTAACATATTCTTGCCGTAATTTCTTTCAGAACGACTTTTTGAGAGTAAACTTTGATAAAAAACTAATAAATAAACAACGATTTTGAGATTACATTAAAAACTTTATGCTGCTACTCCCTAAAAAAAACCTTCACTTCTCTTTAGTTTTATTGGAAATTAGTATGTTGCTAGATCACCATCCGGACAACAGCTTTCTTCAGTGAAAATTCTATTTGTCATGTTCTTTTATAAGTAAACCAGTCCATATGAGTTGAGAAAGCCCCTCAAGTAATATATCATTAATATCCCAACTGCTACTGATAATGACACATTTTTATAATTACGAAGAAAATAGTATTATATATAAATAATTAAGTTAAGTTATTCAACTATTCAATACTCATTTTTTGCAATATACTTTATAGGTAGTTAGTTAGATCCACAGTGCTTTTCAATATTCCACGAAAAATGGAAAACAACAATAATATACCTACTTTTTTTTAACATTTATTCAATGCTTGTATGTACATATTTGATGAGATGTCTCATTGCCGGTTTTTACGTGCATTAACCCGAAAGTGTCACATTTTAAATTTAAACTAAAATATTTATAGATAAGATGAAGAACACATGCACATATTTAATATAGGCTCCCACATATGTATAAACAAAATAAAATAATAAAAATATTTTTATTAAGAATTTTCATAATGACTAAATAAAAATTCTTAAAAATTGCTGCGTTTCATAACTTATTATTCAGTGTAGCAAACACATTATTAAAAACAAACTAAAAGATAAATACTAAAATTCAGTTCAAAAGTTGATAATCATTTAAGCAAATCTTACAAATAACAACAGATATAAGTTCACTTGGTTTTGCAGTTTTTCCAATGTAGTATTTTTGTTTGTTATTAATTTCTTCTTTTTTTTTTTTGTCTCCCCTGTGTTGGCAGATGATTAGTCACAAGATATATAAAATTAATATTTTAAGCTTTTTTGCAATTATTTTTAGTATTTTTTTTTTTTAACGAAATTGAATAAAGTGAAATGTGAACGTGCACATGAGTTTAAAAAAAAGTTTAAAAACAAAAGAAAAATAGGAGATGTAGGTATATTAAAATAAAACTAAAATTAAAAATAAAAAAAAAAAAACTACAAAAATTATTAAACGAAGAGATACAGACAAATACACTTGTTGTTATTTGCACGTCACACAAAAGATACTGCAAAGTAAACGTAGCAATCGCACACAAAACAACACTAGCCGCAACTACAGCTGTACAATACAAAACACAACACATTCAACAAGACGGACGCACAGTGGCAAACTGGCAGATACAGAGGCCAATCTCCGTCCGTTCGCTTAATTTCAGAGAAGGAAATGTGATGTTTTTTTTTTTTTTTTTTTGTTTTACTTGTTAGTTATCCGCTCCGATTTATATCGTTTAGTTTTTGTTTTTTTTTGCTTTTGAAGACTTCTTTTGTGAAAAGAGCATCGTGTTTTTATTTGTTTTCTTTCAGATGCTAATGTGTTTTGCATCGCTCTTATCGCTATTTTATATGAGTATTGAAAATGTATGTATTTTTAAAAATTTTATATATGTATGTATGCAGGAGTATTAATGCCAAACAAAATAAAAACAAGTCAATCAATCTGCAGCGACTTTACTTATACTCTGTTATAATTGTGCTAAGCTAAGTGTTAGGGAAAACCCAAGCTATAGATCACATTGATGCTTCTCGATATTGCTTGAAATATAAAATCGAGAACGAATTCGAATAAGAAACACAATTGTGAAAATTTTAGAATTTTATTCATTGCGGAATAGTTTCGTAACATGGGAAATGCTTGGCCATCAAATATCATTCTTAGTATCTAGAAGTAACTGTTGGCACAAAAGATTTTTTAGGTCGCAGTGCCTGCCTGTTTGGGCTCTCCTCGTAAACATATAATAATAATCTGGAAATAACTGGGATCGTTGACTGACTGTCTATTTTCATTGAGATTGTAAATATTAGCGTATCATTTTAATTAAATTAATTTTAATGGCTGATTTTACACGGTGATGTTCGCTGAGTATGATCAAATCAATACAATTGAACGAAAAATTAAAAAGTGGGTGGAGACAACTTTTCAAAATGGCCAATGGTATTATTTTTCACTCTTAGATTTACATTTGGGTATGCGTAAAGCCTGCTTTAACACAAACCGATTTTCCTCACCGATTTTCTGTTGTTTTTTGGCGAAGAAGGGAAGACGAAAGTGAACAAGTTAAAATCGGCGGCACCAACGATTTTATAACAATTTTTGTCGTTTGCCTTTTACAAGTTTTGCATCTGTGTTCCACTCATGTATGTCGAAATCGTTGTGTATAAAAGCTGTCGACGATGGAACGAAAGAACAAAAGAAAATATGGAAAAATCGGTGTGTGTAAAAGCAAAAAAATCAAATATATTACGGGATCTTGGAGACACAGTGTGCTAGATACTATTTTTGTAACAAACGAGGATTTAAATAAATAGGATATAATCTCGCGGAAAATTAAAACATCTAAATGGATCCTAGAATAAAAAATCTTGTAGACTCATTTAGCTGAGAATGAGACAAAATTAATTGAGTCTTTGGTACTTTTCTGGAGAAAGAAAGAAAAATATATTTCTAATGTTTTATGAATAAAAATATTGGTATTTAAGACACACATTCAGGCCTACGTACATACAAAGTGCATTCCAAGGTATATATGTATATCACCCTGTATGTTAATAAATTTATGAGCGCAAACAAATTAATGCAAATTTCGCTCATCAACACAACACGAGAAACAAAAAATTTATAAATTTGTATATAAAACAACATACAATATTTTTTATTGTTTCGACTTACCTTTTATCTGAATATTTCGCATGATTATTATTAAGCTTTTGTGAATCATGGTGAAACCCACATGGACCAACATTCCCGCCACGCTCTCTTCGTCCATGCTTTTCTGATTGAATAAACAATCTTGTAAAATTATCATGACTTCTTGATCGCTTTGAACTTCGTCTGTACTTTAATCTTTTCGGAGAATTTTTATGTTCTTTCAAATCAGTTACAAAGGGTGCCAATGGAGCGGTGTAAGGTGGATCAAACAATATTGTGGGTAATTCATCATCTGATAGCACTAATGTTGATTCTTCGTCGGGGTCAGAATCGGCTTCATCATCATCTGCCGGTGGAGTTGCTGGCGGTGTTTCTAATGTATTTTTCAGTTCGATTTCTTCAACAGCTGTTTCTTCTGGTGCTGTTGTTGTTGTTGCTGTTGGAGCATGCATTTCTTTATGTGTATTAATTTGCAACACTTTCGCTGTTGTAGACTCGGCATCCTCTTCATCCGATTCTAAAATTAGAACATTTTATATAAAGGCTTATTGTTGCAAAATAAAAAATTGTTCGCCAATTAATTTTTTCCACGCACCCATTAAAGCTTTAATTGAACTGTTTTTATTTTATGTTCACATTTTTATTCATTAATTACAGTAGTAATTATCTATATTAATTTTTTTGTTTATCTCAATAATTTATACACTTTTCTATACCAGTTGGATTCGCGACAAAATCCCCAAACTGCTCCAATTTAAAAACCAACTAACGGAAAGTGTGAGAGAAATGCCAAAATCAGCTGTTAAACTCTTCTTCTCTTTTTCACAAAATTGCACACGCAGAGTTGCTTTTTCATGTAAAAACAAAATATTTAATGGGAAATAAATGCGAAAAAGTTGAAAGGTGTAGATAAATGCCAATATCACTTTGAGAATATTTACATTTATTATTGAATTCAGTTTATAAAATATAAATTTTGTAGTTGTTTCCCTATTTCGTAACCTACTACTAGCATTGCATAATAAATCACAATGAGCTTAGGGCCCTATTATACATGAATTGGTGTAGAATTCAGAGGATAAACTCTTGTTGAAAAATTTTTACTGATGGATTTAATTTAGAATTATGCCATAGCAACCTCAGCTTTCATCTTTTCAACAATTGCTCCTTGCATTTGCAACAAATTGCAGATTTTCTACTGGTAACATTGAAAATAAATAAATGGAAGCACATTTTTTATATTTGAATACTTTAAATACTCCCATAATAGGATTTTCTTCATCTCGTTCATCATTATATTCTGTCATTCATGGATTCATAAATATTAGGTCTGTTCCCCTTTCTATAAAGTTTTAGTCCATTTTTCAAGTTTTTACCATTTTTTACTTTAAAAACATTCCCACACAGAATAAATGATTTCCCCTCCGTGTCAGAAGGTTAAAGTTTTTACCTAAGAAATTTCTGCTAGCAAAAACTTGACAAGTGTCAAGCTGTTTAACAAATGACAACTTATATCAGCTGACGATAAGAAAAAACTACAATTATTATAAAAAAGAATAGTTATGGTGAGAAACATGAGAAACAAATAAATTTACAAAACCGCATTTGGTAAATCAGTTCCCAAGGGTTTATTGAATGTTTTTTTTTTTGATTCAAATGACTTTAAATTCTTAAAGTTTCTTTTGTTTTTTTTTTAAATATTTTCTTTCAAATAGGAAAATTTGTCTGAAACAACTCTTTTGTTTTTATGGAAGTCGTTGAGCTACTTTTTATAGTGTACATAGTGCACAAAGCATGGTTTATTTTCAGTTAGTAAACAAATTTTCAAAGCTGTTTTCATATATTCTACATTTAAGCTAAGACGATGCGACATAGAGAATTTGCGGCCAAGCTAGAGACTAATGCTTGGTCTTCCAGTTCCAACGAAATCGAAAAATTTTCCGCCGCTGATGTTTTCCGAAAACATTGCTTTTTGAAAATTGGACCTCATAATTTTTATCAAACCACTATATAAATTAGATATATTACTTCCACATGATATCAAACTGCTTTGCAGAAATGTTAAACTTAATTATTATTTGCAGAAGAAGAATATTTATAATAACAAAGTTCTTCGAGAAGCCTTTTTTCACCAGGTCTATCTATTTATTTATAAATCGTAGCTATAAACTCTTCGTGTAACAAAAGTGGCGATAAATACGGTTAAATAGGTGTAGGCTTAGTGCCAAATGCAACCCTGACATGCAGTACTATTGTGATTTATAGAAATCACTTGTGGAAGAAGAAGAATTGCAGCTGATATCGAATTCGGGCAGCAGAAAATTTTGCAAAATAAAAATTTTGTAAAAGTAGAAATTAAGTAAAAAATTAATAACAACAAAAATGGCTTTACGTTTAACTCAGCGTTTATTGCAAACACAAACGCCCTTCCTCGCCAGAGTAAGTGTACCAATAGAATTGTGGTTATGGCCGGAATTAAAAATGAGAAAATGCTTGGGCTAAGAATAAATTACATAAGAAATTAAACCGAAAAGAAAAACAAATACACTGCATTCCATTAATGCAATTTGTATATTTCAGGGTTATCCTATGTTGGTGACCAAGGAAAAAATAGAAGAAGTTGCACATACCAAAACAGCGCTGCAAAAGAAGTTAACGGTAAGTGGGAGAGATATAAAGGACTGCAGCTATGCAGAACTTCTCCTAAAAAGTGAGGTTAAACCTGATTGATTTCATATGTTTTTGTACACAGGGTGGTGACATTCCTTCGGCACAGTACGGTGGCCGCCATGGTGTCACAATGCTGCCCGGTGGAGGCATCGGTCCCGAACTCATGACATACATACGTGAAATCTTCCGCTATTGTGGCGCACCCATCGATTTCGAAGTGATCAACATTGATCCATCCACAAAAGGTAATGACGATCTCGAGTATGCCATTACATCGATTAAACGTAATGGTGTCGCCATCAAGGGTAACATCGAAACACAATCATTGGGCTATGATGAAGTTTCTCGCAACGTTGCCGTTCGTAATGAACTCGATTTGTATGTGAATGTGGTACATTGCAAATCATATCCTGGAATACCAGCACGTCATCATAACATTGATATTGTGTTGATTCGTCAAAATACCGATGGTGAGTATGCTATGTTGGAGCATGAGTCGGTCCCTGGCATTGTGGAGAGCATGAAAATTGTGAGTGTAGAGAATGCTGAACGCGTGGCACGTTATGCTTTCGAATATGCGCGTCAAAACAACCGCAAGAAGGTTACAACCATCCACAAGGCAAACATTATGAAATTGTCTGATGGTCTTTTCTTGGATGTGGCCAAGAGAGTGCACAAGGATTATCCAGAACTCGAGCACAACAACATGATCATAGATAATACTTGCATGCAGTTGGTTTCGAATCCACATCAGGTATGAATTTGTGGCCATTTCAATTGGGGGGGAAATCTCATAACTCTTACTCTTGCTCACTTTCAGTTTGATGTCATGAACATGACCAACTTGTATGGCACCATTGTTTCCAATGTTATTTGCGGTTTAATGGGCGGTGCTGGTCTTTTATCAGGCATTAATTATGGTGATCATGTATGTATTGCAAAAATACAGTCTGTTTTTGTTTTAATATTGATATTTTCTTTTCTAATTGTTTTCTTTAGTATGCAGTTTTTGAACCCGGCACTCGTAATACCGGCACAGCCATTGCCGGCAAGAATATTGCCAATCCCGTTGCTATGATTAACGCCAGTATTGACATGTTAAATCATTTGGGACACAAAGAACATGCTCGCGTTATTCAAGAGGCCACCTATCAAACAGTCGTCGAAGATTGTATACGTACACCAGGTTAGTGCACTTTGCATTTCGCTTATCTATTTTTGCAATATTTACATAATTAACTGTTTACAGATTGCGGCGGTAATCATAGCAGCACAGATGTCATTGAGAATATTCTCAAGATCTTAGCCACCAAGCGCGTAAATTGGTAAACAAAAACAAAACGTGTATTGTAGCGTTTAATTGGTTAAATTATATTTAGCGTACAAAATTTGTCATTTGTTTAAACAATTCCTAAATATTTTGCTTTTCTATTTATACATTTACTTGTTACATGTTTTAAGCTTCAAAAGTTTTAATTGTATTCTATTCAATTTTGAAGAGCTTTATTAATTTCTAATTTCCGTATTTATATTAGTTATTTTTTGAGCTCTCTATTGTTTTAATGTAACCTTACCCTTACGTATATTTTTCGTATTTGTTAAAATGTCAAATCGAACCACTCACTGTATTATTGCGAACGAATATTTTTAATCAATCAGATATTCAATTCTAGTTTTAGATGCTTAGCTACTATTACTAATATTTATGTGTCCCCCTAAAAGTGCAATAACAATTTACTAGTTGTATTCCAGCAAACAATTTTCGTTAAATGACATGATAGTTTTAAAATTAATTAAATTTTAATTGATTTTTGTCTCTCTACTACTACTGATATATACATTTTTGCTTTAAAATTTAGATTGTTTGCTTGGAATATGTCAAAAAATGCTACTTACTAACACGCTTCAATCAATAATTTCCAACACAATCAATTCAATTATGTTTTCATTGAGTTTTCCATACAATTTTCGTTGAATATTTTAGTTTTTTCGTAAATACTTTAATTTGAAAACATGATTGATTACGATTTATTTAATTCTTTAGAAAGATTTAAAAGTTTTCAAAAAAAAAAAAAAAAAACTGTTGAAGTGCAGCGTAAACGCCTAATATATTCTACTTAAAGTATGTAGTTAGTTTTCTTTAACCTTTTTTATTACTTATATTTTGTATTTACGTATTTGTGAATAATATTTCTGATAGTTTTCTATAACAACTTACACAACAATCACACTGTAAATTTAATATCATATTTATTTTCGTAGTGAACATTATTGGTTTTTTGTAGACTTTTCTTTGTGTACCTACCTACCGGCTTTCAATACACAGTCGTATGTAATTCTATAAATTTTGTTATATAGCAGACATTATGATTTACTACTACTCCATAATGTTTGTCTTTGTAGTGGTGAAAACCAAAAAAATGATAATCCAATTATATTTCAAAATTTATAATCTATGTATGTTTTTTTTTATAAAAAATTCTTTCTCTCCCTCTACCTTACACGCTGCCACATCATCCTAAATAAAAAAAAATAAAAAAAACAAAATAAATAAAAACTCACAAAAATCGATGTAATGGATATTTATATGCACAGGCCACATGGAAATTATTACAGTCAATTTTAATTTTATAAAAAGATCTTTCAATAGCCAAAAATAATACTAAATAATTGAATCTAACAACATAAACAAAATTTTGAATTTGAATTAAGCAAGTCTAAAATTTTAATCAAATTGTGATGTACGCTGTTTATAAGTGTTTACCTACTACTATTCATCCATGTCTGCCATGCACCATCAATCATCATCAACACATCACATACCCAGTTAATATAGCCAACCAACCAACCAGTCAGGTCAACTAGCAAGCAAACAAAATGTGTATCGTTTGAATGTGCTCATGCACGCGCTTTGAAGGTAACGAAATCCTTATGTCACAATATATATCCTATCTACCTGCCTGACTTGTTTATACCAATATACCAAATATAATCTTGAAAGCAAACTAAAAATAAATAAATAATTAAAATAAATGCGTTACTAATGTGTGTAAAACAAGTCATCAATGTTGTCATCAAAAATTGGTGTTGTAAGAGGTAATTTTTTATCAATAATAATATACACTTAATTTCTATTTATAAAAAGTTCAATTGGATTTTATATAACACAAAACTATCTACTTAAATCTATATTAATATTCCAATAAACTCGTATTTCCAGATCTGTGCTCTCGACACTTCTCTGTTCTGCATCTCCACAACAAAACGGTTACAATCGTGTGAAAAATAGTGAAAACAGAAAACGTCAAGGAATCATGTATTGATTTTATGCTCATAGTTTAATTTTTAAGAATCAAAGCGTAAATTTTTGAATTATGTAAAATTTTCCTTAAATTCATAATTGCACTATTTTATTTTTATCATTATTTTGTTAAATTATTGTAACAACGTATTGTAATTTTTGACGAAGATTTCAATTGTATAGAAGATCAATAACCAAGATAAAAATGATACCGAATATTAACTTAAAAATAAAACAAAATTGAAATTATTATTGAAATGTATTAGAAACTGTTATTATTGTTTTATATTTTTTATTTTATTAAATAATTATATTGTGAGAAATTATACGATTGTAAACTTTTTTGAAAATACAGAAATAAACAGAAAAAATTTGGCCATTTCGATTGTTAACGAAAAGAAAATATTGATTGGATCAGAAGAAATAAAATGAAATAAAAAGAAAAAATTGAATGTTGAATCAATACGAAAGTACAAAAAAAGGAACATGGCCAATGATCGTTAACCAGAAAAACAAGAAACAAATACTGCCAATAATTAATTTTTTTTATACAGATACAGGATGAATTCCAAAATGCATGAGATGTGGCTATCCAAAACACAGCCAATAGCGACGCGATAGTTTTTTTATGCAAAATTGTAGGTAAGCAACAGTGAAATGTTGCCGCATCAAAAAAAGTTTGCCCATCCATACCAGTGTCGTTCTGAGACGGTATAACCTTTAGAAGTTTGACAGTTATATAATATTGAACTACAAAAAACTACTAACGCAGAACTGATAAACGTTAGTAAGTTTAGGAAATAACTAATAAATTGATGAGACCGAAGAACATTGGTCAAATGCCTTAAAAAAAATGAAAAACCAGTAGCCAAGTCTCGATTTTGAAAACTGATTTGATAAGGTGAAAAGTATAAATAAGTTTCTGATAAGTTATGCCTTAGGATATTTTAGAGAATTGACCAATAGAATCTCACTTAAACATTCGGATGATTCGAACAGCTAGAGAGATTTATACAAAAGACCTTGGTGTGATACATTTTTTCTTTTTAACTGTGCCTCAAACCTAGTAAAAAAAACCTATATTGATTTATAAAAAGCTTCTACATTTTATGTTAACTGAAAGAAATGAAAAAGTTTTATATCACTAAATATTCCAGTTCTCAAAGTATAAAAACTACAACTTCAAACATTTTTTGATCCAAAATATAAGGAACACCAGCAAATTAAATTAAGCTGGAACTATCTTATAAAATATATGCTAGTACTACACTTTTCCAACAGCAATCCCTCTCGCACAAAAACAAATAAACCATAGTGCATTTTTTTTTAGGAATTATGTTTTTTTTTTTATTTATCATCATTTTCCATTCATCATCATCATCATTTTCCACACAACAAAAACATATAAAATTATGTTTTCAAAGTACAAAACACTTAAAATACTCAAACGAACAACTCTGGTTGTATATGTCGTTGCTGTTGTTGTAATTTAGAAGCGTAACTTTTGGAAGAACCACTTGTTCTTACCCTCTTTATATGTGGACTCGAATTTGACACGGGTCTGGAAACGATGCGTTTTCCTCTTAATGGGATCCTTCAAATCCTTAGGCGACAGCTTCTCAAAGCTAATATCATGCGCAACATAACGTGTGGGCATAAGATGATTGTAATTCAATACCTTGATGAAAGGCTTTATCTTTGACTTCTTCTTCAACTTGTTCTTGCCCATTTTCTTGGTCACTTTGCGTGGGTATCTATCGATGCCTGCGACGATAGCGTGTCCGAAAGGTTTCTCGGGTGTTCCATCGTCGGAAGTTTTTACAATGATTGCCTTGCGACCAGCGTAACGTCCACTAAGGACAATTACGATCTTCCCCTGTTTCATAATCTTCCTCATCTTGAGCTGTTGTTTATTATACACATTACAATGCAAAGTAAATCCAAGTGTAGAGAGCACGTAGGGGGGTACATGGAAAATAGAAAAGAAAAACACATATTAGTTGAATATTAGCATGATCTTTGTTAAAGTTCATAATTTTCGAAATATTCAAGTGAAATATTAGCACACGCTGTGAATATAACATTAGTTTTATACATTTTTCAATGTTTCTTATTGGTATTCACAAAAATAACTAATTTTCTATTTGCTGCTATTTGGCTTATTGAGAAATGTCAAAATATTTTTGCACTTTTGCAGCATTTCCATTAATTTTCGTCTACAAGAAAATCACTTTCGAATCTAACATGAATTACTTTATTGATTTTCACTTGTCTTACATTGCGATTTATTAATATTTGACTTGATTTTTTCGATTTAAAATTATAAAAATTTACGGAGCCACTTACAGGTATTATGGCTGACCGGATATAAAGAAAGAGAGACGGGTTGACAGTTCGCACATTGACTTTGACATTTCGTTCATATTGAGCAATACCGCCATTCAGCTAGTCAGCGTTGCGTATACGGGAATGTTCGTTTTGTGCACAGGGATGATAATATGGAATTTGCTCAATTCTTGATGGAAATTGAAAAATAGATATAATTCTACTTTTTTAATAGGCGTTTTACTTTATTACCTCTGAGCAGAGCACGAGTTGTCAAAAAACGTGATCGTGTTTCTTTTTGTGATCAGAGCGCGCTCAGAGCGTGCTCTACGTGCTCAGAAGAAATTGACTGAGCAGACAGAACACGGATGAAAATAATATTTGGACAGAATACACAAAGATTTTAAATGCCGGAATTAATTTATCCATTTTGCACAAAAAAGATCAAAACAGTTGAAAAAAATTTTGTTGAAAAATAAACTTAATTATAAATAGCTGTTATCTGATAGTTCGTGCTCTACGCGTTTTAAAACTAAATCAGAGTTGTCAAAGTCTGCTCAGAGCGTGCTCTGATCAGAGCGAGCTCGGTGTGCTCGTGCTCTACTCTACTCCTTGCTCTGAGTTAAAAAAGAAAAACGCTTAATATTAAAATGGAAAAATTTATTATTTTTAAATCGAACGTAAAATTTTGAAACATCTCTTTTAAATCAACTGAAAGATTTATTTATGCCTTTTTTCAGAAGGAGGATTCTCTTAATGCTGTTATTTCTAATAGCTTATGATAGCTAGTGAGCAATCCAATGATTGTATGTGGTATCGTCCAAATTTAACAACTTTCAACTTTGCTATTGGCACAAGTTATTAAATCGATATATACGATTTCTTTTACTTACATTTAATTTTTGATAATTAGACAAACATTTGGAAAACAGATCCGTATTAATTAGCTTCTATAATTCGGCTGACATAAGAAATTAGATTTTTGATGGTCCAGTTAATACGTATAATAATGTGTATATCAATCAGTTGATGTTTTAGGTTTTTTTCAGTGTTCATGGAACACCATGCATTGCATAAACTAACTTTATCGCAGAAATTAAAAAATGGATTTACCGAATTCGCCAGAACGATGACGATAATCCAATGCATTCGTTCCCAATGGGCCAAAATTTCGTTTACGATATCGAAAACGAGAGTGATTATTCGTTTTTCTCGAAGAAATTTATCGCTTTCGAACTCGTTTACGATTCGAAAACGTACGCGTTTTCGTTCTTAATTTGCCAAAACTATCGCGAATGACATCGAAAGCGAGCGTTTTTTCGAATCTTTTAACAGCTCGCCAAAACTATCGTAAATGATATCGAAAATTATAATTTTTTCCAATCGTTAACGTGCTCGTTAAAACTATCGTAAACGATACTGAAAGCGATCTCATTTTGGATAAGTTTACGAGCTCGAAAAAGTATCATAATCGAATTTGCTAAAATAACGTTTTCGATAGCTGTAAAAGATTTATTTTCTTTTTCAATAATTAAATATTTTTTTTTTTATTTCAATATTAAGCATTTATTGCATAATTTAATTTTAAGTATGTAACATTTATTATTTTATTACATCTGTTTGCCTAGGGTTAAATTAAATTAAATTTCACATAAAATATAACATCTCTGTGTTTTCACTTTTGGAAACTGAGCTACTTGGATTTTCAATTGGTTCTTGAAAAAATAAAAAATATTAACGGAAAACGGAAGTGAAATTAGAAAATTTATTGTGCATATGTCAATTCAGAAATGGAACTCTAATCCCTAGTGGCTACATCAGGTTGAAAAAGTTGCATCAAGTTTGGAAACTAAAGTCAGAGAAGTATGAAGAAGTAAAAGTTGAATCAAGTTCAAGGTTTGGGATCAATGGCGAACAAGACTCGGGTAATTGCAAAACCATTGAAAAACGAATCAAAAATAAATTTGCTTCTTCACTTGGATTCTAGCATGGATGCACAGACCACACAAAAATAGTTTATAATTTGTTAATTGCACTAACTTCACAATGTAATGTGTGAATCATTGAAAAGAATATGGAATGCAACTTTAAAGTGTTCATATAATTTGCATTTATCTTTTGCCTCCATTAACTTTTCCATTTAACACACAGTAGCGCTCGCTGCTCCATAATATTATTCGGCAAATTCAGCAGAGAGGAAGGAGAAGACAGAAGCAAACATACGCGGAAGGCATTCATCAACGCTGTATGCAACCACAAGAAATTTTCGCTACAACTTTGCATAAAAGCCAAATTTAATTTGCACAAATATTGCAATAACACGAATGGGCAATTAAATTAAAAAAGAAGGAAACAGAAAGAAAAAACAACAATAGTAACATTTGAATGAAAAGTCTCTACCACCAATTGAATGCATTCATCGTTTTCATGACCTTAATTTGTCCAAGAGGAGCAAGCAAACGAATGGACGACAGACAAGTAGCAGGATGCTGGATGGTGAATAGGCGGATGACGGACAGACAACAAGGAAATGTGCAATGGCATAATGAATGAAATAAATGATAGCAGCCGTCAAAGTGAGTACAAACTTTATATGCAAATGTATGTAAATATTAGCATTGTTTGAAAAATGTATCTTCAAAAATATAATCGAAGCGTCAACAAAAGATGCGCTACTCGTGGATCATTTCTAATTAGCTATACAGTAAAGGAAATGTAGCTAATTGCATTTTTACAATCAGAATTTTCTTTGCTCCACACATCATTTTGACATAAAAATCCTTTCACAATAATAACGTTAACATTAACTATAATGGCGAATTTCCTTCCGTTTTTATTGCTGTTTTTTTTATTTTATTTTGTTTCTGTTTTGCTTGTTTCGCAAGTTTCGCTTTTTCTTTTCAAAGTTTTTGCCGTAATAAAGTTTCCTCTTTTTTTATTTTTCTATATGACATAAATAGAACAGTGGTGACATGTAAACATTCACGTATGTGGATGTACATGCGTATATACTAGCGAGTCTAGAGATTGAGAATGGAGGAGGGGGATAATTTGTATTTATTTCAAAAAGTCTTTTAATTCATGAGGAAAGATAATAATACAATAGTTGGAGATGAAACATACGAAAGAAACGAAAAGATAACCTTGCACAATAGGCGTTTAAATTCAATCTTCAGGATTCACACAAAGTTGGGAGTAACTAACTAACTAAGCAATATCTCAGTGTAAAACGAAGTTTAAACTTTAACACCTAGTAGCAAATAAAAGAAAATGAAAGAATTTTGTTGTCGTTTTATGTTTTACAAAGGTTTACAGGACATCAAGAAGGCGAAGAAGAATACCTTAATGGTTGGGGTGACTATCGGGAAGGAGAAGATTGATCTCCAGTCCATCTTTCACTTTCCTAGGATCAGCTAGTCGTGTGTATGTGTATATTTGAAGTGTATTTTCTGCTATTAAACAATTTTGATGGTACTTGAAATTATTTGAATTTCATTTATTAAAATGAGTAATGAATTTTGTTGTGGCTTTTTTTTTTAGTTAAATTTTTTGGTGTATAAAGGCAATTAATTTGCTATTTTTAAGCTATAATAAGTTTGACTTTTATATCTTGTCTATGATAGACTTTATTATTTCAAAGTTTTGAAATTTGAAGTTGCTCTCATAATTTTAAATAAACACAAACCAAATTTTTCCAAACGATTTCAATTCCTTAATAAAAAAGGACAATATCAAGACGTCTTTAGTAGTAAAAATATTAGGTTTCTTTGTAATGAATTCTAGGAAGTAAGTAATGAGTCTCCAACACTTCTAGTTTACCCTAAATAAATTAAATATTCTATTGACCTGTGTATTTTATTTACACAAAAAAATTCTTTTTTCTTAAATATTCAATTTTAACTACCTTCATTCTATTGACTTACCTACAGACCAAGAATGTTTGTTGTTTAACAAATATTTGTTACATAAAAATTTGCTAAATTCATTTTCGTTTTATTTTATTTTCTATTTTTGTTTGTTAGTTATTTTTACTTTTTGCTAAGTTCAAAATGTTTTAGAAAGCATCGTGTCAAACTTAACACGCTCATTAAAATGGAAATTGAATTTTCTTTACAGCACCAACACCAACACCAACACACAAATGCTATGAACTTTTCTTTGTGCTTGAATTTTCACAACTTTTTCGCTTTCGATTTTTTCTTTTCTTTTCATTTATTTTTATGCAATCAATTGAAGATTTTTCGTTGGCGTTTTCTTTATTTTTTATCGGCAGTTTTCACGTCTTTGCTAAAACTTTTACGCTTCATTTTTATTATATATTTTTTTTTTTTATATCTAGTGAATTTGTTATTTTGCAAAAGAGAATAGCATCAAAATAAAATATAAATTCCCTTTGATGATTGTGTGGCCCATCATTATTATTGTGCACTATGTATCAATTCCCATGGGAAGCGGTATACTTTATTATATACAATTGTTTGTGTTATGCTAAGAAGAAAGTAAGGACTATGTATGTAAATATATTTAGTTGTACGATATTTGTATTTAGGCTTGCTTCAATTGTTACTTAGTTGATGCATTTTATTGTTTTTTTTTCGCATTGACGGTTTTCTATAGTACTTAGTTTAATATTTTACTTTTCTGTGCCTTATCTTATTGTAATCATACTATTTTATTTGGTTAGTCATGCACAAGGAAGGGGGAGTTGCAAACAAATTTCGTCTTACAAAATTTCTGAAATCTTGAGGTGTAGTGGATACAAAAATTTTTAAAAACTTGAATTTCTACGCTATTTATAGTTTTTTGATTGATTTTTCATTTAGTTTATCTTGAATATATTCACAAAGCAACAAAATACAAATGGGTATAAGATCCCCTAACAAATCCCCTAACAAAAAAGTTTATAGATGTCCTATTTACTTTAGAAAGTTTTATACTAGTTTTGATTTGGTTTTAGATCTGATTTTATGTTCTGGTTTTTAGTTTTATTTAGTCAGATTTTTGATTTTGGGTTTGATATTTAGTTTGATTTTGGTTTTAACTTTTTCATACCCAATGTTCAATATTTACTTATACACTAATAATCTAATAATATTGTATGCATTCAGTTCTGTTAGGTGTTTTACACGTTTGCTGATTGCCGAACATTTGAAATTTCTTGCTTAGTTAATTTTTTTTTTAAGTTTTGTCTTTGAAGTCCAGCAAAAAAACCTAAGTGCAAAATTTTGTAGTAAAATCTTTTGCAGTATTTTTTGAAAAAAAAAATGTGTTTAATTATTACTAAGCGGAAATTTTCTTTATCAGATATTTTTATGAAAGATAAGACAATATGAAAATTAAAAAATTGAAGAAAAAGAGTTATCCAGTGGTTGTATACAGCTTCATAGCTATATTTTATTAACCTTCAATAAAGGACAAAGAAATCAATGTAGAATCAAGAAATTTGGTATAATGATTGTGGTAGAACTAAGTAACCGTAATTTCAAAATAAATGGTTTCTATCAAGCCACATTAAAATTCGGATGTCAAAGGGTTAAATATTGGGATGAGATTTGATCAGAACTTGGTTGAAGTTTTGGTCTAAAATTTGGTTTGATTAGTAGTTATTGTCTTAATTTAGGTCTGAATTTTGGTTTGCTCTAACTAAACTAAATTTGGTCTGATTCTTATTTTGATTTTCAGTCTGAAGTTTAGCCTGACTATTAGGTGTAAGATTTGGTGAGAATTTAACTCGAGTTTTGGTCTGAGCTTAGGCCTGAAATTTTTATTTGATTTTGGGTTTGATTACTAATCTGGTTTTGATATGATTAGCCTGATTTTCAATGGGTTAGCTTTTCAATTATTTTTTGGAATATTTATATCTTAATAAATTTATATTTACTATTTATTTTATTCCTTTAATTTAGCATCATCAATATCTTTCTTTTAAAACTCAAATCGTAGATCTACCAAAGGCTGAAGCATAAGGCTCTGATAAAACATGACAATTTTGTTATTTTCTCGCCAATATTATGAGCTTGTTTCATGATTTCACATTTTGCCCTATTTGCCCATTTTGAAAAATAGATTTTTTATATATAACAATAGATAGCAAGAAAAGAAAAAACCTGAATTTCCTAAAATTGTCTTATGGTGGACTTAGGCACTTTTGATATGTACCGACTTATATATATATGTATATTAGAGTGGTCCTTAATTTTTAAGTTTGGACTATTTTTCCGTACGCCCACTAATTTTGTTCCTTTATGCTAATAAAGTAAGCTGTAAAAGTTTCAGACAAAAATATTTATATTTAAACGTGCCTCCTCGGCTTCATAAAATGTGATATGTATGTATGTAATATGCTGCTTATTTATTTATATTATTATTTTTATTATTATATGTATTGGTTTTTCCATCTATTATATCCCCACTAACAATTACTGAAAAAAAATCTCAGATAAAAATTATTATGAACTTTTAGTGGATTTTTTACTCTACCGACTGGACTATTTGATAATACAGAAGTGTTTTTCACATATAAACCGAGGAGGCACGTTTAAATTTAAATATTTTTTCCTAAAACTTTCACAGTAAACATTTTTCACATAAAGGAACAAAATTAGGGGGCGTAGAGTAAAAACAATATATAAAAAATTTCCCTCATATGCCTAAGAACCACTCTAATGTCCATAGCTAGAATGCTGGTCGCAAGCTTCTGAAGATTTAAATGTTATTCAGTTTTGAAGTTAATCAATGTAAATCAAAATAAAATTCAATTGAATTAAACTACGGTTGCCACTTACTCATTTTATTTTGTACAAATATATATATAAAAAAAAAAATGTACCAAATGAGGCAAAAATGTACCATTTTTTTATATAGAATAAATAACATTATTAAAAACTTATTGTCAGTTTATTATATAGCATTATATTAATAAGAGTATTGAATTCTAATTTATTCCTTAATTTGTTTTTTGTTTATTAGACTCAAGTCAACAAATATTCTTTTAGCAGCTGCTGAGCTATGAGGAAGGCTCATTAACATGAATATAAATTTACTTAATTCTTCAAACCTTCTGCAAAAAAAAAAAAATTACTAAGTGTGAACAATTTGCTAATTTCTAAAGTATTTTGAAAATATGTTTATAATTCTTGATTACTATAAAAGCTAACTAACGTTGCTCACAGAATGTACTAAATTTTAAAAATATGTATCAATGTACCAAGCGCAGACAAATGGAAAAAAATCTACCAGTTTTGGTAGAATTGTACCAAAGTGGCAACCGTGAATTCAACTAATTACTGACTGACTGATCTTCAGATTCGATATCGTCTTTAGTGACTTTATCTATTGACAGCGCATATAAGGATTACTCTATATAAAATTTGCTTGCATACTTTCAGGCTTTCTAGTGAGAACTTTTATTCTCTTATTATTCTGTCTTTCATAACTTTTTCAAAGTGTTCCTCTTTTGGTTTTATTTTAAAGTTTCCGCTCGGCGTTCGGCGTTAAAATAGCAATTTATATGATAGTCAAGTTTACTGTTTATTTATTTCTTTATTTAGCTATACTGTGGTAGTTGTTTTTATTGTGGTTATTTTATAAACCAACAACTGGCTATACTCAAATGTATAGTGATGTCAGTGTTGCTGTGCTTCTGGGTTTTTGTAGTCGACTGCATTTAAAATGATTTTACCAACAATTTCATTTTTAAATCATAAAAATATACAGAAATTTCTCAAAACTTAAATTATATATGCCATGAAGTTTTTCTTCAAAGTATATTCAAACTCGTAACCAAGAACTTTTATTAACTTTATTGCGATGTGAACTGTAAGTGAGAGAAAAATCAAGAACGCCACTTTCAAGAAATGCATCAAAGGTTTCAATCCCCGGGCGCGTTTTTCATGGCTGCGTAATATTTAGTTAGCAAATAAATGCTATCGAAATTTATAAACGCATTTAAATTTAAATGAATTCACACATGCAAATACCAACAAGTAGTAGATTTCCGTTTCCGTTTCATTGCTATTTCAACAGACTCAATGAATATTTGAAATCACTGCATTTGACAGCATGTTTTTCAATGTTTTTTTTTTTCTTCTCCACATATTTGTTTACAAAACGCACCAGCTTCTGTAGTTTTCTATATACACCATGCTTGCTTGAATATGAAAGATGATTTTAAATTATAGTGATGAAAAAAAAAAAATAAGATGCGTTAAACTTTCATTTCATACATATATGTATACTTGTGTCTGTCTGTCTCATTGGATGACGCTGAGATATGAATGCTGTCATCATAACAGAAAAATCAACCATTGATTACTTACTCAAGTAGAATTAATATGTATGCACATCTGAAAAATGTATGGATGAGAAGTTCTTATTAAAAATAACAAATATTTATCTATACGATTTACTTTGATCTTGAATTAGTAGAGACAATTTTTAATTTCAATCATTTCCGAATTACTGATTCATGCATTGAACCAAGGTTAATGAATAATAGATAGTAAACTTTATAGTTTAGTTTTGCAAACCAAATTAGTGGTTAAAAATTTAAATCCATATGTGAAAACTATGCCAAAATATCAAATAATTATACGTAATATACTTGTGGTAAAAAAGACTAGCCATAAATAAATGTTAGTTAAGTTTTTATTTATTTTGCTCTCTTAAACAGGTCAACTATAAAAATTAGTTTTACTTTTTAATGAAGTATAAATGAAATACAAAATGACATTGAATTAAATTGTGAATGAATAATTTTCACTTTCCAAATTCTCATTCAAAAAGTAAAGTAAAGGAAAAACCTCGGCTCCACATACAAACACACACAACTACACACACACACATTAATACAAACAAATGCAAATGAAGCAACCAGAGAAAGCAACCGGAAATGGTGCTTGAGATTGTGGCAACACCACTCACACTTTTGCACTTTTGTGCTACTAGAAAAGTTATCAAAAAAGAAAAAACAAAAATTTAAAAAAAAAATTGGGCAATAGTCCAACAAATTTATATTTAAATAAAGTCTAAAAAGTATGCCACAGCAAACGCAAAAACAAAACAAAAAAAAAAAAAAAAAAAAACTATACACTTAACATAACAACAACAGCTATAAATAGAAAAGTAAAATAAAACTAACAGCTAACTGCCAAATGACCAAAAAGTACTTTAATTCTCGAGTCATCTTTCTTGCAAATACACTTAAGTTATGTGAGTAGAGTATAGTAGTGCAGTAGAGTGAAGTGAAGTGAACTGCTGCAATGGCAACCAGCAATATTCTAAACAGCCAACCAACAACAACAATCAACTTTATTTAGTAGATATAGTCTGTAAAATCTTCAAGTGATGTCGAGTCACTTTTCACTTTGTGTATACATATATATACATACATTTATTTATACAACAAAAACCAGAAACAAGATAATGCCACTGCCATTTATGCAGTAGAAGAAAGTGCAACTAAAAATCTGCATGCAAATGCCGGAAGTAATTTCTTCTTCTTTATGTCTTTATTTGTTTTTTGTGTGTTTGTTTCTTTTTTTGTAAGAATGTAAGAAATATATTTTGTGCTTAATTGATGACAAGAGAGTTTTTGTAATTTTACTTCTTCAATAAATAAAAATCATAATTTTTTAACAAAAGTTTTGTAAAGTTGCTTTAGTTTAAAGTCATTTGAAGCATTTAGTTTTCTTTCTAGGTTTTGTAGTAAGGATAAATATAGAATATCTTTTTAGCCTTCAAACAATTCCTCGCCTGAGAATTGATTTGGTGTATGTGTATATAAATTCGTATGCCTATACGCCAAATCAATTCTCAAGCGACGAATTTTCTGTTTGCGTCATTTTCGTTAAAGTTATCCAATATAATTGTCAGATTATTACTAATCTTTTAGGCATGCTTAGGACACCCACCCGTCCGTCCCCCTCCTCCCCCCTTCTAGCCGATGGAAATTGGATAGCTTGAAGAAACCAAAACATCTCCTTAGAAAATCTCTTTACTTTGGTTGGAGTGGCTGTCTAGATACACACTTAGACCTGAACGGGGCAACGGCCTCATTGTGATACCACATAGTTAGATCTACAGTTTAAAGCCGATTCCGAACGGCGGTGTGGCAATTTTTTATCAGCTTGGATGTTTTCCCACTACCAACCAAGACTTGTACACTTTCTTATAATTCTCATACACTTCATATTGATAGTGAATATAAGAAGATTATGCGAATTAACCACCAGACTTAGACGGGAATCGAACGCGAACCTTCCAGATGAAAGTCTAGTGCACTTCCCACAAGACTATCCCGAGGTCGTCTTTCTTTACTTTAGTTTATAAAGGCTCTAACTGAAATCTTTTTCCAAATTGGATTTTGCGTACGTAGTTACGGTCCATTAAAATCTGCCTGAAACCTGATGCCAAAAAATTTTAGTTATGACTTTTCGTTGTACTGATTTGGTACGGATTTCCAGTCAAAAAATATGTGTATTGATTTTCGTCAGTATTGGATGCATTAGGTATGAGACAAACCAGGTATTTTTCGAACAGATTTATAATTATAAATCTGATATTTGAAACAGCATTATCACTGGAAAAAGGGTGAGACGAGGAGCCTGGTTAGAAAAATACTTAAATGGTCCTATAGGCACCTATAAATTTACTTAGAGAGAAGAGATCGCGACTGCCTGTTATAGCTTTAAATTAAAACTTGGTATATTTTGAAAGTGAAACCTCAAGGCACGTGCTATTCCACTGCGGATGCTTCGAAAACGAGAGAGAGGAATTGCGACAAGCCTTTGGGAGTCAACCGACACTGGCAAACCTCACAATATAGATCAGTGAATCTGAAATAGGAGAGTGACCTGTGTGGTTGATGCGTGTATCACGATTGCGCAATGCGTCATTGAAGGAACGAGAACGGGAACAGAAAGGCAGAAACAGATCGAGAACTGAACTGCTACAATAGATCCAGCCCCGCTAAGTAATATCTACAAGTAGTCCCACGGGAAAAGTGGTAGAAGAAGTAGAAGGTGGTTTTAGTCCAGCGTAGGCCAAAGCCAAAGTGCTCAATCGAACATTGTGTATGTGTAGGTTGCTACCGCTGTTTTAGTCTAATTTGATATAACCGAAGAACAAGAGTAAATAAGAAAGAATGACATATGTGTATATTTAAGGGAGAAAAGTAGAGCAGAGCGTATGCTATGTGACTGTGTGTGCATGGCGCATTTAACGTGGTGGTAGCATCTTCACAATAACAAAACAGTACTTTGTTGTTCTAATGACCCAGAAATGTCAAAAATACAAATCATAAACAAAGATTTTGATAATTGTGAGTCTCTTCATAAAAAAAAAAAAATAAAGAAGAGGAAGAGATAGTTGATACTGATATTACCTATTATAATTCTCCCATGAGTGTGGGTCTACTTAACAGTGAGTAGGCTCTTTATTTTCATAGATGCTTTCTCACGTTCGATAGCATGATAATAGATTTGTCCACGGATATCTACTGTTTATATTTCTGGGCAGTAATGAACTCAATACGCAAGCAAGCCACAGGCAAAGAGTATCATATAAGCATAAGAAAATGGCGGAACATAATCAGCACCATAAATTACTTATAACCAACAATCATTCTCTTTCATCCCTTTCCCCTGCAAGACGAGGGCTAGAATTTTCCCGCGGTAAGGTATGCCTGCCGGAAGAGGCGACTGAAATGCCCCTCAGAGTTGGACGACGTGACCAAAATGTCACAAAGCTTTAGTCTGCCGTCCCACCCGATCGGTTGAAGCAATAAGGCACAGTCGAGAAGAAGAATAAAAGCCAAGGAGACTCAGCCGTCTTCTGCGTGTATATGAAACAGTGCTTCAGACTGCAATGAGATCACGCTGCTCTCACCAGAATTCTCAAAGCAAAAGAATAAACTCCCGCCTATAAAAACTTTTTCTGCCGCTTGTTCAAGCCTCCTTTTCACCCCGCTGCCAGATCAATAATGGCTTTTGCGGTTAATCGAAGTTGGCGCAGTAACAGTTTTCACGCATGGTATGCAGAAATCAGGGTATCACTGACCCTACCCCACAGCAGACGGTAACGAACCAGACTGACAAAAAAAAAAAAAACAGGCGATTAAGCAGTAATGCTCTAAACGGGCTCCCGACGAAATACTTAACGGTAGTTCCGGGAAGAGTTTTCAATCGGACGAAAGAAAAAGTCTCGCAATTACTTCGGCTTTCAATGCTTTTACTCCTTGTTAAAAAAAACTCTTTCCCCCCTTTCTCTTCCATTGATCTTGCCTCTTTGCTCTTTCTCTTCAATTTGATCTTGCCTCTTTGCTCTTTCTCTTCAATCAGCACTCTACTCTTTGGGCTTTACCTCTTCTTCAACACTTTACTCGCCCACTACTCTTATTCACCACTTTGCTCCTTCTCCACGCAAGCTGCTCTTCTTCTCTCGCTCTCTCTGTCCACCCCATTCCCTCTTGATCCACGCTTTTTCTCTTTTTTCGCTCTTTCTATATCGCCGATTTCTCTTTCTATGCTTATACTCCTTCTATTACTTTCTATACGCCTCACATTTAGCTCTTCTTTATGCACTCTATTTCATGAGCATCACACGCAATTTTTTAACACTTAGGCTTATTTTTTTTTTTGAAGACGCCATTTTCGTAAATTTAATCAACTTCCTATATTTTGATGGCAACTTAAAGGCCAAACACAAAACTTCACAATCTAATGAATAATAAATGTTAAATTTTTGATCAAATAAGCATAATCTTCTTAGTATCTCTGTATCAAATGCAAGCAAACCAATAATAATAACAAGAAAATCCTATCAATGTCGCATTTTCATCGAAAGACAATAATCCGCTTCGAATGGAAAATCACAATGAAAGATTTCAATGTTGCTGCAACTTTACCCCTTGCAACAAGAAGCATCAATGTTGCTGCTGTTGTGAATATTGAGGCGCATTAGTCGCATTTTGTTGACACTTCAATTGTCAATTTCTACTGTCAATTTGTCAAATGCACATTTTGATGGCATAAAATAACTTGAGTGGGTATATAAGCGTGCGTGCGTGTGTGTGTGTGTGTGTGTGTGTGTGCACATTAGTGTCCGACCGAAGGTGATTTCTTTGGCCGATGCCGAAGCCGAAGCCGAAGCCGAACTTCGGCCATTCATCTAACCTTCGGCCGAAGCCGAAGACCGAAGGATTTTTAAAATATAAAAAATAAAAATCTGAAAGTAAATATTTTTTACCTATGTATTTGCAAACATATACAGAAAAATATAAATAGTAGATACTCCAAATAAAAATCTGATCAGTAACACTAAATAACTGTTCACTGTCGAAGGAGCTGACAAATATTATTTATCTCAAGAATCATTTAAAAATTTGTTACGTCAAAATATACAGTAACATCGACTACATATCTGTAGAACGACTGTCGTTCAACGAAACCTGGCCGATGGCTGCCATGATTCTCCTTATCTAAAATCAAAGATTGAATCAGCGTATTAATCGATAGACCTGTAGCCGGAACCAGAATTAACCCTCTAGCTCGCAAATTTTATTTATTTTTATCTCAAATTCAAACAAAATAATTAATTTTGCTGTTTTTGACAAATTTTGACTATCGCTAACATCATAATAACACATAACTAATACATTTTTTTAAAAGCTGGGGAAATTCCATAAACGTTATGATAAAATGTAGTAACAAAAAACTATTAAGGTGGTAATTAAATTAAAAATTCAATTTTTGGGATAGTTTTATTGTACTTATGTTCTTTTAGTTAAGTCATTAAAAGTTTGTATTTTTATCTATCTAGTTTTGAAAATAAGTATTTGATTTTTGTCATTTTTTTTTAACTATTTCAATTTAATTTATAATTTCACAATGATCCTGGTTCGGACGGAGTAGAACTACAGATCCATTGAAGATACGATGAAATTTTAAGCGCAATTAGTTCATTAGTTTTGGAGATATCATGGCAGCCATTTCGAAAAATGCTGTTTTGAGAAAAACTAGTTTCAAAGTTCAAATATGCATGACTGCTGTATCAGTTCCTGAAAATAAGCATCTGTAACTTTCAATCGACTGTGAATTTCAAAGAATCCCTTTACACATATATTCTAGAGCGATTTTAGCCAAAACAAATTTCAATTGTTTTGACCTACTTGAAAGCAAAAAAATAGTGAAGCGCCAGTAATGGAAAATGTCGGCTTCTCTAACAATTCACGCTTCTTTTCTATATGCTTCGAGTCATCCTTAAAAAGTAAAAAAGTTTGGCTTGCTTCTGCTGCCTCTAATTGTATTAGCTCCAGCAGGTTGTTCGTTAAAAAAAATCACTGATTACTGTTTGTACGGTTGTAAATCTGAAGCCGATGCCGAAGGTGCAATTTTAGGCCGAATAGCCGAAGAACCGAAGCCGAAGCCGAATAATCGGTCGGACACTAGTGCACATATGTACATATTTTGTCTCGTATTTCTTGATTTTCAATTTGAGATTATAGTGGTACTTTGCAATTCATTTTGTGTGTACACGTAGTAACTTATGTACGACAGTTGGAAAAACTTGGGAGCTTGAAATACTTAAATTTAAGATTTGAAAATCTGTATTTCTAAGACAAAAACTACGTTATCTTTTATTAAAACTACTTTAACTTTTATTGAGTTTATGTTTCATATATTATTTATATTTTCATTACTTCATAGCTGTGGCGGAAATGATTTTAAATTGAATAAAATTCTGAGTTGAAAAGAAAATCAGAAACACTAAAAAAACTTAAATAATAATATATTAATTTAGCTTAAAATGAATAAATGGCGGCAACAACAACAATGTACGTGACATATTTATAAACTACTACAACAACAATGCTTGAATGTTGGCAATTTAGCATACTATTACCACCCTGCAGTAAAATGAAGAACTAGTAGCACAAAGTATCTAGTTATATGCATAGTGAAAAACAGACTAGTTCAATGACTAGGGCTAAAGTAATGCAGCTAGACACCAGTTTAAAGAAATATGCGCTCATTCTGCTTATCCTAAATATAAATTTGGCTGTTAAAATATAGCATACAGAAAAAGCAAGAAATAAAAACGAAGTTTTACAAAAACAAATGGCATTGGTAACGGAAATTTACAGTTGTGACGCGTTGTTGCTTGTTTTTTGATTGATTTTAGTTTTATTGTGATTGATTTTGATGTCGCGTGTTTGAAAAATAAAGCGAAAGTAAATGAAAAGTAAGTTGTGAATTTAATTAAAATATTTTTAAAATAACATTATCATTAAAAAATTAAAAAAAAAAATTATTTTTTTTTAACCATATTTTTGTATGTGGAAGCAATGAAATCTGGGAAAGCTGAAGAGATTGGACGCAAAAACGGACAAGGACTTGTATTCTTCATGTAAGTAGTATGTTTAAAAGATAAAAATACATATCGTCATTTACTTTCTTTTTATCTGCATATCAATTTCAGATAAAAACCCAGCAAAACCGATGAAGATATCAAAACATTTATTGATAGAAAATAACATACATATATTTGTATACATGTTTTTTATATAAAATAATAAATAAAATAAAAAATGGAAAAACAATCTGAAAATTCAATTTAGTCGTAGAAATATCTACCTGAAATATTACTAGTGCAGTAACAAGTTGCAAAAAGTACTAGTTCTCTGACTAGTTTAAAGGTAGTGCATAAGGAGACAATTGTCTTCTCGTAGGACATTAACATTGTAAAAGAGGCAGTTGACAGCATGTAAATGGGGGTTGCGGTGGAACCAGTACTGGTTACTTTGCAACTAGTTGCTTTACTATTTATAGAACTAGTCGGCTTCACTGAAGGGCAATTCAATGCATACGCACACACATACACCCACAAAACACAAAAACACGCACACACACACACACACACACATGAATATATGAGTGTACATATGTGAAATAAATGAAAATCATAGCTGCTTAAATATCTCGCTTGACTTATTGCATGTTGACATATTTCCTATTTGTGTTGTTGCTGACTGTTGTCATTTTGTTGTTATGCTTGAATATTGAATGTTTCTATGTATGTATGTATGCACGTAATTTTTGTAATACTTACCGCTTTTTGTATAGCCAACAACTACAATAACAAGACCACAGCATTATGCTATTGCTGCCAGCGTTGATTTTCCTCTCGACTTTTGTTGTTCATCGTAGATAGGCGACAAGCAAACAAACAAATAAACAACCAACAAAACACAAGAATCTGCCGCCTACGAAAATTTTACACAATCACAACAATCGCTGCTGCTTTTGCTGAAATGAATACCGAATGAATATTACGTGTTTATTTTCATTTTCATTTAACTCCTCGACATTTTTGGAATTTGGAATTCATAAATCACGATGTGGGATTAATTTGTTGCAGATTTATATTTGTATATTTTATGCATATGTATGAATGTATAAGTGTATAAGTACATATGTATGCCTGCATATGTGGCACATACATACTCGTATATATTTTCGTACACATCCTCATAGTTATACAAATAATTTGTTCTCATTTTCAGCATTGTGCTTAATTTGTAATCTCCCGCATACATTTATATGGATACATTGTATTTGTTGACGCAATGAATTTAATTCTTTGCTTTTTATACAACTTTTTAATTAAGTTTTAATTTCACTACAATTTGAATGTATGTACATTTTAATGCATACTTTTAGGTGTACAAAAATCATGGGAAGGCCAAGAAAATGCATAAACCAAGCATAATTATTCTTTTTTTTAATCAGATAAAGAAAAGAAGTTCCAAAAAAAAAAACAAAAAAAAAACTATTGAAGCCTATCAGAAAAACGTGATACTTGCTGTACTTGCTTTTCCTTTCCTCTACCCCTTTTGGCAGGTAATAATTAGAAAGTACTATTGATTTTAAATTTGAATTTGCTTTGACATGAAATGCAAATATGTAAATTGAGCAAGAACAGTCTCGGTAGTGTAGTGGCAGTATTTTTTAACCACCGAAGTGACTTATTCTATTAGAACAATCAGTGCAGGAGTTTTTAGAGCAATTACTCACCTTCTGTGAATCGAACCTGAGGCAGAATAATTTCGATAACTCATTGACTTGCCATTATTAATGTTCAGATGCTCATTTTTTCAAATGATTACACTGTTCAACAGCCAAAAATGAGCAGAGACGGGACAAAAGTACTTAGGGTAATAGGGGGTCGCTGAGTCCGAATCCGTGGTCTTTTTAAAACTGAAAAACAGATAAATTAAAAATGCAGTTCAAATTTTTTTTTCATCAAAACATCCATTTTTACAAAAAAATTTTTTTCGATTTTTTTTATTTTTTAACCTTAAAATTTTTTTTTTCTTTCACTAATTAATTTTTTCATAATTTTTTTCATCCTCGTTATCATCGTTCACTTTTATCTCGTTGTTAGCTTAACCCAGTAATGCCTAGCGGTGCCATATGGCACCTTGTCGCTGAGCCGGTCCTGAGCCAGGTTCAAAAACAATTTTTTTCTCAAGTTACTTTCTTGATCTATCTACTTTGTGTTCTTGAACAATTAAATCCTAAAAATTTCTTTGTGTATACCTACAAATAAATTTATATATTCTTGCTTCCTTTTTGACACGTTCACGTATTCATTTTTGAACACATTGTAGATAAATATGTATATAATATAAAATAAAAAACGTAAGTACCTATGAACATAGTTTTTGACAAAAGAAAGATTTATTTCTTAATTTTCGATTTTATTCATAATTTATCCGAATATGTTTTATTTTAGGTTCATACACGCTGGATTCCATTTTTGCACACATCGCGATTCTCAAAACACCAATCGGAAACCAATAGTTTGTACAAAAATAAAACCGGTGACCGCCTACTCCAAGCTTGCTTCGAAATTTAACAACAAAATCTTAATTAATTTTTATGATTTAATTGTTCAATAAAACATAAAATTAAAGGCCACCTCGGTGGCTTAATGATAGAGTGCTAGACTGGAGTCTCAGCTGCCTCGGGTTCAAATCCCAAAAGGCTTATAATTGATATAATTAATATTGAGATGAAAATGAAAAGTAAGCCACTTCGGTTTCGGTTCTCTGTTAGAGAAAACGAAATTTAAAAAAAAAAAAACACATTAAATTCAAGTCAAACTTTTATACTGCTCTGCCTTTGAACGTTGCAACGGCATTTTTCAGCGAAGACGAAGGCATGGTTGTTTAGACGTAGTTTTGCAAACGCAGTGACTTTTAAACATTCTAAAAACGGTACTACTTATGCTGTTTTTTTTGCTTTCTTTCTCTAACTACGTTCTGAACATCTTATTTAAGTAAGCCAATCGCATTCATACATTCATATCGTCGCCTGAGAATTGATTTGGCGTATATGTATACGTATTAGCATACAATATATATAAAGAGTTTAAGCTCATTTTGCACTTAAGTACACGTTTGGCCATCATTGCGTTAACCGATTAAGGACGAGCGGGAACCAAAGTAGATAGATCAAGAAAGTAATTTAAAGAATAAAATTATTTATGAACGACATATGGCACCTCCAGGCATTACTGGGTTAAGCTAACAACGAGATAAAAGTGAACGATGATAACGAGGATGAAAGAAATTACGAAAAAATTAATTAATTAAAAAAAATTTTTTTTTTTTTAATTTTTAAAGTTTAAAAAAAAAATTGAAATTCTTTTTTTTGTATAAATGAATGTTTTGATAAAAAAATGTGAACTGCATAAAACAGACTACGGATTCGGACTCAGCGACCCCCCTTTTTTTTTTTTTTTTTTTTTGGAACAGACAAAAGAAATATTTAAGAATACAGACAAGTTTTACGTCCATTGTACTATATCCTGTGTTCCCTTTTGCTATTCTTTAAATCTACCAGATTTATTAATAAATCTTAGCAGATCCTGCTGTGTTAGAGAGCTCAGGTGTTCGTCTCCCAACACTTCAGTACCAAATATGCTTACTCTGATCTGGCAGAAAACGGGGCAGACACTAAGAAAGTGGTCCGCCGTCTCGTCACATTCTTCCTACAAACCACAGGAAGCACAGAAGGCACTAGCTCCAAGGCCAATCATATGCAAATGTTTGGCCCAAGAGAAATGACCTGTAAATAATCCCACCAGCTGCCTACAACTCTTTCTGTTAAGTGATGACAGAAAGTCTGTTAGACGCTTCGAGATAACAGGTAACATGGTCTTTGTCTGTCTGAAGCCCCTCAGGTCCTCTCATTTACGATTGTGGGTCAAGTCGCCCCACTCATTAATGGTGGTCTTGATGGCTGTTGACGACAAAGAGAGTACAGGTTCTGGGCCCAGGAAACCAGTTTCCGAACCCTTTCTGGCCAGAAGGTCAGCCGATTCATTTCCTAAAATTCCTGAGTATCCAGGAACCCATATCAACAGCAGGCTATTGTGTTTTCCAACACAATTAAGCCTGGATTTGCAATGCATAACCAGTTTAGACGTGGTTAGAGGATTAAACAAGGATTTAAGCGCAGCCTGACTGTCACTAAATACACAGTTACTCCTTTCTCTCCAACCATTATCAATAACATGGTCCATTGCCTTGATGATTGCAAAAATTTCGGCTTGAAAAACAGAAGCATACAACCCAAGGGAGAAGTGAAGGTGCACTCCATCATTTTTAATAAAGACCCCAGAAGCCGAACCGAATTCTGTTCTGAAGCCGTCAGTGAAAATACGCTTACAATCAACTCTCCATTACCCTAAGTGCATTTGTCCCGTCTCTGCTAGTTTTCAAAAGTTTACATTTGTAGAACAGTGTTAGCATTCAGTGAACAATATTCTTGATTTGATTGTACGGGGGAATAATTTTGAAAATGGCAAGTCAATGAGTACTCGAAATTATGCTCTTCACTATAAAAAATGCAATGGAATCCACATTTAAAAATTTAAATTGATTAATCGGTGAATTTTTTATTATTTTTGAGATTAAGAACAAAAAAATTTGGAAGGAAAATTTTTTACTAAAACTTCAAGACATTTATCCACTTTTGTCCCTAGCATGGAAATGAATCGCAAGTATTTACCTTGGAAAAAAATTCCCCAATATTATCTCTACAGTTTCTTTTTCTCCTATATTTTCATTTAAAACCGCACATATATTTTGCACCGGTGGCAAAAATTAAATTTGGACCTCATGAATCGATAAATAATAACCAAAAATAGTGAGGAATTTGGGTGAGGTTGGCATTCATTCCCTAAGTTCGTGCAGGTACAATATTGAAAGAGACCTTCCTTCATTTGTTTGCCCAAGAAATAAATGCCTGCAATCAAGTTATGACATCAAAGTTTCTGCAACTGATCATAGTTATATTTTTGCTCTTATCCATGTTCTACAAATTAATTTGTAAAGTATGCAACAATAAATAAATAAATTAATATTTTTGCTCCTCAGTGTATATTTACTTCATTTATTTATTAGAAAAATTCATAAATTTCTTCGCATCTCGCATTTTTGTTAAAATTTTATGAGTGTATGGATATACTTGCAATACTTTTCCGAAAAACTAACTAAACTTATTCATTTTGAACTCTATTTTCTTGGTAATCTCACGTTCTCTATGGCCACCCCATTCACAGTTATGATAACCGATTTTTACTGTAATATGAAATAAAACACAAGAAATATTACATATTTTTGTTTTGTGTGGGTCAAAATAACCCGGCAACAAGGTTAAGCACCTCCAATACACATCTGCAGTATTTCAATTATGCCGCACAAAATAAAAAACAAACAAACAATGTCAAAGTTATCAAACATGTCACGGTGAATTGGGGTCCGCGTGTGTGCACCTTGTATTAACAGGTGTCAATTTAATAATGTTTACATAAAAACTGGGGAGAAATTACTTTTTTTTATTTTTGTGCAAAATTTTTCATGTTCTTTATTTTTATTATTATTATAAGTTATAACTTTTTGTAGCCTATGTATTTTTTTTTTTTTTTTTTTTTTTTTTTTTTGTAACATGCTTTCTTCTTTGACAACTGGTATTTTTCATGTGTCAAATACTAATACCAGACATATCAAGCGTAGGTGTATGTGTTAAAATGCACATGTATGTACTATCTGTATATGAAGGATATAAGTTTTTGTGTTATTAAATTGACATACTTATTTTTTATATTTTTGTTCTTATGATTCTGTTGTGGAAACAGTTTTTCGTTTAATATATTGTTTATTGTAGTTTGAACCACATACTTATATATGACAGGCGCAGAGGAAAAGTGAAGCATAAAATTTACTAGAGAAAAGAGTTGTTGCTGTTACTTGCCGACTACAGCGATATAGCCGAGTACGCATGAAGAGTTGTAACTTAAGCACACTTCAGCGATGCCAACTTGCGTGAAATTCCCCGATTTGCGGGGAATTTTACTTGATGCGGGGAATCGGAGAATGAGCTGTTTTGTGCGGGGAATTTGAAGTCGTTCAGCTTTTAGTAATTAAAGTCTGTAGAATATTTTTTTTGTCAAATTTTATGTAATGTAAAACGTTTAACTTATGAAATATTTCATATTTTGGGTCTTAAAATCATCATATTTTCTTAAGTTTAGAGAAATCGATTTTTAACAAAGTGTGCTATTTGAAAGTATTATATTTCGAAAGTATTTTGTAAAAATTTCAGAGAACGCAAAGTGCTTTCGTAGATATAGACGATTATAGCGGCGAGTGTCAGTCAATCAAAACAGTCGCGCGGCTCTCTGATTTCCCTTTTTGGCCGTTCAGAAAGGCTTAGCTATGCCTTCGTCCAGTACCTCTTGATTATCTCTTAATCATTGCTGACTAATCTGTAAACTTACCAATTACGGTCAGCTATCATAAAGAAGATGAAGTATATTTTATATGTTAAAAACCGATAGTCAAAACTTTGACTATCGTTTTTGCTCAAAACAATGTTTTTGCCATTTTTTATTTGAGTCAAAAGAAATCTCATGTCTTCTCCTTTGAGAACTTTGATGTCCAAAAGTAGGCAGAAGCTTATATGTTAAGAATTCCGGAGTCAGAAAGTATGTTTCTATTAATCTGCCAGTCCCATTAAAAACTTGTTAAGTTTTGGACCGAGAAAGTTCAGGGTCGCCTTAAAATAACACTCACTGAGGTCAATTTCGTTTTTGTAAAATGTTTATATGGAAAGTGCGTGTAGCGCTGTTATAATATAAAATTATACCAGTTCGGGGAATTCGATCGAATATCGGGGAATTTCTCGAGGGGTATCAGGGGAGGAGAAAAAAATAGTTGGCATCCCTGGCACACTTACAAAATCAAATCAAATAGGCAAAGCAGAACGAGACTTCGATTTGGGTTTATGAAATTTTCTATTTTACTTTTCCTCTACTAAATTTTATGGTTCTTCTGAGCGGCGCGCGTTATACATAAGTGGGACTTGTATTAATAATACTACAACTGCATTACACAATTTCATTAAGTTCAAAGATCTACTTAAGCTCGAACTGCTATTTGTTTATTCAAAATGAAAAATACTTGAAATTATTGTTTAATTTTCTTCTATCATGAGGAAGTGAAACCTTTAAAAATACAATGGATCTTTATTATTGCTTGCCAATTATATTAAGGATACATACTTCCTAATACTTAACATCCAAAATTAGCGTCATATTATATTTGTCCTCCTGCCATTATATACAATACATTGCCAATACCACCTGACGGCAAATGTCTGTGTCAAATTTGACAATTGAAATTAATTTTAGCTTACAATAACAATAATGCTGTCACATAATTTAGTATAAACCTTTATATATATAATCGTAGAGTTTTTTTTGTATGTTATCGTGTAACTTCTGAACGACTGAACCGATTTAAATCATATTTCCAAAATATATTTTCTTAGGGAGGTGGATGGTTCATAGCAATTCATAATGGCTTTTAGTGGCACTTCCCATACAATCCTAATAGTTTTTTGGGTATATCTCAATAACCATTTATAGCACGCTACAGAAATTTGGTATAATAACGAGAATTGACAATGCCATGGTACAACAAAAATATGGGTGGGATTGACAAAGGGGGTGTGGCACCTTCCATATAACCTGAATTCCCATTATGAGATACATATCATAGGAGCCATTTATGGTACGATACTAAAATTTAAATTCTTTCAGTTTATTGAATTAGTGGGTGTGGTACCATGCTTTACTTTTATTTACTACTACTAATTCTACTACTATTTTTTACTACTTTTCTACTACTTTTTTTCTACAATTTCTACTACTTTTTCAACTTATATTTTTTACAACTTTTTCAACTAATATTTTCTACTACTATTTTAGTACTTTTTTTCTAACTTCCATATTACTTGAATTTCCATACATATCATAGGAGCCATTTATGGTACGATACTAAAATTTAAATTCTTTCAGTTTATTGAATTAGTGGGTGTGGTACCATGCTTTACTTTTATTTACTACTACTAATTCTACTAATATTTTTTACTTCTTTTCTACTACTTTTTTCTACAATTTCTATTCCTTTTTCAACTAATATTTTCTACTACTATTTTACCACTTTTTTTCTAATACCTTTTTATTACATTTTTTCTGCAATTTCTTTTTATTTTGTACCCCTACTTTCTACTATTTTTTACTACTTTTTACATTTTTTTCTACTACTATTTTTTATTATTATTTTTACCACTCTTTCTACTCCATTTTTACTATTTTTGTACTACTATGTTTAACTATTTTTCTACAACTTCTTCTGCTACCTTTTTTCTACTTTTTTACAACAATTTTTAATACTATTTTCTATTATTTTTCCTACTACCTTTTCTACTACCATTTTCTTCTACTTTTTTACTGCTATTTTCTACTATTTTTTCCATTCCTTTTTCTACTATTATTTCTACTGCTTTATAAAATATCTTAAGACCCTGCGTCGCTGTCTTAAAATCTGTTAGGTGGCGCTGTAACAAATGCTTTATTTATAATAAATTGGTTCAAACTTTTAAATAATTTTTGATATTTTATTTATAATTATAAGTTTGAGAATTTCAAGAATGGTTTTTGATATGAATATAGAGCCTCCTGAAATATTGTTTCTATAATTCAACTGAAATCTAATAAAATTGTTCAACAAAAAAAAAGAAAAAGTTATTTCTTTTTACTACAGATATGCTCGAATTTCTATCTAATTGCTGAATGACCTCTTTAGCATCAACTGGGTTAATAATTTTGCGCAAACGGTATCATTAGCCAATATGGCTGTTTTCGTTGAAGGTCACTCACTGATGCGCCTAACGATCTTTTCTTTTTTTTTTAATATCCACTATGTTCTTTGCTATTGGTGATAATACAATAAAAATATTTAATTTTCTGGTCGTCCAGACGCAATGTAAACTTTCATTTCCAAAATTTAAATAAAGCAATATTGATTTGAGATTTTTATTTATAATGATTCTCTATTTTTAATGTACAATTCCGCAAGTTAAATATTTTTGAAAATGTCAATTGTGTCAATAATGAGACATAGTTTTAATCTAAAATTTTTTTTCCAAATTCAATGGAAGCCTGAATTGTCATTACGAATGTTCAATTTTAAATATCAAGTACTTCATTCTTTTTTAATTTTCGCGCTTATTCGCAGAAAAGGCAAAACAACGTTTGCCGGGTCAGCTAGTAAGGTATAAATAAATAAAAAAAAATATTTGTAAATGCTGTATAAAAATACATTAGGAATCGTTTCATATTTTTCAAAATAGAGTGGAGTAAATTTGAATAGTTTTTTCACTTTTAACGTACGTTATTGTGTTACTGCAAGGAGGTACTCATCATTTTCTGTATCTCCTATTGGAGCATAGGTCTTCAACAAAGCATTCCCACTTGGTTCTTTTTTTTGCCAACGTCTTCAATTCATTCAATGATTTTTCAGAATCGTCGATTTCTTTTTTCAGCGGTCTTCTCCACGTAGTCTTAGCATGGACTCTCTTGCGACTATCTTGCGGATTCCAATCAAGGACTTGCCGGCAAATTTCCATTGCGTCTTTTTGTAGTGTGTGACCTAACCAAGGAGGTATTACCGTTATCATATAGAAAAATAGTAGAAAATTTATTTCTTTGTTATTATTTGCGCCTTTAGATTATACAAAATTGCGAATTTGTATGTAGCTAGAAGAATTTTTATGTAAAACTAGTATACGACCAAGTTAATTATGCCACATTTTTCAGTTACCTGATTGCCTTTGCGATTCAGAGTGGTAACCGTCAAGGATGCATACTATGTCTGGTGCTATTGTTCTTAGTTATTGGACTGATCACTTTCATAACTTATACCTCTGTAAAATAAATATTAAGGGAAGCATGATATGCTGGTTCTGTAATGAGGAAAATCAGAACATATTTCAGCACTGAAACGGTTTGAGATAAATAATGACAAACTGTTTTAAACATATTAAACAAATCTGTTACGCCCATTTAAAGTCTGGGGAGTGGTAACCCCGATGCAGTTGAGATATCAGGCCTTTTCATCCATTCAGTGGATACTTTCTCATACCTTGGTTGAAGAGAAGTGGTTTGCTGGTGGTTGAAATGATGATGAAACTGCGAGTCACAATAGGAAAGCGAGCGCATCGTTGGGTATCACATTCGACGTAGCAACTGCAAGAACTCCACTCAGTCGGAAAGTTCGGTTATTTAAATCTAAAGATTTATTGGTGCTACCACTAACGAGTGCTTGACGGACCCTATTGCCTTCTCTGTTCCACTTCTGTATTGGGAAGAAAACTAAAAAAATAATCCAACGTCTGTAAATTTTTTTATATAGCTGTCTTCATTCTAGCTGTTTGCATTCTAGATTTTCTGCCCTAACATTATATCCAATCAGATATTAATCCGCCAAAAAAATATGGAGTCCTTAGTCCGGATCAAAAGAAAGAAATTGGAGTAGATATGCAACAGTCTCCATAAAAATGAAGGCAAAATCGCGAGAAAAACTATGAAGTGGAATCTCCTTTACACGCGTGAAATCTGCTTAAGAAAGTTATATATTAAGTAGTAACTTTTGATGCATCAGTCCCTTAGTCATAGAAAAATTGATAAATAATTAAAAAATGGAAAATTAAAGTTTTAGATGATTAAAAACGAAGACTAATTAATTCCCTATGTAAGAAGATAGTGAAAATTGCTCGTTTTTTAATTACTAGATAACAAATAAAATCTGAAGTATTCTTTTTCCGCTCATCTTTTAATTAACACCCCTTGCCCTACACTTTCCTGCCACTCAGTAGATTGTAGCGTAGATATCATGAGCAGATACTGCGAGAGCTGACGTCATAATCAGGCTTTTTTATATGAGTATATGGAGACCGGCCACATACAATACAACCAGAGAGGTCGACTCTCAGGTGTCACTTCTATGCTCTATGATTTGTAATAGTACTATTTCCAGCCACGGAGCTGATTGAAGGATAGAGACACACACACAAACTCGCATTACATCACGTGAATTTTGTTTATACAATTTTGAGTTTTGCTCATACCGCAAAATTGATAACACATCACAAGTTCTGCGGTTCAGCAAATCACTTTATGCTTTTGATCATTTTTTAAAGTCATTGAATTTATGAATGTACCTTTCTTTGATTTTTATCATATTTTCTATTTTGTTGCATTAATGGTTTGCACATGAAGTGATTTATTGCTATTTTAATCAAAAGTTAATAAAAAATCATATTCTATTCTTATCTTTTTTATTTATACACTTTTGAAGATTTGCGGCTATATTTTGCTTTGGGTTGTATGCCACAATTCACCACACAAAATGCGTAACTATACTTTTACTCCACCAACGCCGGGTTACAAACCAAAATTTTGCAGTGATATATAATCTAATTGATTGTTTGATTCATAAGTACATACCTAGTATTAAATCAAAATAAAAATAAAAGTAAGTAATTGATATATTTATACACTTATATGTGAATAATGTCTACGATTTTCAATTCATTTAACCGTATAATTAAAAATAATTAAAATATGTTTGTTAAAATTAAATGTTAAATGTCAATTACAAATTTAAACCTAATTTAAATTCGACATAGACACATGCATATACAAAAATATAACACGTATATAGGAAAATATACATGCATATGCAAATAAATACAAATGTATGCATATGTGTATTTGTGTATTTGTGTGTGTGTGTGTGTATATGACGCTCAATTTAATTTAACTCGAAATAACTGTAGTAAATGTCGACAAAAACGCATTTTGATAAAGTATGAATGAAGCCCAAGGGAGTCACGCACGCACACTCACTCACACACACACACACACACACACAGGTAAGAATGCGACGCTGCGTGGGGTTATGCCTAAAAGTATGCAAAACTTAAATGATAATAACAATTATATATACATACTTATACATATATATGTACTCGTATAATATATATATTCATTTGTATGTGTATATTATATTTACATGTATTTAATTTTAAATATGTGAGAGCATGTGTTAAAATAAATATACGAGTTTATATGCGTGTATATGTGTTTATTTGTTGCTATTCACCGCATTAACCAATGCTACCACACGCTCTCGCATACGCACACATGCATAAATGTGAATGAATACACGTACACATCCAAATGTTCATATATTCAATTCATTTGTGACATTTTGCAAAATTGCGTTAAGAGGAAATGTGTGACTTGTCTCGCAAACGCTTAATGAGCCTGCAAGAAAGGTTGCATGTATGTACATTAGGGTGGCCATTTTTTGCAAAAGTCGGTTTTTTTTTTTTTTTTTGGCTCACGGTCTAAAAATATTCGATTCGATAAAAAGCTAAGAAATATAAAGTTTCATGCCGATCGCAGAAAACTTAGAGGTCCCTCACGAGGCCTAAAGTTGAAAAAAACGTTTTTCAGCATTTTTCTCATTATAAAGCGATAAAAATAATTTAAATCACTCTAAGAATCTAAAATAGCTATGTTACTATAAAACTATCCAAAATGGGGCTTAACATTTTTCTACGTCTATTATTTATCATTTTATTGCTAATAAAAGGCAATTATCTCTCTGTAAAGGAGAAAAAAATTATTTAATGTATATTGTTGCACTGTGTGACAGTGAAAATATACTTTCCTTGAGACATACTTCAAATTGTAGGTATAGTTAAGCAGAAAAAAACTGCATACTCAGAATTTTGAATTAACCCTTAAAAATCTAGACTTAGGGCCGAAAAGCCCATTTTTGATAGGTTGAAGCATATTCTTGCCCGTAACTTTATTTTTATTTGTCCCATGAGAAAGTTTCATTATGTTATCTAGAAAAGGATGTTTAGCTGCTTACAGCGACATATAAATTGGTAATATATCTGAAGGAATACCGGAGTTGGAGGGAAAAATATACGGGAAATTGAAAAAATTTTTACATATTTTTATTTTGAATGGCTTTATAGTAACTTAGCTATTTTAGATTTTTGATTAAGAGAAAAATGCTGAAAAACGCTTTTTTCAACTTTAGGGCTCATGAGGAACCTCTAAATTTTCAGCGATCGGCATGAAACTTTATATTTCTTAGTTTTTTTTATCGAATCGAATATTTTTAGACCATGAGACCGAGAATACACGTTCAAGATTTTTTTCCATACATTAAGTGGCCACCCTAATGTACATATATGTAAGTAAATGTGTAGTAATTGTATTGTCAAAATCACAAAATGATAAACTAAAAAGAAGAAAATTAAAGATTTTTGGGAAATTTATTTATAAATAGTCGGTCTTGTGGGATTTATTAATACCTATCCTAAAATGTTTACATATTTTTAAATGAATGTTTTATTTTGGAGGTTCAAGTTAGGCAATGCAGAAATGGAAAGCATTTACGTAGCATTAACACTAAGTAACAGGAAGCTAAAAGTAATCTCTGATATAATATTTCTAACCAGAAATTAGATTATCTAAGAGTTTTTGGATTTCGTATATTTTTCACATTGCTTGCCTTGGGGCATAAAATAACTGTTTTCTTTAAAACGAGTAACATATGAGGACACGACTGATCTTCTGTTATGAGCAAATAAGGTTGTCTCTCGCTCCTCTCTCTGTTTTGATGAATCTCTTAATGTTAGATATAGACTTTTTATATCTTCAAAACAAATTTTAATTGATACTTTGGTTTCTTACATTTTATTAATACTAATACTTTAATATCATGCACATTTTAATTGAATTAGTATTAACATTTAATTTACATTACTAATAATCTAAGTTTGTTGTATTCATTATATTATTCTCTTGCTGAATTTGCTGATATAATGCTGTCTTTGATCAAGAAACTCAAAAAGGAAATGAGAAAAATGAACAGGTTCTGAGCTGAAGCTGAAGTTGAATTTATACATGATGGAGTCACCACCAACTCATTTTTCTTCTTTCTTTGTGGGTAATGCCATTGGCTGTCAAAATTATTGTTCACTTTTTGCTTGTTTACTTTTTGATGTGTAAACATTTTAGCTCACGGTATGGGCAAAATTTCAAATGTGTGAAATGTAACAATAACTGTATCGTAAGATGTAAGATAACTGTAACGTCCAGTTCCCGTCTCGCTCACACTACTGCGCGGCATGACTGTGCTACTCTAACCAACAAAGAGAAGAGAAGAAGAGAGGGAGATATTAAAATACGAGCGGAGATTGTTCGTTTATGTTTCGGTCAATTTACTCACACATATATGTGCATACGAAAACAAAATGTATGTGTACATTTATTCGTGGCAGAATTATTTGTTGGTGTTAAACGTGTGGAGATCGACTATACCATACAAGCAGAGAAGTCGCCGTAGCAAACACAAGCGTTTGATAGGTTTTGAATTCGGTTAGTTAGATTGGATTAAAATTAAATATTTTTTAAAATATAAAAACAATACAAAATGATAATAACAAAGAATATAGGTTTCAATAAATGTATAAACAAAATGTAGTAATTATGATAGCAAACCACCAAACCAAAAATTTTGCTTTGTACATTAACCTTAGAAAGGCAACACTTTTTTATCTATGTAAATAGCAAAAATGTTAAACAGAAAAAATCAAACTAATTTATTATAAAATCACTTATTTACTTCAAAGAAAATACATTGTTTCTTATTTTTATTAAATGCAGTTAAGGCAAATCTCTTGGCAGTGCTTTTAAAATGTAGTGGGGTGACTGGTCACCCCTGTTGCTCTTCTAAGGTTAAATGCGGAAAGCACTTATCGTCGCCTGAGAATTGATTTGGCGTATGTGTGTGCAAATTCATATACCTATACGACGTTATGTAAAATTTTCAAATCTAATAAAATTTCAAATCGACAGGAAGAAAAACTTAAAGCGCGGAAAAAAAGATGCAATTGCAGTTGCGTATATGCGAGCACATCGTGCCCGATGCATTGAGTAAAAGAAAAATGATTCAACTACAACATATCAGCCCTATTCACGATTTGGTGCAAATGCAAAATATTTCTGCTATCACAACAACAAATACATGCGATATGGAACAAAAATTTGCATTTGCATTGATGCAAGGCCATTTGCAATTTATAGTGAATTGGGCTATTACATATATATATAAAAGATAATGATATCTAATAAATTTTTGACATTATAAAAGAATTCATTTAATTTGAATTATTTACCTAAGCATATAGATTATACATCAAATCCCTATAAATGGCTATACATATGTGAGCTTATGTATATGGCATTCAGTTGGTTTAACTGTTTACACATCAAATATCTTGCGTGCCTTGCTCGCATCCATTGTTTTTTTTTTCTCCATTTTGACATTCACTGCATGCCGCCATTATGGCCTCAACAACAAAGATGTGTTGTTTTTACAAAAGTGAAATTGTTGTAATCTCATACATGATTTCACCATGGTTCTCAGGTTTGACGAGCTGCCGACTTCAATAGAAATTAACTGTTATGCCTGGTTTTCACTATGTCATATCCCCTGTCAAAGAGAGAGAGAGAGAGAATTTCCTATATGAAATTTGCCAACATGCTTGCAAATGTTATTGAATTTGACATAGTGAAAACCAGTCATTATTTTTAGTTATGATGGTTTTGTGAGAGTTCACACTTTCAATATTGTTGTTATTCGATATACGACTATTTTTCTTATTATTGTTCCTCAGGAACGAATTCATCACAGTCTCGTTTATATCATTTTGGAGTATAGAATTATTGCTTTTTTTGGCGAGTACTCAACATTTGCGCAACTGAGAAATTAAATATGGATATCTGGAGGGTAAGTAAATAATGAAAAGTTAAAAAATATGCTAATTGCACAGTCCAATAAAATTTTTGCAACAGAATAGCCACCCTATAATCTGGAAATGGTATGTTGTATAGACCATTTTTGTAAAACAAACTTATAGTTCAGTACGTCTCAGTTTTTTTTTACAGTGGGTCAAAGTTTTTTTATTTTGGTCGAAGGAAGCTGAATACTAAGTGCAAAAAGTGTTATAAATTGATATCTGAGGAAAATATTATCGGCATATTGCCCCATAAAAAGAGGAACAAAAGGGCTAAAATGTTCTATAGAAATTACCCTCGTAAAATTCTACTATGAAAATTTTTCTTCTCTTTATTTGCATATTCGAATACGAATGTTGAGCGATCGTACAAAATCATAATACATTAATTTAAGAAATAATTAAAAACTGTTAAATTATGCTGTTGACTATTTCATTGAATGCTTCTCTATCTCTTGCAACATTCCATAACTCCCTTATGTTGTTGAGTCCCGTCCAGTGTCTAATATTTCGCAACCATGATAACTGCTTTCTTCCAATGGTACGTCTTCCTTCAATTTTGCCTTCCAGAATAAGCTGCAACAATTGATACTTTGGATTTCTGAGGATATGACCCAAATAAGCTGTTTTCCTTCTTTTTATTGTGGTTAGAAGTTGTCTACTTCGATTTATTCGGCGTAGAGCTTCACTATTCGAAACGTAGTCAGTCCAAGGTATTTTCAGTATTCTTCTATATAGCCACATTTCGAAAGCCTCTAACTTGTTCATGTCTGCTATTTTCAGCGTCCATATTTCCATGGCGTATAGAAGTATTGACCATACGTAGCATTTAATGAAACGAATCTTGAGGTGAATGTTGAGGTCATGACTACAGAGTATTTTCTTAGTGTTGCAGAAAGTGGCTCTTGCCATTTCTATTCTTGTTCTTACTTCTACGCAGTCCCAATTTTCGTTAATCCAGCATCCGAGATACTTAAATCGGGCTACCTTTTCGACTGCTTCAGCTCGAATCGACAAGCTTAAGTTGTTATATGTATTCCTTCTGCTTACAGTCATGAATTTGGTTTTGCCGACATTAATCTTAAGACCATATTTGGTGCTATGCTCGTCAATCTTATCTACTAAGGTTTGAAGGTCATTCATATTATCCGCAAACAGCGTTGTATCATCGGCATACCTTATGTTGTTAATGATAACACCATTTACTTTTATACCTTCGTGCGCATTGTAAAGTGTCTCCTGGAATATTACTTCTGAGTAAATATTAAACAGAAGGGGTGATAATATACATCCTTGTCTAACCCCCTTTAGTATTTCTATTTCGTCCGTATTTTCATTATTTACTCTGACTTCTGCAGTTTGATTCCAATATAGGTTCTTTATACATCGCAGTTCTTTAGTGTCTATATCCAATGATTTCAAAATATCAAATAATTTATCGTGCTGTACTGCATCGAAAGCTTTCTAGTAATCTATAAAACATAGGAAGACGTCCTTATGTACGTCTTTGCAGTTTTGAACGAGGACATTTACACATGAGAGAGCTTCACGCGTTCCCATTCCGTTTTTGAGTCCGAATTGGGAATCTCCCATGGCTTTTTCGCATTTCTTGTATATTCGGTTATGTATTATTTTAAGAAAAATTTTAAGTGAATGATTCATCATGCTGATTAGTCTGTATTCATTACATGTTTTGGCGTGCGGCTTTTTTGGTAGTGTTATGAAAACTGATTGTAGCCAATCTTGTGGAAATTGCCCAGTGTCGCATATGTACTTAAAAATTTTCATAAATAACAATGAAAGTTCACCAATAAGATTTTTCTCAGACATCAATTTATAAAATTTTTTGCACTTAGTATTCAGCTCCCTTCGATCAAAATAAGAAAACTTTGATCCACTGCAAAAAAAAAACTGAGACATGCTGGTCTATAATTTTGTTTTACAAAAATGGTCTATGCAACTTATCCTTTCAGGATTATAGGGTGGCTCTTCTGTTGCAGCCAAAAAGTCTGAATTTGTTGGACTGTATATTTAATTTTATCAAATGATTAGCAACGGTGTATGATGTGCTCGTTTTTGTGCTCTTATGCTAGCCCAATCATTACAGTAATACCACTCGTCCAGTCTTTACGTACTTAATTGCATATCTTTACGCTCGGTGGCGGATCTAAATTTTAAATTGCAGTCTGGTTTTTCGGCCTGATTTTCAAAGTTATTTCGTGAATTTTTTTTATTATAACAAAATAAAATACAATCATTTCAATTTTTTTATATGTTATTATTGACATCTTTAACTGAACAAACACTTTTAAAGTTTTAACAACAGGCGCTCTGGACTATGTGCTTTAACTTAGTTAATATTTTGAATTTTGGTCTGAAATTTATACACTATACTCTCAATATATTGTACTTTTGAAATACATTAAAAAAATGTAATCAGACTACATCCTTAAATCAAAAAAAGTAAGAAAAAAAGCAAGGCGCCCTAGCGCAACTGCATAATTTGCACCAATGGCAGTTCGGACGCTAGTGATAGTAACTAAATCATATGGATATCAGTATTATTTTTTCTTGAGTGTACGTATTTATGTATATCAATCAATGCATATACCTAACTACTTTAAATTATTTATTGTTGTTTTGTTTTTATTTGTTAGCAATAGTCAATATATCATCAACAACTTGACATATATTGAAGTATTATCAATAACATTTGACAGATTTTATTTTAAGTGGTATTTCCTCTGAATTTTCATGTTTAGTTTTGTTTCTCTTTAGGTCATATGAATAAATTTCAAAATATGTATACAAAGAAGCATAAACAAACACATGGGGTGGAAAAAATATTATAATATAATATTGTATAAGCACTTATGTATTTATAGGAGTATATATTTCTGCAACTGATGTATAGTATTAGAAAGTTGAAGCAGTTAGAAATACGAGAATGTAGGAAATTGTTAACAAAAAAAGAAACAGATACACTTGCCAAATGCATACATACTTAAATGGTTAAGGTAGATACATAAACTGATTTTGTCAGATGATTTCTCGCACATTCTGAGTCAGTTAGGGAATGTGAACAACGGAAAATATGTCATAAATATAAATGCATCAAATTATTCTGACTATTTAAGTTGCGGAACATTTTCCAACTTTAGTGCTTTGCCATTTAAGCAATTATTATCACTTTTTAAAGAACACTGCTTACTATTAATTTATACATACAAATAGATATTTTACGGTATATATTCCTAAAATTTTCCATAATTTTTATAATTAAACCATATTTTTCTCATGAATTGTAACGAAGCTCTAGCCTGGGTATCACTCGCCGAGTCCAGGGTTCGAGGCTACAGAAATTTATTTGTTACAGGGACCGGGGTGAACTATTTTCAATTTACGGACACTACACAACACTCACTTGGGGATCTTGCCCCTCTATTTTTCTGAATTTCACTTTTTTTATTTTTCCTCAAGGCGTGGCCTTGTGATTCCTCCCAGTGCGTGGCACTATGGAGCACCTACTTACAAACTATCGTATGGTGCGTTGCACCTTAAATTCTGCTGGACGATGGCGTGGCCTATCACTCGAATCTCTCCTAGTGCGTGGCACAAAGGAGCGTCGATCTGAAACCGGCAAATGGACCCTTTAGTGCGTAGCACTAAAAGGTGATGAACAAAAAAAAGAGCAACACTCACTCACTTCGTTTTCACTTTTTTTTTATATTTGGTTTATTTATTAATTCATTTTTTTTTTTTTTTAATATTACTTTTATTTTTATTTAACTTTAATTTTATATTTTTGTTTTCTATAAACACTGTGGGGTGGACGGCGTGGCCTATCCCGCTGATCCTCCTGATGCGTGGCACCAAGGAGCGTCGATGTGTAAAAAAAAATGGCTTTCCTAGTCACTGTTCCGTCGCGAGACACTCACCTGAATCTACGTCTGCTTGCTGCCGCTGTTGATCGCCGAAAGAAAAAAAGTTTTCTTCGTTCGCCGCCATCTGCTTGTAGTTTCGTTGTTTTTTCCTTCGTTGAGTTCGTAACATGGCGTCATTCAGCTAGATGAGTGTGTTCGCCACTCGACTATTAATTTATGCAATTGAAGGGTTGCATTTTCGTTTTAATATACAATACTTCTTAGATTTAGCAATTTTTAAAATATATGATAAAATAAACAATTCATGGTAATAAAAAGAAAATAATAAAGTAAAATAAACAATTCCTGAATCTATAAAAATAAAATTAATAATAGAACTCCACTGGTGAGACGCAAACGAGGGATGGGCCGACTTGCGTCCTCACACACCCCCCTCACCTCGGTAAGGCGCGAGCTTCCAACGCACCACGCCTTCGGCCGTGACGCGGAAACTGATGCGGTGGCCGTGGACGTACTCCAGGAAGGCCCGGCGTCGACCAGGGCCTTGGCTTGCCCTCATGATGACGTGTATCTCTCGAATCGTTTCTGGATCGAGGTTTTTGGTGTCAGAGCCTACACGCGAGTTGTCTGGTGCACGCGGCTGTGGTCGCTGTACCGATGGTTGTCGTTGACTGCGGTCAAGGCTGTTAGGTGCGCGCGGCTGTGAACGTGGCTCTGAGAATGCGCTTCGGTGGCCTGCTGACAAAGGCTGGTGTGACCACCTGCGGTCAAGACTGGTGCGAGAGCTATCAGGTGCACGCGGCGCTGGGCGCGATGCTGAAGATGCGCCTCGGTGGCCCGCTGACAGAGGCTGTTGTTGCCATATGGTGTCAGGGCTGGTGTGAAAGCCGTTGGGCGTGAGCGGCTGTAGTTGCTGTGCCGGCTGTTGTAGTCGTCTGCGATCAGGGTCGGTGCGAGAGCTATCTATACGGCGCTGGTCCTTATGCTCCCGGGCGGCATGGGATGTTGTTGGTTGTTCCGTCTCTCTGGCCTGGGGTGTTATTCCCAATGGGGCCGTCGTTCGCCTTTTTTCTGGACTCTTATGGACTAGAATAGTTGGTGTAGCCAGGATCATTCCTTGTAGTTCCTTGAAGCGCGGAAGTTCCTGTCCCAGGAATTCCTTTACCCGCTGCTGGTCCTCCTCGCAGCCAATAACCGGGAGTGAGCTGGTGTCTCTACCTAGGGTGTCATGGACAGCCCCAGGGTTACGGTCTTCCGCTTGGTGGATGTCGTTCTTGTGCTGTGCGACTAGGGTGACGTGGTTGGCACAAGCGCGGGTGGCGTTAGTTAGGGAGTCGTTGACGATCCCAGTGTCGCCGCATTTTCTCCGGTGGGAGTCACCGTTATGATTAGTGACCAAAGTGGCATGGCTACCTGTGGTGTGAGTTGCGTTGGCAAGGTTGTCGCGGACAACCCCATGGCTGCGGTGTTTACCCCGGTGGGTGTCGTCGATGTGATGAGTGATCAAGGCGGCATGGCCGTCCTTAATGCGAGTTGCGTTGGCCAGGTTGTCGTGGACAACTCCAAGCTTGCGGTGTTTACTCCGGTGGGTGTAGTCGATGTGATGAGTGATCAAGGCAGCATGGCCGTCCTTGGTGCCAGTTATGTTGGCCAGGGTGTCGTAGACAACCCCATTCTTACGGCGCTTACCCCCGTAGCTGTCGTCGATATGCTGAGCCACCAAGGCGGCGTGGCCACTTGGTGTCAGGGTGTCGTGGACAACCTCGGAATCGACCAACTCCTGTTCCGTAACCACCATACATCTATTGGGCTTGACACTTACTGGTTTCCCTACATCCAAAGTATCGCCGCCGAGGCTAAGTTTTGCTCCGGTCAGGATCAGATAGTCAAGGCCCAGGATTACGTCTTCCGTGGCCTCGGGTAGGAGAAGAAACCGAACTGTGTTTTCATTACTACCCAACTGTACTTTTAATTGTACGGCGTGCTCGAGAAGACACACCGTACCATCTGCTAAGGTGATATCACCCCGGTAAGGGATCCACGTACACCGCTCTCTTAATCGTGTCATGAATTCTGCGCTGACGAAACTTCGGGTCGCACCCGAATCGATAGTCGCCGCCACGTGTTCTCCGCCAATCACGATATTGGCGAAGATTCTCTTGTCATCGTGCTGTAGTGGTTTTAGTTTGGACGAGGGGGAGCAATTGGAGGCCTCGCTGTCCCTCGCGAGCGAGCCTCGTCGTCGTTTCCCTGTCTGCGGCAACATTCTTTCGTACGAATATTGATTCGACCGCAGTCCCAGCAATATAGTTTCACCTGGTTGGTACATGTTTGTTTTTGATGACCCTCTTGTCCACAGCGGTGGCATACCGTTCTGGGGTTAACACATCCTGCTGGGCGGGGCTCCAAGAAGCGATGTTGCGCTGGTGTCGTAGACACAAGTGTAGATCCAGGTGGCGTAGCCACTTGTGGTGTTTCTCGTTCGCGGATGCTTTCAAGATCTCCGGCGAGTGTGAGCAAGTCGGCAAGCGTCTGGTAGTCCTTGCGCCGAATATACCATTGATAGTCTGCGTGGCAGTTTCGGTAAATCCTTTCTAGCTTTTGTTCTTCCGTGTAGGATGCGTGGCGCATCAGAGTTTGTAATGCGAGGACATAGTCCTTGAAGCTCTCTTGAGGTCGCTGGTACCGCTTCCGGATCTCGTCATCCACTGTATCGAAATACCTAGGGGGTAAAAAGAAAGATTTAAAGTCACGTTTAAACGAATCCCACGTAGACCAATGTGCGTTGTTGTTCCTATACCAGACCAGGGCCTTGTCTTGCAATAACTCTGGCATGGTTCTTGGGAGCGAATCAAGGTGTATGCCATACGCCTCTGCCAATTCCTCAACGCGTTCAATAAAAAATAATGAGTCCTTACCTCCGTCATACCTAGCGGACCACTTCTGTATTTGTTCCATGACCTTTTCGGTGCCATGGGCAACCGCAATGGGGTCTTGGATACTTACTGCGGCTTCCTGTCCAGAACTCGGAATTCTCAACGGGTAGCAGTCTTGTCTTGCGGGACTCTTGGTATCAGCTTCGAGGGGGTTGTCATTGTGGGTCTCACCCGGGACCCTGAGTGAGTCAGCTCCATTGCGGGTTTCACTTGGCGTCCGGGACGTTGTTTTCTTCTTCGTATGCTTGGTCTGTAGTTCTTGTAAATGGGCCAGTTTCCCTTCGGTGTGGTTGCCACCACTGATAAATTGTGAAAACTGTTTGCGCTGTTCCTCCACGGTTCCATTTAACTCCACACCCAGTTCGTGTGCATATGCGGTGAGTTCAGCTGACTTGAGGTAGTAGACCCATGATGTTGTCAGCGTGTCCGGTCCTCCGTTTCCTCCCATGGTTGTTGTCTCCACAATAGACCTGTAATTAAAGGGGCTTATGCGTTTGCTCGCCACGAAAATTTTGGGAACTGAATATAAAATTAATTAACAAATATGTGTTACTGTTCGGAGCTCGAGAAATTTTTTTTTCCCCTTTTGTTCGTAATGTTTCACAACACAAAAAAAATTAAATTTTATATTATTTTTTTTTTTTTGGTTGTTAGTATTTCACAAAAAAAAATTTAATTTTTCTGCTTTTTTTTTTTTTTTTGGTGGTAGTGTTTCACAAAAAAAAAATTTTATTTTTCTATTTTTTCCTTTTTTTTTTTTTGGTTGCTGTAATGTTTCACAAAAAAAATTTGATAATTTTATTTTTTTTTTTTTGGTTGGTAGTGTTTCACAAAAAAAAATTTAATTTTTTTTTTTTTTTTTGGTTGGTAGTGTGTTTCCTTTTTCTTTTTTTTTAAGTTGGTAGCTGTAACTATTTCTTGTCGACCACGCGGTCCCTGCTCGGGCGCCACTGTAACGAAGCTCTAGCCTGGGTATCACTCGCCGAGTCCAGGGTTCGAGGCTACAGAAATTTATTTGTTACAGGGACCGGGGTGAACTATTTTCAATTTACGGACACTACACAACACTCACTTGGGGATCTTGCCCCTCTATTTTTCTGAATTTCACTTTTTTTATTTTTCCTCAAGGCGTGGCCTTGTGATTCCTCCCAGTGCGTGGCACTATGGAGCACCTACTTACAAACTATCGTATGGTGCGTTGCACCTTAAATTCTGCTGGACGATGGCGTGGCCTATCACTCGAATCTCTCCTAGTGCGTGGCACAAAGGAGCGTCGATCTGAAACCGGCAAATGGACCCTTTAGTGCGTAGCACTAAAAGGTGATGAACAAAAAAAAGAGCAACACTCACTCACTTCGTTTTCACTTTTTTTTTATATTTGGTTTATTTATTAATTCATTTTTTTTTTTTTTTAATATTACTTTTATTTTTATTTAACTTTAATTTTATATTTTTGTTTTCTATAAACACTGTGGGGTGGACGGCGTGGCCTATCCCGCTGATCCTCCTGATGCGTGGCACCAAGGAGCGTCGATGTGTAAAAAAAAATGGCTTTCCTAGTCACTGTTCCGTCGCGAGACACTCACCTGAATCTACGTCTGCTTGCTGCCGCTGTTGATCGCCGAAAGAAAAAAAGTTTTCTTCGTTCGCCGCCATCTGCTTGTAGTTTCGTTGTTTTTTCCTTCGTTGAGTTCGTAACATGGCGTCATTCAGCTAGATGAGTGTGTTCGCCACTCGACTATTAATTTATGCAATTGAAGGGTTGCATTTTCGTTTTAATATACAATACTTCTTAGATTTAGCAATTTTTAAAATATATGATAAAATAAACAATTCATGGTAATAAAAAGAAAATAATAAAGTAAAATAAACAATTCCTGAATCTATAAAAATAAAATTAATAATAGAACTCCACTGGTGAGACGCAAACGAGGGATGGGCCGACTTGCGTCCTCACAGAATCTACCAAAGAAAGAAAACCCCTTGCCAGCATTTTTCAATTTTTTATTTTATTCTCTTATGAATTTCTTTACTATAGAAAGTATAAAATGAAACGAGTATAAAGTAAGTGAAGAAAAAAAGGTTAACATTTTTTTTTTTTTGCCGGTTAGAACCTTAAGAAATTAAATTACACTTAATTCGCACCAAAAGTTTCCTACATACCACCTACCTGATGATGACAAAAAAAAAGAAGAAATATTATTAATGGCTACATAGGTATCTCGTTTGTATAAATATAATTTAGAGCATACTTACCATTTTTTGTGTTTCCTTTTGTGGTCATTTATAATTCGTAGCCCCATTTTAAATTCGCCATAGTGTTGTTTTTGTAATTTTTGGTGGTGATTTCGTTTTTATTTTTTTCAGTAAATATTTCTTAATTAATTTCTTCCTTTTTAATTTATTTTTTAATTATTTATTCTTTAGCTGATTTGATGCTGAAAATGGCAAAAAGTTAGGGTGATTTTTTTGAACAATAACCTTAAAATACATTTCTCTTTCCAATATTGGAACTTACTTCCAAATTTAAATTCCGAGAATGTTTCAAATCCATACTCGACTGTTTGCAAAGCTTTAAAAATGCAATTAAATGTAGTTACTGTGCAATAGAACAGTTAAGAGATTTATTATAAAAATAAAAAAAAATATTAACTCCGCAGCTGAAAGTCTTCATTAACCCAGATATGCCCAATGACCTATATAGTACACTCTAGAAAGTTTTGATTTTAAATGTATAAATTCACATTTATTAAATATTAAATATTTCTGAAGTGTACTACATAGTGGACATTGGGCATATCTGGGTTAATTTCAGTGAGGATAAAGCATTTTGAAGTAAAATGCAGCCATGTTTTTTTTGTTCCTTGTAAAATTATAGTCCTAAAAGAGAGCTACCAAGCAAGGCCGTATTTAGGGGGAGGTTATGGGGGTTCTGACCCCGCCCCCCCCCCGAAATGTGAAAACTTTTTCCTAATTTTTGATATTGATTGCCAGTGGATGGAAAAAAAGTCAAAATAAAATCTATTGAACGATTTTTAAATATTGTTTAATCGGTTTCTTTCTAAAAAGTCAAATAAAAGAAAAGATTTTAAAAATAAATTTGAATTGAAATCGTACCAAGTTGTGCAACATGACCAAAAACGGTATTTTCAGGGGTTGCAACCCCATTTTTCTAAAACGTGACGTAATGGGAAGTTTTTGACCTCAGATTCATGTTCAGCATGAAAAATTCATTCGCAAACACTAGGAACAATATTGTTTACCAAGCCCATGCAGGACAGTGTTATTGAATAAGCTTCAAAGTTCTTAATCTTAAAATAAAATTAATCCTTTAACCCATTATTGCTCAGAGCACCCTACTCGGAAGATTTCAATGCTGTGCCTGCACGAATTTTGGGAATATATGCCAACCTCATCCGGGCTCCTCATCATTGATAATGGCCCGAATTCCCACTTATAATCATTTGAAAAAAATTTGTCTCTGACTATTTTTGGTATTTTTGATCATTTTTTTGAGGTTGGATTCATTATCAGTAATGGCAAGTCAATGAGTTATCGAAATTATATCTTTCACGATAAAAAATGTATTGGAATCCGCATTGAATAATATTTATTTGAAAAAACTTAAATTGATTATTCTGGGAATTTTTTTTGTCATTTTCTGCCTTTTTTTTTAGGTTAAGATTAAGAAACTTCGGAAACAAACATTTTTCCTAAAGCTTTAAGACATTTATCCACTTTTCTCCCTAGTCTGATAGGGTCCATCAAATGCATCATCGTATTTAATTTATGGTATTTAAACATCAGTTTCATAAAAATTTTATATGAAAATTTTCGTCGAATGAAAACTTCCCCCCCCCCCCGAAAAAAAATCCTGGCTACGTCCCTGCTACCAAGAGACTCACCTTTAATCAACTCTTTGTTCAGCCATAAGCGAAAATTTATCTCGCTCTCTCTCTCTTTTACAGAAGTTCTTTAGAGTTCACGGAACTCTTTTTTTTTTTATTCTGAATAAATAAATTCTAAAATTTTCTTCTTTGTTCCTCTCTCTCTCTCTCTTTGTTTTACCCCAATTCAAATTTATATCCTTTTCCTTTTTCTTTCAATTCGTTTACGCTTCCTTTCTTCTCTGAATTAATTGCAATTAAGAAACCCTCCAAATTATATTAAATATGTACGAAACAAAATTTGTAATTATAAAAATTTTAATTGCATATAATCATAATTTTTAACGCCCGTTTTTCTGTTTCATTAGCGTTTAATTTTTAACATTCAGCTTTCGTTTCCGGCTATAATGTTGCCATCACTTTTTGGTTTCTTTCTAGGTTTTTATGGTTTTACTTTCACAGATGTACACAGCAGTTGGTGTTGTTTTTTGTTCAGCTTATTTCGAAAATACAACAATTTAGAAGTAACAAATTTTAATGTTTTGCTACTTCATCTTCTGTTTGCTCTTTTATTATGTAAAAAGTTCTAAGTAATTTTGCATTACTTTAAAGTATTTAAGGGTCATGGCAATTAAAAGCATTTGGCGCACGCTGAGATTTTAAACAAATGCTGGCCAAAATAATATTATTGCAAATCACTCAAACACTGTTGTCATTTACTACTGTTGAAAAGAATATTTTATCTGAAACTTTTTGAAATATTTACAAAGTGACAATCGTAAAGTGACGCACACATTTCAGCAGTTATTTTCAAAAGGACGTACTTCCATTAAGTACAATTAAGTGTTAACATTGCTGAATATATAAGCATTCATTTGAACCCCACCTCATTCAATATAACCTCCTTTAGCCTGCCCGCATGCCTTCAATCGATCCGGAAATCGTAGGACTGTTCGCCGCAGGACTTCCTGATCAATTTCAGTCCAGGCTTTCTCTAATGAATTTGTCAGCGACTCCAGACTGTGGTGTTGAGATGCACAAGCCTTACTCTCTAAAATACTCCAAATAGAGTAGTCCATTGGATTCAAGTCTGGGGAGTATGGTGGCCATTCTTGAGATGTTATGAATCCAGAAAAATTGTCTTTTATCCATGTTTGCGTTAATTTTGCCATGTGGGAAGGTGCAGAATCTTGCTGGAAAGTCCAGTTTTCATTTCCAAATGTATCTTGGGCCCAGGGAAGAACATGTTCATTTAAAATGCTCCGATAAACAACCTGGTCAATTTTAACACCCCCTTCAACGAATATTAGAGGGGTTCTGGCATTAGCGGAAACTCCAGCCCATACCATAACGGAAGCTGGCTTTTGAACTTGGCCAACAGTCATATTTTGTTGCGATGATGATGTTAGCCACATTCGGTCATTTTGCGCATTGAAATGTTGTTCAACCATGAAAATTTTTTCATCTGTAAACAAGATATTTTCAACATTTTTTAACACGGAGGAGCGTAGCAACGCCTTGCATCTTTGCAGTCGCAAATCTTTCTTTTTTTGTGTCAGAACTTGAGCTTTTCGGAGCTTGTACGGCTTTTGCAATGATGAGCTTTGATTTTGCAATGATTCGCACTGTTTCACGGTTTACTCCCACTTCCTTAGCGACTTTTCTCATTGAGCGCCTTGGATTTCGCTTGATTCGTTTACGAATTTTTTCTGTTAAACCAGTAGTGGCAACTGTTGAAAATTTTCCCCGGTCTCTATCTCCAAAACCCCCAGTTTCATTATATCGAATAATAGCTCGGTCTGCCGTACGACTTGATAAATTTAAAGCCTTTGCAATTTGACGGCTACTATAATTTGCCAAATGAAATTTCATAATTTCACGACGAATATTTTCCTTGTCCATTTTTATGGAAATTTCAAAATGTAATAACAAAAATTCAAATTAAATTAAAAGCAAAGCCAATGATGAATGAATTTGCTTTTTAAATAAAAGTAACGGTAAATGGCAAAGCTTGCTGCAGAGTATTAAACTTGCGTCACTTTACAATTGTCACCCTGTAAAGCATTATAGTTTTCAGGCCTGATAACTCATGATTCAAGAATAATCTTCTTTACTGACTTTCATATGTGTAGCAGTTACTAAGTTATATTAATACAACAGTATAAATAGTCAATATTTATACATAATTTTAAGCCTTTTACAAATATTTTACTTACATTACAAAATACAAACATAAATATACTCGTATATACACAAGGGGTACTACCTCACAGTGGTCCATTTTGAGGTTTATTTTGATGTGCTTATTTATTTGCATTTGTACAAACATACATACATGTAGTCATATACATAAATGAGTATGTATGTTTATATTTCTCTATCTCTCGATTTGCTTCTCTTTCTGTGTATATGTTCGTGTGTGTGTGTGTGTGTGTGTGTGTGCAATGTGTGCCTATGTGTTTAACCTTATCCTTTACACAATTGCAATTAAATTAATTAAATTGTTTATACGTAGAGAGCGCAATGCATACACTAAATTACACCACAAATATGGCGTTGTGTGGTGGCTGTGGTGAAGAGTGGAGAGAATTTCATTTTTTAAATACACCCATTTGAAATTAAAGCTGGCTCACAATTTATGTGTGTGTGTGTGTGTGTGAAAATTTAATTTGTTTATTTATTTATAGGTACTAGGGAAATAGAATATTTTATTTTCGTATACATTAGTTTTTTTGTTTAATTTAGTTATTCCGTAATAGTGGAAATTAAGAATTTTCTTAAAAAAAAATAAGTTTTTGCCACACTTTGAAAATATACATACACAAAAGAGTTCGTCATCTTTTATAATCTTAAAGTATTATATGCCTTAATTCGTTAAAGATGGGCATATACTTGTAGTACCTATTTCAGCTATGATGCTTTGCTTTCTGCTTAGATTTAATTCATACATAGTGTCGTGAGTAAGCAGACTGTTGTGATATGTAGAAATGTTTCTGTTGTTTGTTCTTTATTTTTGGTGTTCATGCTTTTAAAGCATCTGAATATCTTATTGGTCAGCTTTGATGTTTTAACTCACTTCTCAGTTTAATATTCCTTAAAATTTCTTAAACAAAGGTTGTTTGTTTTTTTTCGACAGCTGCTGTTGTCTGAGGTAGGCAGTCCTTGGTCGAGAGGTATCTCGAGTCATTCCGGGAACATAAACCCGTCCACCAGTAGGAACACCAGAGCTGTAAAATAATGCAATCAATTGAGGGTATAAATTTGACGTTTCCGCAGTTATTGAATAACACTGTGCAGCACATTTTTCTAACGGAGAATCGGCCAACACAGATCGATAGTACTGGTGTAGAGTAACAAAACCATAAAAGAGATTTGCAAAGTTAGCTCGCTTTTAAAAGTTATACGCATTCAAAGTTTGCCTCTTGTTGCTTTTTTTTTTAAAATGAAGTGCTCAATTTTTACTACTTTCTTCAGCGAAATAAGAATAAAAACAATTTTAACATTATAGAGTTCTCTATATTAGGAAGTTTAAACTAACCATTACATGACTTTTGCAAAAAATAAGCAATAATACTAGAAAAAAAAATGTAGAGAATTTAATAATTTTTGGGTTTTATAATTGTTGTTTTTATTCTAAACAGAAAATAGATCTGAAAAATACACTAAAGCAGCTCAACTTTGAAAAGCTATAACATACTTATAAAGGCGAGCTAACTTTTTAAAAACTTCTTAGGGTTTTGTTACTTTGGACCAGTACTACCGAACTGTGTTGGTCGCTTCTCTGCTAGATTCCATGACCCTAAAATGGTTGCACAATATAATATATTTGACTCCAGAATAAAAAATTCGGTTAGAAGTCGATTTTAGAGTGGCCGATTTGATATTCACTTAGAAAAATCTTTTTTAAAGTAGAGTAGTATGATATAATTATATATAAATTTTGCTATATTTAATAAATAGGTCTATTCACGATCTGGTTAAAACCTTACACGACTCCAATAAGTTACTGTGGCATTGCTTATAGAAATCGTTTTTATTAAATGCATCAGCAACTCTAAATCTTAATTTACACTAAGTGACTTCAAGTGACTCCAATTGCCTTCAAATCCTCAATCTACTACAAGTGACTTCAAGTGATTCCAATTGACACACAAATTCCAATTGACTCCAAAAGACTTCAAGTCACTCCAATCGACTGCAAATCCCAATTGACACTAAAAGACTTCAAATGGCTCCAATTGACTTCAAGTCCCAATTGACACCAAAAGACTTTAAGTGACTCCAATTGACTCCAAACGACTTCAGTGGACTCCAATTTACTTCAAATTCCAATTGATTTCAAATTCCAATTGATTTCAAATTCCAATTGACTCTAAGTGACTGCATATGACTTCAAATGTCTTCAAATGACTTCAAGTGACTCCAAGTGATTCCAATTGACTTCAATTGACTCCAAGTGATTCCAATTGACTTCAAATCCCAATTGACTCCAAAAGACTTCAAGTGACTCCAATTGACTCCAAAAGATTTCAAGTGACTCCAATTCACTTTAAATTTCAATTGACTCCAAAAGACTTCAAGTGATTTCAAATGACTTCAATTGACTTCAAATCCTCAATTGAGTCCAAATGGCTACATGTGAATCCAACAGACTTCAAATCTTAATTGACTCGAAAAGACTTCAAGTGACTCCAATTGAATTCAAATCATAATTGACTCCAAGAGACTTCAAGTAACTTCAATTGACTTCAAATCCTCAATTGACTCCAAGAGACTTCAAGTAACTTCAATTGACTTCAAATCCTCAATTGACTCCAAATGACTTCAAGTGACTCCAACTAACTATAAATCCCAATTGAAACCAAAAGACTTCAAGTGACTCCAATTGGCTTCAAATTTAAATTGACTTCAAATTCCAATTGACTCCAAGTGACTTCAACTGATTCTAAGAAACTTCAAGTGATTTTGAACAGCCATGATTTTTAAATCATAAGAATTGCATTCCTATGATTTCAAAAAATGATTGTATTCCCTTGACTCAAAAAAAGACTTTTCTAACTGAATAACCCATCGACGACTTCAAAAAAGACTTTTGACTGCATTTTTTCTTCTGGAGTTAAATATGTTATTCATGGTATTGCTATTAAATTGATTGCATTCTTTTACAGCTCTGGTCTACACCCGAGATTAATGACAGCTGACTTACCTCATCTTTCTCACCTTATCATTACTCTCAACAAAACACAACTGATGGCAACCCTACATTGAGTAAATTTCTCTCCTCATTGTTCCTTAAGTTTTGAGGTTCCTGCTATTTCTTGATGAGCCATGATGGCAAATTAAAATTGATATTAAAATATTTTTGGACACCCGTTTACCCCTCCTGGTTACTTAGAGCTTCCAGTTCTTTTGAAACAGTTAATTTTTCCCTCGTGACATTTTCTGATGTTACTTCTTGAGACATACAGAAGCTCTACGTGCTCTTTGTGCGCTCACGACATCAATTTACTCTCTGCTCAATTTTATTCTCTTTATTTGTGCTGTTAATGGTTCTTCGAGAAATCTTCATTTTTGTGGATCGGTGTTAATTGCTTTTGTTGGTTGTATGTTAAAACCGAGACGACTAGTATTGGAAGAAAATGGAGAATACGAGAAGAGAATATTATTTTCTTTGAGTGTAGTAACTACAAATGTGCACACACTTGAATGTACATATATGTGGTAATACAAACGTATTCTGTTCTAGTTATTTTAGAATGTGTTCCATTTCACTACTAGCATTAATTACAAATAAACGCCATTTTGTTTATTTGGTGGCATAAGTTGTAATTACATTTGGCGCGACGCAAGCAAATACAAAAAGAAAAGAAACGCATCGGTTGTGCTAAAAAATAAAGGAGCAAAAATAGAAAGAAAAAATCTACTGCTGGTGCTTTACGAAAATGAAGAGAATTAACAACGACAACAAAAATAGCAAAAACTCATAAAAGGAAATTTAATGTATTGTTTTCTACGTACTTTACTTTTTCTACTACGTACTTTTGACTACATTTTCTGATTGTAAATTGGCTTTTCCTTTTGGTTCTCCTTCCTAGGTTCTACTCAGCAGAGTATACTATTACTATTAATGTTGCTGCCTCTTGAAGCAGTTGTTGTTTTAGCACAATAATTACAACTATAAGCAATGAAGTGACTGCTAGTGGTGGGAAAGAAAAAGCAGCAGCTAAAGCTGTGAAAGAAAAGAAATCGAAAAAAAAGAACAACAAACGAAATTAACACCATAAGTAACAGAATAGTATAGGACGCATGTTTAAATCATGACATTTAGTAGTAAAAGGTAAAATACATTAAAGGAAAAGAAAAAGATGCAGTAGCAATAGCTTAAGTGGTATATTTGTTTGTGGACGACTTGAAATAGGATTGTCATAGTTGGTGTTGGTTGGTACTGATTCTTACCCATCTTTTTTTTTCTGGTTTTTTCTTGGTATCTAGCTTTTTAGATTTTTTATGAGCCTGCATAGGTAGGAATCTTGAATTCTAAACGATCATTAAAAAGATTTATTTAATTTCTGTTAAGAATAATAGTAAACTTTTGCGAAAAATTAAATAAAATTCGAATGTGCATGAGCAACGTGTATCGAATACGATGGAATCATGAGCCTTATGAGTTTATGATACTGTCATTACATATTTGAGCTACTATGGTTCGAAAGAGGCACAAAGGGCCAGAATATGTCTTAGCCAGGTCGTCAAAATCCTGTGATTTTGTTGTTTGGGTTATGTTAAGCAATTGAAAGAAAATGCCCAGGCTAGGAAGATATTTTGTGGAGGAGCGCATAGACTAGAACTTCGTCGTGTCTGTTGGAAAGCTAGATACCGCGTGACTTTACCGCGCTAGGTCTTACGAACTATATTTTTATTGAAGTTCATAATCAAGCGGTTATTAGGCACATGGGTAAAACCAACGTAGATTCTACCTTAGCGCAACTTGCGAATTTCTCTCCAAAATCTATTTGCTCTCAAAATAATATTCGATATGACACATAAAATATTTAAAAAAAAAAAATTGAGAGTGGTGTTGAAGAAGGCAAGGGGTTCGAGCAGCTTTTAGAACACATCCAGTAAATATGATACAGTATAGCACTAAAAGCAATTTAAGGTACAATTAGGATATCAATATACCGTCGGTTCAGAGGTACAACTCATTAAGTAACATAATTAAACCAAAAACTAAATCTTTACTGAATGAGAACATATATTTATTTTGCTTTATAAAAATTTATTTATTTTATTACACAAATGAAGAATAATTACGTGAGCAACAAAAGCATCAAGGTCTTTGGCTGTACTATGCAGTAAATCTGTATATTACAAAATCTTTGTTTTTATATAAAAGACCATTAACCACAGCAAGAATAAAAAATAAAACTTATTTTAAATTTATCGACATCTTAATTAACTTAACTGTCAATTTCACTGCAATTTTTAAGCCACAGTCACAAAAACACACATACAATCTCCAAAGTCAACTTACCACACACAGAAAATTTTCGCATTTCTCAATTTATGCTCTGCTACTGCTCTACTTACTCTACTACTCCCTTTATCTTCTACTGTCCATGCATGCTGCTCTTGCTCTCTTCCTTGACATCCTCGGGAGTGCATTCATGCAATGAAATACTTGTTTTTCCATTGGAAAGTCATAAAAAAATCCATTTTCACAATTAAAAAGTATTGCATGTCGCATGCATGCAGTGGTGGTGTTGGTGTTGGTGCTGGGTTCATTAAGTAATATGAAGTCGATGATACTGCAATATGCCACAAACACACAGAAGACACACTCAAAATAAGGTCACACCACTCACATATACAAAAATAGATTCATTTTATAATAGTAAAAATAACAACAACAATAACATTAAGAAATTTCCTGCACACTGGCATCGACATGAAGTATTTGCACCTATGAGTACCTTATACTTTTCCAGCATCCTCATCATCCTCCTCATCGTCAGCATTATTCGCCTTCGCAATCATAGCCACTGCTGCGCTGATGTTTCTGTTGATTTTACGTCCAAACCAACGACCATCATAATATCATACACTCCAACAATTCCGCTGCTACTTTGCCCCCTCGTACTCCTCTCCTGGTCTCTCACATTTTTCTGCATCATTTCACTTCATTAATCAAAACAAATTTTGTGTGAGCACGCCACCTTCGTAGTCGCTGCTCATTTGCGCGATGCACAAATATTTTTCATTTCTCATTTTTTCTCTTTAACTTTTCAAGTTTCTATTTTGTTGCCACCGCTACACATTCATTGAGCATATAAAAAGTGGGGGGGGGGGGGGGCGGGGGTTCTTACATTGGCCATTAATTGCTGCAGTCATGCTGGTGTATACTTATACTTAAGTTTCATTAACTTGACTGAAAATGTTGGCTATGAGTAACTATGTGTGCTTCAAAAAATAAAGAGAGAGCTTCAATGCCTAAAAGTAAGTCCGGTGTTGAGGTTCTCAGGTAGTAGTCACCCGTCGTACGTTGTAGGCATCCATTGCAATTAACAATTTCGCGTCAAATGGCGCAAGTCATTCTTGTGTGTTTGTATAAGTACATGTTCATGTGTATGTTTATTTTGTGTGTATATGTATTTAGGTGAGCTTTCAAACTTTAGCACGTTTCATTCTATCGTTCATTTAATTACTACTAAATCATAGTGAATGACTTTTTAATACTCTCGTGCCACTTACCAGCTAGACGCCGCTAAACGTCAACCTCCAACAAGCAAACAAAAGATGAAAAACTCTGCGTTAAATAGACCAATCAAGTTATTAACAAAATAGAGAAATAAAAACAAAATGACCGGAAAGTTCTTGAGTTTACTAAGCATAATGCCAGCCACCACGGCGTATATAAGTTGATTGCACTTGTGCGAGTTTTTCTTTTCTATGTGCACAAGTAGATTTGTTATGGAGTAGGTAGCTTCTGCCTTGCGGGTGTTAAAAGTGTAAAATTTTATGTACATATTCTTTAAAATTGTTTCCCAACTTTGAAATTTTTTTTACATATTTTGAAGTTTAGGCTTGGAATGCAATAAAACTAGAGGGTCTAAAACCGTGTTGCTACGAAGGTCAAAATGTGCGTGATAGACTCACTCATGAAATTATTAAACATATTAGCTAATCCAAGTAGGGATGGGAAGATTGGGAATAATACCCACATCTAAAATAAATATTTCGAAATCATAACGATTGTTGTTTTCGAATTAAAAGACTTTTTTTAAAATAAAAAGTTGTAAAATCTCTATCTACAAAAACCCCTGGATCAATTAGTGAAAAAGTTTAATTTGACAGAATGTAGGGTGCTCACATTTTATTGATACTCTCGCTCGCCGACTCTCTCCGACTCTTCATGTTTAACGATTGTGCACCACTAACTCTGAGCTACGACCACAATGACAAAAAAAATCAACACACATTACTGTATAAACTATATAAATTGATTAAAAAAAAGCGAGATCAACCTTACGCTCTCGTTCATTTTGGATGTTGTTTTTGCTGTAAATATAACATAGGCTAAATTGGTACAAACTATTTTTGTTGTTTTCATTCCAATATTTGTTCACTCTCAGAGCAGGAACAACAAAATACATGCATTTGTTCACTCTCAGAGCAGCAGCAACAACAAAAAGCATTCTCTCATTTTGTGCTTTTTCTGGGGGAAAATGGGATTGGGATCACATTTTAAGAGCACAACTACTACACTGTTAAACGATTTTGTACTGTTTGAATGTTAAATGAAGAAATTACTCTACTGTTAAACGATTCTGTAATGTTAAGCGATTCACAATGTTAAATGATTCAGTACTAATTGAATGTTAAAATGGAGGAAAAATACTCAATTGTTATTGTTGTATCGTCAGAATATTCGCATGAAACTTATGTTGTATTAGTCTTCATCTTCTTAACATTCCAACGATAAAAGATCATACTTTAATATAGGCAAAAAGGGACGAAAAGCTTTTCCTTGGCGTAAACTTTAAAATTTGTATGGTTTATACTTTAGGCAACATACAATTTTCCCTAGTTTTTTAAAACGCTGAAACTTTCATCATTAGCATTAAAAATATATTTTGCTTTCTCCTTCCACTGTTGTATGTATGTATGTATGTATGTATATACTTTTCTTACACAGCTTCATATGTATGTAGTTTCGCGGAGGTAACAAAATTTCCAGCTGACGCGTATGATTTTACAAGTACGTACTTCTTGTAAGCGAAATGCTCTCAAGCAGCTCAGGTTGCATAACTTCAAAAAACTATATACGAACATCTAAATATAAAAATTATAGTAAGTATATGCATGTATTAAATAAATCCTGCTTCTACCACAAAACTGGCAAAGAATTCATTTTTTTTTTTTGTATAAATTTCATGAGTTAAAATCAAAACTTCAATTTAAGTAAGTAGAAGAAAAAAGGTGCACGAAAACTTTGCAACAGCAGCTGTGCGTTTCGCGCTGGTGGTTAATGTCCAACAACGATGAGCTTCAGTTGTAAAGTTGCTGCTCCTAATTGAGTTGGTTGTTTAGAAGAAAAAAAAAAAAAACGAAAACGCCTACAGCAAGAAAATGTAAAATGAAAATATGAAGTCACAAAAATTAAAAGCACTTAGTGTATAGCATAAATAGTGCATGATACTTGAAAGAGAGATGATATATATTTATGTGCTGGTTTCTCTCAAAACAAAAAATGGCTGCTGAGCGCTTTAGGTGATCAGCAGTTTAAGAAAATATTTGAAATTATAGTTCATTTAAGTTACTGAACATTTTTCAGTTGCAAAAATGTAAGTAAATACCAAATAAGTAAAATTCTTTCTGTTCTTCACAAATTGATTTTAGTTAGGTATGTGTCTTTCTCATTCTTGCCTTTACTTCCAGTAGAATTTGTTAAAGAGTTATACATATCGAAATGAATACAGCTGTGAGAAAAAATAAATGAGAGAAACCAATAACAAATTTGTATTTAAATATGAAGTTTTGTATAGATGTTGTCTCTTCTAAAGCTATAGCAACAATGCTATGCAAACGAAACTATAATAAATAAGAGCGTTTCTGCTATTAAGTCTGCTTTTAAACACACTGATTTGTGTCTGATTTTTCTCACCGACTTTTACATATTCTCTTTTGTTATCTTGTTCCATCGGTGACAGTTTTTATACACAACGATTTTGATCGACTGATTTTGTATTTCTATTGCTTCTCTGTTATTCGTTTTACATGAGTGGAACAGAGATGCAAAACTTGTAAAAGAAAAACGTCAAAAATCGTTGGCACAGCCGATCTTGACTCGTTCACTTTTGTCTCCCCTCCACCGCCTACCAACGGAAAATCGGTGAGAGAAATCGGGAAGAAATCGGCATGTGCGAAAGCTGACTAACTGTATTTATAAACTCACATTCATATTCTTATTTAAATCGCGTCATTGTTTTTTTTTTTATTTAGTCGTAATTTTCGTACTAAACAGTAAACGTGCTCGCATTGTGATTTTGTTTCGGGTTCACTAGTAATTTCATCAATTCTGTATCTATATTCATTGTTCTAATTAGTTAAAGCTGAAATAAACATGCATGAATTTGGCTGTTGGATTTTGTTTGAAATTGAAAACTGCACAATTATATAAGTTTCGGTTTTAATTTCGAATGAATTCAAATTGCTAAACATGACTGTCAATTTCGCAATCAAAATGATTGTTAGTGGTATCAGAAAACCTTATTCCAAATTAACATAAATGCAACATAATAAATTTACAATACAGCCAAAAAAAAAAAAAAAAAACTGATACAAAGTGAACAATTCCCAAATCTCCGCTGAGGAGACAAAGATAGAGCAACAATGAGTGCGGTGGAAAAGTGAGTGAAAAATAAGTTAGGAATACAAAAAAAAAAAAGGTAATTCGTAGAAAAACCAAAAATGAAATTTATTCAAAAATTGTGTTCAATAGTAAAAGAAATGAAAATGAAATAAGAAAATGTGCAACCACACAACAGACAATCAATGAAATGGTAATGAAGATGATAATGTTGGTGATGAATAAGACGAAAAGAAGAAAAGAAAAGAGAATTGGTAATGATGACCATGATGACAAAATCGTTTTTACCAAATCCAATTTTAATAAACAAAATACAATAACAACTATCACGTATAGAATAACTAAGACCCAATTGGAAAAGAGCACGGCAATGAACCGGTTACTAATGAAATAACGGTGGGTAAGTTCTTTTTCAATATTCTTTTTATATTTACCGGAAAAATTATGCTAATAAGCTTGACGGGAAAGAGAGGGTGGGGAAGAGAGTAGAAGGTTGGGAAGAGAGTAGACCGTTGGAAAGAGAGTAGACGGTTGGAAAGAGAGAAAATAGTTGGAAAGAGAGAAAATTGTTAGGAAGAGAGTAAGTGGTGGGAAGAAGTTAGATACTTGGGTAAATGATTGATGTTGTGAAGAGAGTTGTAGGTTGGGCAGAGGGAAGGGGGAAGGGGGCTTGAAAGATGGCAGACGGATGGGAAGAGAGTAAGGGCTTGTGTAAGGGAAGAGAGTAAGGGCTTGTGAAGAGAGCTGAAATTTGGAAAGGAGCATGAAGTTGGGAAACAGAAAGGAGGTTGGAAGAAGACAAAAGGCTATGTAGAGAGTAAATGGCTGGGAAGAGTGTAGAGAGTCGGAAGAGAATAAAAATTAGAACTAGGCTTGAAAGTTCTGAAGAGGGTTAGAAAGTGGGTAGATTGTAGGAAATTAGAGAGTTAGAGATAAGAAATTTAGTTCTTAAACTTCACAAACAAAAATTGATTTTATTTTGGTTTGCAAAAGGATAGTGGGTTGGAAAGAAAGCAGGATGGTGAGAAGAGGGAGGGAAAAAAGTTATTTGGGGAGAATGTAGAGGATAAAAAAAGTGTAGAACGCTGTAAAGAGGGCTGCAAATGCAGGATAAGTTTGGGTAGAAGAGTCAAGTTAATTTTAATGTATTTACTTTCTATTTTAGTTACATTTTTGATGAAATTCTTGAAAAGATTTTTATGAAATTGTTATTATTCTCTCAATAAGTGATAAATAAATCCCAGTTACAATAAAAGATCGAAGACCAATTCAAAACCTCACAAATTTATAATTGTCGTCTTCTTAAGCCTTTCTCGAAATAAGTCCTAATTACTGACATATTTTATATCACAATAGGCACTAGTAGGCTGAAGTGATCTGATATTATCATGCATATCTCTTTTATCTATCTACTGGCTCATTTGGGTAAGCAAGCCAACGTTTACGATTAGCAAAGGGAATGAATCAAATGTTCCCACGTGAAAGCTTTCCATCAAATGAGACCCAATTACGTCCTTATATGAGTGAGCAGTGCTAAGGCATCGCCACTGCCAGCTTGAAAGCAATTCCGACTGAGTTAGTTATAGAAATAGCAACGCCATACAAAAAAAAAATTGTGAAATTGTAATTCGTTGTAGAAGTAAAAATGTATAAAAAAAAACAAAAATAGTGAAAAAGAATAAAAGGCTCACGTTTTGCACCGAAACGAGACGTGACTCAATTTGTTTTTTTTTTTTTTTTTTTTTTTTTTTTATTTTGCATGAAGAAAAAATAGAATATAATTTCCAAAAAAGAAATAAATGTAAATAATAAATTTAGTAGAAAAGTAAAAGTATATATACGTCACACACACACTCACACTATCGTTGGAAACTGTTGGTCATATACACATACATAAATACTTGTGTACATGGGCGTATGCAGAATTTCAGACAGTAGCTTTTTTCTGAAAATTGCTTCTTCCAGTTATTTCCACTTAAAATACATTTTGACTTTGGGTGGTCAATTGTGCCAAATACGCTCATGCTCAACTAAGCATTTTTATACATATTGCAAACAGAATCACACATTTGTATTTTCAATGCATATAAATACCGAAGCAAAATGAGTTAAATTGTTGTTGTTTGTGTTGCTGGAATTTTTATTGTTGGTTTTTCTTGTATTCAGAAAAATAAAAATGAATTGCACAAATCTTGACAGAGAATATTTTTAGGAAATAATGTTTTAGTGAATGGATTAATGTAGATTATCTTATAGTATTGATATTATTTGTTGATGTGTTAATTTTGTTGTTTGTTAGATTAAATACAAACCGAAAAACTATTTGTAAAGCATGCTTGACTTATGGCATATGGAAGATAAAGAATGTATGAAAGACCTGCGTTCAAAACGGGATATCCAACAATTTTTAAATTTTACAGGAAAGCAAAAAAGCGTACGCATTTCACTATTTCTTGAAATTTTTTTTTTTGGAAAAATTTTTTAGTAAATTTTCATGATGATATTTTCGTATCGAAAACATAACAATTGAAAATATATTAAAACTACGGGTTTTTTTTTTTTTGGACAATTTAGTAGATTTTTATTTTGAGAAGCTGGCAACTCTGGTGGTCATCAAGAATTCTCTTCTTAAAAATCCATGTAAGAAATTCGGCTATAATTTTGATCCACTCTTCTTTTTAGACTTCAATTCAGGTCTATGGCTTTCTGGAACTTTTCAAGAATTAGTGTTTACCCAAAACTTTGCAGTTTGCGTCTTTGACCCATTAGACTTTTCAACGGTTTCTTTCCTGCCTCTAAGAATTCAACCCTCTCAGGAGAGGGTTGAATATCCCGTAGTAGGAAAAAATCGAGACGTTGATTTTCGTGTCCAGAAGCCCCCAAATAGTAATAAAAAAAGACTACTCACGAATTTTTACCAGTTCAAGATTAACAGTACGCGATGTATGAAAAAAAGTACTCCGGCTTACACAAAATGTGTTTCTATCGACAGAGAAAGGTTCTATCTATATAAAAAACTATTTTTTACACATCTTTTTATTATTTAGTATTTTTCATAATTTTTTTAAATCGACGACTTTAAGAACACAATAAAATAAAATAAAAAAAAGTGAGGTTGTCCCATAAATGCCACAGTAGTTTTGATGGTTATATGGTTATGTTATTATTATTTGAAGGAAGGACGATTCGAAAGTCAAGCACTGCTACCTATAAGATCTATTGTACCAAAGCCCCAAGTTATGAAAGAAAGAAAGGAAGAGAGAAAGAAAGATAGATGAGAAACATACTTAAGCCGAGAATCGAACTCGGATCTCCAGAGACAAGAGTCTGGCACTCAGCCACTAGACCACAGTGGCGTTGGTTGAACCTATAGTTTAACGCCGATTTCGAACGGGTTTGCGGCAATTTTTTATCAGCTCGGTGGTTTTGCCATTACCAACCACTTCATATCGATAGTGAATATAAAAAGTTTATGAGAATTAACCACCAGACCAAGACGGGAATCTAACCCGCAACCTTCTGGGTGAAAGTTTAGCGCACTATCCACTAGACTAAATAGGTGACAAACGATAGAGGAAAAAACAACAAAGATGCCATTACCAAAATTGTTTGGTTGGCATTTAAATCAAAGTTAGTCACGTGCACATATGTGTACGAAAATCCTGAAAAGGCTAAAAAACTATTGTACATAAAAAATAAATTTTTTAGTCCAATTCTGAGTTTTTAAGCTAAATTTGTTTTATGTTTTACCATACAGACGTAGTGGCAATTTATCTGCATAAATGGTCCAAAGTACTTGATAGTTTACAATTTATAACAAAGTTGCATAAAATAAACTGGAATAGAGTAGAGTGGACAAACAAGTGAGTGAAACTACATAAATCGTATACAATATTCCATTAATTTTGAACACACTTTCATATAGGAAAATATGCATTGCATTGGGAAACATATAAAAATATATATGTGCATAGGTATACATGCATGTATCTACAGTATCACTACAGTTCACTCCAATCTGGTAACGCCATACCTAGCAGACGTGTTTTTTAAAGTTTAATTTTTATCTCTACTTTAATCGGAAAATTAGCATTTTAAATTTAATTTTTTGGCTTTAATTAATTGCTTAAGTATTTATAATTGCGGACTTTTAATTATTATTCAATTTATAAATACGATAAGATTGCTGTCGCCGCACCAACTACTATTGCTGGCGCTCCCGCTGCCACTGTCGCTGCTGCTGCCACTGTCGCTGCTGCTGCCACTGTCGCTGCTGCCTTTTTTTGCTGTCGCTGCTTCGTGCTGTTTTTCTTCATTTGCTGTTTAGCCACTGCTGCTGTCTGCTGTTAAAATTTTATAACTTCAAATGGCAGCTTGTGGTGTTTGCAAGTCTGAATGGAGCACGCACCTATGATAACTTCATATCGTGTAATGGTTGTCACAATGTTTTTCACATTAAATGTGTAATTAGAGATACTTTACGTAGCCCTACCTACAATGGTTTACAATGGTTCTGCACGAATTGCTGTAAATTCTCATCGTCTGTATTGATGACTGAATTTCAGGGAGTTAAGAAGGATACGGCTATTATTGCTTCTGAAGTGTCTCAGCTTGGTGAGTCGGTTGGTAAATTATTATCCAAACTTAATACACTGAATGAACTTGTTCAATCTTCGGTAAATGCATCCGACTCTACATCAATTCAGACTTCGCCTAACATGCCCAAGCGGGTCACTAGATCTTCAAAACAAACTAAAGCTGTTCCAAATGCTTCCTCATTGTATCCTCCTCCTGCTGGCTCACGTCTTTCACCTCTTATTTCTCCTATCGTTGAAGTACTGGATTTAGCTCCTGTACTGGAAGTTCACGTTCACGTTGTCTGCTTCCTATGTTGATGTTGCCGCTTCTCGTCCTTCACTATCTAATTCTGTTATAATGCCCGACATTGAGCACTTAACTGTTCCTGATGCTTGGTCTGATGCTGTCTCTTCGCTTCCTCCTTCACCCTGCGATGAAGTACTACCCCCGTTCAACCTGTCAGTGGTTCCATAACGAAAACCTATAATTTTTTTCAAGACCAACCGAAGCGACTTGATGAAATTGGTAGATCGGATGGCCCCATAACGACAGATGCCGTATCTGCAACCAAGACGGTTCCAAGAAAACGGTTTCCCATTACCTATGTGAGTGCCAGAACTGTAAAAGAGTGCAATCAATTGAAGATATAAGTCACAAATGAATAATAATCTTTGATTGCAGTTACTGAATAAAATATTTAACTCCAGAATAAAAAATGCAGTTGGAAGTCTTTTTTGGAGTCGCCGATTGGTTATTTATTTGGAAAAGTATTTTTTAGAGTCAAGGGAGTGCAGTCTTTTTTTGAAATCATGAGACAGCTTCGAAGTCACTTGGAGTCCCTTGGAGTCACTTGAAGTCACTTGGAGTCACTTAAAGTCACTTGAAGTCACTTGAAGTCATTTGGAGCCACTTGAGTGACCTTGAACTCAAATTCAGTCATTTGGAGTTAATTGCAATTTGCAGTCAATTGGAGTCTTTTGGAGTCAATTGGGATTTTGAAGCCAATTAGAGTCAGTTGAAGTCTTTTGGAGTCAATTGTGAATTTGAAGTCAATTGGAGTCACTTGGAGTCTTTTGGAGTAAATTGGCGATTAGAAGTCAATTGGAATCACTTGAATTCTTTTGGAGTCAATTGGGATTTGAAGTCAACTTTAATATATGTGTTATTTAATATTTAATTTATATCTTCTCTCATAAATACTCAGGTCTCTCATACTGATTCTTTCATAAATACTCAGTTTTCCACAAAACACACGCCACAAATAATATAACAATATCACAAATTATTCACTTCAAAAAGTTATGCGCTTAATAAATCCATGGTAATTCCATGCAACTCGCATTTCAATATAATAATTAATACTTTTTACTAATTTATTGAATATTAAAAAGAAAATGTTTTGACAATAATTTCTGCGAAACTGACATTCGAGTAATTGTAAATGAAATAACAAGGTGTATTACCCTAAAAATGTATCAACAATATCTAAGCTATAACTCGTAAAAACAGTGACTCCAATTGACTTCAAATCTCCAATTGACTCCAAATGCGTCCAAGTGACTCCAATTGACTTCAAATTCCCAATTGACTCCAAAAGACTTCAACTGACTCCAATTGACTTCAAATTCCTAATTGACTCCAAAAGACTTCAACTGACTCCAATTGACTTCAAAATTTCACTTGACTTCAAAAGACTCCAATTGACTGCAAATTGCAATTGACTCCAAATGACTGCATTTGAGTTCAAGATTACTCAAGTGACTCCAAGTGACTTCAAGTGACTCCACGTGACTTCGAAGCAGTCATGATTTTGGAGTCATAAGATTTACAGTCTCATGATTTCAAAAAAAAACTGCACTCCCTTGACTCTAGAAAAGACTTTTCTAAATGAATAACCAATCGGCCACTCCAAAAAAGACTTCCAACTGCATTTTTTATTCTGGAGTCAAATACGTTATTCAGTAACTGCAATCATGAATTGTCGATTATTAATTGTGACTTTAAGGTATTGCTATTAAAGTGATTGCATTCTTTTACAGCTCTGGTGAGTGCCCAAGTTTAGGGGCAGTGAGACACAGAACTATGGGAAAGTTCGTAATGAACAGCCTAAGCGAGGTTGCTAAAATAAAAATAGATGACATCAACAGGTTTATCAACAAATCAAGATGGTTTGAATAAACCACAGATCAGTGGTTCTATTTGTGGTGTATTAAACTGGCATCTATGCGCTAATTGAGTCTGGGTATTTTGTCAACCATGCGGCACCTCAACCAACCAACCAACTTATTTGTCCCATAATATTTCAAACGACATTGGTTTAGTTTTTAGTACAAAGAAGAGGGTTAAGGTTAAACTTTCTCATTATTATTTGAATAATCGGTCCCAAATTGTCACTAGAAAACATTGTCACCGAAAAAAAGTTTAGCAATATCTTTTTAAAACTGTTAAAACTTACAGCATTTACAAATAAAATTATGGAAAATTTGTGGTGTTTCTAATGGTTTGGCGGTATACTGTATATAGGGATGTGTATATACGTATCTAGCTTTCCTCAATTTTGCGTTGTTATATGTATGAATTTCTGACAATGAGTAAAGAATTCACATTGAATAACAATAATTTATAACCATATTATTAATGCACTTCGCAAATATACAACAGTTACACAGTTACCTATACACACATACACACACACACTTGTACTTAAATACGAATATTAGTACATGCAGAATGTTAAATCCCTAGTGCAATCTATTTGTCTATAAAGTATATACATATGTACATATAAATATATATATATATATATATGTACTTGCATGTCCTTCCTTCCTTCCTTCTAACTATATTTATATACATTCGCACATTCGTCTGGCCATCTATACATTCATCTATCTATCTATCTATCTACGTACAATATATCCAATGAATGCATCCATATACACAATGTGACTTATGATGCTTCATGTTACATTTGTAGTAGTAAAATTGTATAAATCGTATGTGGTTACAGCTTTAGCGTTCGCTCGCTCGTTCATCGATTGCATAAAGCTAAACGAAAAATGCAAGACAGCTGGCCGGCATGCATTTTAGTATTATATAGAATTGGTGGTGGCTGGTAGGAGAATTAGATACAGTCTGGTTAAATTGTATAGGTGGATAGTATTCCATTGATAGTGAGAGCGGCAGCGGTAGGGATGATGAGGTAGACTTCTACAGTATGTTCCAAAGAAACGTGTTGCTTATTACTTTTCTCTAAATTAGTGATGTGCACTTCGACACATATGGGCAATAAACACATATGAGCTGATGCTATACTCATAAGGGCTAGACGAGGGGTAACGCTGTGCTAAGGGGAAGAGTATCTAGTATGAGAGAACAAATGTGATTTCTTTTGTGTATGTATATGTGTATGAATTTGTTGATTTCGTCCCTGTAGAGAGTGTGGACGTGAATGCATAAGAAAACTTCGTACTTAGCTATACTTTACTCATGCTTTGTGGATTGATTTCATAAACCTAGTAATTGAGTTACCAGGAAAAGAAAACATTTTTCAATTACCTTTGTATTGTGGAACTTTTTAATTATACTATTGAATGCTTATGTAATTTTTGCTTGGTTGTTACTTTGAGAGATCGAAAAAAGGGAAGCAGCAAACGCACTGCTGCGTGCTGATCAGGGATGCCAACTCTATATTTTAGATCAAATTAATAATTAACACAAAAAGTAAATAATAGTTTTGTTTACGATTACAACTTTTATGCATATATGTAATTTATGCAAATACTTTTAACAAAAATTAAAGAATAATAGGCAGTAGCTTGGGCGCGTTCAGTTATATTCACTCACTCTCCACATTAGTGTGGCCAAGTTAACAATTTATAGTTATTCAAGCTATTTTTGTTTTTTTAATATAACCTGGTCACTCTGCTTCACAATTGGTTAAGCCAGTGGCAGTTGCAAGGGGCTAAATGGGGTATTTCCCACTCCTCCCCCCAGATAAATTTTCAAATACATAAAATAGTAATATCTGATATAAAAATTCTAAATATATGGAAAATTTTTAATATTTATGATCCCCCCAGAAATTTTTTTTTGTATCCGCCACTGATGTACTCTCTTTCTTATGTTAGTTTTTGCGTGCTTTTGGCAAAACAACAACAATAATGTGTATGTGTACACACAATAAAACCACCACCGCTCGTCTTTATATTTACGCCCCGCTTCTAGCACCTTCTTACACACGACGTCGGCAGAGGGCAACTGAAGTGCACATCCCTACTCTAAATGATCTGACATTCATGTGAATCTCATTATTACCTATTTCACGTTATAGTTTTTTTCAGAAAAGTTTTGCGTTTTGTAGGTGTAACACAATATTCCTAATAAGTATCGCGTATAAAGAACGCTTTGAAATTGTGTTTTTAAGTTCGCATCCAAAAGAACCAAAAGAACCAAAAATGATCGTCAAGCAGGTAGCAAAATACACAAATACATCAGTTTCATTCGTAACGAAGTGGTTGAAAAGGTAGAAAGAAGTGGAAATGTAGATGATGAAGCGGGTAGAGGAACCTCAAAAAAAGACAATGAAGTATTAATAGAGCAGTTTTGGAAAAATCACACGCTTAGTTTAAGACAAGCACGAGAAAAACTGTCAAAAATGAAGTTCGAGTGTTTCATCAATACAATTCGGCTCAGACTTGAGGAATGTGGAATCTAAAATCGGAGCAGGAGTCCTAAACCATTATAGACAAAAATTCAAACAATAAAAATGCTTAGTTGGGCAAGGGAGGATTTGGATCGTAGTTGCAGCAAAGTATTTCTTACAGATGAGTCTAGTTTTTATATTTAGAATAACTGGAAGAAAGCCTGGACAAAAAATGGTGGATAATTATCGCAACGCTCGGTTAATCATCCACCAAAGCAAAGCCGTATTTAGGGGGGAAGTTTTGGGAGTTCTGACAACCCCCCGAAATGTGAAAACTTTTCCCTAATTTTTGATATTGGTTGCCAGTGGATGAAAAAAAAAGTCAAAATAAAATCTATTGAACGATTTTTAAATATTTTTCAATCGGTTTCTTTCTAAAAAGTCAAATAAAAGAAAAAATTTTAAAAATAAATTTAAATTGAAATCGTACGAAGTTGTGCTACATGGCCAAAAACGGTATTTTCAGAGGTTTCAACCTCATTTTTCTAAAACATGACGTAATGGGAAGTTTTTGACCTCAGACCAGGAACAATATTGTTCACCAAACCCTTGCAGGACAGTGTTATTGAATAAGCTTCAAAGTTCTTAATCTTAAAATATAATTAATCCTTTAACCCATTATTGCTCAGAGCACCCGACCCGGAAGATTTCAATGCTGTGACTGCACGAATTTAGGGAATATATGCCAACCTCATCCGGGCTCCTCATCATTGACAATGGCCCAAATTCCCACTGATAATCATTTGAAAAAAATTTGTCTCTGACTATTTTTGGCATTTTTGATCACTGTTTTGAGGTTAGGTTCGTTATCAGTAATGGCAAGTCAATTAGTTATCGAAATTATGTCTTTCACTATAAAAAATGTATTGAAATTCACATTGAATAATATTTATTTGAAAAAATTTAAATTGATTACTCTGTGAATTTTTTTTTGTCATTTTCGGCCATTTTTTACCACGCTTATATCAACTCGCTTTCAATGGTGTCTGTCTGTCAGTCTGTTCGGTACAAATTTTGCAATCGATTTTAAACTAACTTCCCGATGAGCTAGAGACTTGAAATTTTAAATATAGTTCAGAACTGGAAGACAATGCAATATGAAGTATCTAAAATATATATAAATATAATAATATTTAAAATATTAGCATCGAAAGTTTTTCCATTTTTTTCATAGATCAAAGCATTGAATTCATCGTTGCTATAATTATTGCTTTAGCGGGAGTAGAATATATGTATATGTGTGTATACATACACAAATTCAAAGACAAATGAGAGAGAGAACAAAAACAAAGAATAACGAACTTTTCTTTTCGTTTTGTTCCGCTTACAAAGAGTATAGATTGTAAAGAGATCGCAATTTGCTCTTGCTGAAATCGAAACAAAAAATCGTAGAAACAGCAGCGAGGTTGTCAACACATCCAGCAGACAAAAATGTTTGAATGGATGAGTTTGACGTGTTTGATGAAGTAAATATTTAACATTTCTTTTAACAAATAACTTTTAACATTTACAGTATTTATATATTCTTTATATACAAATATGTAAACGTTTTGTTTTGATTTTATGAATTTTATATAAGTACTTTTAAATCTTTTTCTACTGATTTCCTGAAATCAAAATGCAAAGAAATATTATCACTATTTTCAACATTGTTCCTAAATATATGTATGTAAATAAGTATATTTAGCTAAGATGTTAGAACTTTTCATATTTTATATTTTATTATATATAAATAAATTATTCTTCTTGTACTTTTTTACATCCATAACAACAAATCTTCTTCTTACTATGTATTTTGCAAATGCCTTTATTTCATTTCTGTTTCACAATGTAGAATCACAACCATTTATGTGAGAAGATATAATTTGAATTCTGTTATATTTAATGAATATGGCTATTCGCAACCTGGGGCAAATGATCTTGCACGAGTCCAATAATTAATTGTGACATTGCTTAGACAATTGGTTTTGATTCAATTTGTCAACAATTTAAAATTCCAAATGAGTTCAAGTGACTTCAAACCTCAATACAAGTATTTTCGTCCTACTAAAACTCACAGTTACAAATTTTCAAGACAATCTGTATGGGATAAGGAATCTATAAGTGGTTGTGAATCTGTATGGGGTTAGGAGAAATTATTTTATACTTTTTAGTCCATTTTAAAAACGTGGTATATTAAAAATATTTTTTATTTAAATTATTTTATATTAAGATTAAGAAAATCCTGAAACAAACATTTTTTCTAAAGCTTTAAGACATTTATACACTTTTCTCCCTAGTCTGATAGGGTCCATCAAATGCATCATTGTATTTAATTTATTGTATTTAAATATCAGTTTCATAAAAATTTTATATGTAGCCGAAAAAAAATCCTGGCTACGGCCTTGCATCAAAGGTCCACATGTTTATGGGCGCTTTTCTGGAAATGGTTACTCAAAATCTTGACTCGAAGTTAATGCTAGAATTATACCGAAAGAGTCTATTAAAGTCTGCAAAATTATATTATATGGAGCAGGAAATAATGACTGGATCTTTAAAGAAGATAACGATCCAAAACATTGGAGTCGCCTCTGCATATCTTGGAAAAAAGAAAATGGCTTAATCACGTTAGATTGAGTCCAGATGCGAATGAAGCTCATGCTAAAAGGAAAACAAATCAGTGGTACAAAACAGCTAATTTGGATCATAAAAAGAATGTTGATGAATATAAGCAATGATTTTGCCAAGAAATTAAGCGAAAGTTGCAGATGAATATGCCAGACGATTATTGATAGTAAAGGTGACTGACTGGACATCTTACTAAATTTAATTGCGCAAAAGCATTATAGCTATATACTTTAAGAAATACTTAAAAGGAAAAATAGCTTTATAGGAAGAGTAGCTTTTCTTTGGAACATACTGTATCTGGCCATTCATCTGTCCATCTAGTAGTTACTTGTTCATTCGTTCGTTCGTTCGTTTATTCATTTTGTTATTTGCAATAAAATATTGTTTGCACTTTTGTTAAATAATGGATTTGTTGTGCAGAATTGCTTGCCAATATTTAGTAAAAATGGATCAACTTACCTACATACATACATTTTTATTTTCTACTATCCTGATAAAATATCTACTACTTTTGAATTTTTCATTTGTTACAATTTTTTTCGCAATAAATTTAAAAGCGGATTTGTTATAAATAAAAATATGATGGAAGCTTTATTTTTATTTATGATTAAACTTTTTAGTATTTTTTGTTTTTAAAGCTTATTTTATGATTTTCAATTTAGTAGTAACTTTAGTTTTGGCAGAAATAAATAATAGTTTTGTAAGTTCAGATATTATCGCGTAAGAAAAATTGTTCTCATTCGTTATATATATATATGTATATAAGGAGTGAGATAGAAAAAATCTTAGCATATATAAAATTCAATAATTTTTAAACGGTTGATCTTAGAGTTTTGATTTTTGTTATTTAATTGATCATTTTTACAAATTACAGAAAAATATAACTTTTATAGTTCTAACCACTATTTATGAACTCGTGGACCTTTTTTGGTAAGCCTTCCATTAGAGATTTGATAGTTATTTCAGACACCTTTTTGGAACAGTTTGCCCATCTCCTTTTAAAATCTTTGATATTTTGGGACACCTTTTTTATGCTCTTTAAGTTTCTTTTCACAAGAGCCCAATAACTCTCCACTGGTCTTAGCTCCGGACAATTTGGAGGATTGGCCTCTCTCTCTTGGTACAAAAACTATGTTATTACTTTGGTACCACTCCAGAGCTTTCTTGCCGTAGTGACATGATGCCAAATCGGGCCAAAAATATGTGGACACATTGTGCTCTCTTATGAAAGGAAGAAGTCTTTTTTTGAAACATTCTTTGATATATATTTCGGTATTTATAGAGCTCACTGTAGGTTAGGTAAGGTTGGAGTGGCTGTCGAGAGACACACTTAGGCCTGAACGGCCCATTGTGATACCACATAGTTGGACCTACAGTTTAACGCCGATTCCGAACGGCGGTGTGGCAATTTTTTATCGGCTTGGTGGTTTTGCCATTACCGACCAATGTGTGTACTTGTACACTATCTTATAATTCTCATACACTTCATATTGATAGTGAATATAAGAAAGTAATGAAAATTAACCACCAGACGAAGACGGGAATCGAACCCGAACCTCCCAGATGAAAGTCTAGTGCACTATCCTCTAGGCTATCGAGGTCGTCTAGAGCTCACTGTAACACGTGACTTGCTTCTTTTGCCGCAACTGCAAATAGCTTGCCATACCAGGAATTTTTTAGGAAATTTTGTCTGCTTTTGGATTCTTAATTGTTCTTCGACATTTCCTCGAGCAACAGCAACATGAAAATTTTGACCCGGAAGCTGCGTAAAATCTGCCAGTGCATATGTTTCGTCGTCCATTATACAACATAAATATTTTTGTATGAAATTCGATTTTAATTTCCGAGCTCTACTTTTCGCGTCTAAATTTTTTGCAGCATTCCTGTCTGGAACTTTTTGGACTTTGTATGTTTTCAAATCTGCATTGGCTTTAACTTTTCGCACCAAATAGTCAGAGCACTGGGCTTACCGGGCAGCTTTTCTACCAGATTTGTTTGGAGATCTTTTCAATATGCTTTCTTTTTTTTTGCTGGCTTTCCCCATATCATGTGGTCCTTGTTTTCTTCCCGAACCAGGTTTCCTATCGATGGTCAAATTCTCCTGAAACTGTTTAATAACATTGGAAACAATTTGACGACAGACCTTTAATTCTTTGACCAATTTTTTGTAGGACCAATTTGGATTTTTTTTTTAAATTTTTAATAATTTTAAGAAGTACGTTTCTTTTTCTTCACTCATTTTGATCAAACTCACAATAAATCAACATGTTTGTCATTAAAAATAACAACTGACATATTTTTCAAAGATAACTAGATCAAAGAAATTTTTAAATTTTACACCCAAAAAAAATTATTAGGTAAAACGTGTGTTAAGATTTTTTCAATCTCACTCCTTATATACAAATAAAAAAAGGCGATAAAAATGAGGAATCGCTAAGTCAAAAAAAACGGGGAAAACTTTAGTTGCATAGACAAAAAAGGAATGGGCTTGCCCTAAATCTGAGAGCACTTCACACAGGCGCAAAATTTTATTTTGTGTGTTTTGGATAAAACAGTTCTAAAGAGAGAGAGAGAGAGAGAAAAAGAAAGAGAAAGAACGAGAGAGAGAGAGATCGCTCAAATGTTTAAGATCTGTGACCAGCGATGCCAACTTGCGGAGAATTTTACTTAGTGCGGGGAATCGGGGAATGAGCTGTTTTTTACTCAAAAATACCTCAAACAGTCTGTAGAATATTTTTTGCTAAATTTATGTTTATGTTTAGTATTCAGGCAGTCCAACGCGGTCGCGCAGTGCTTCGATTTCTCTTTCAGCCGTTTATAGTGATGATTCGATACAAGTAAATACAAGTAAAAACTCGATACTTTTCATTCGATTCAAGTACTTTTTTTACTCGATATTATAACATAAGTATTTTACTTGGTATCGGAAGAAAGGGTCAGTATCGGATACTCGATACTTTTGGAAAATATTTATTTAAAAACTGAAATATTGAAATGCAATATTTAAAATTGTTGATCATTTTAAAATATTTTACAGCAATCAATAATATATTTTAAAACTTCTACTGCAGAATTATTCAAAATATTTCAGTCCATATTTCAATATTTCAATGTATGACAATATTGCAGTACAGTATTGAAGTTCTAGAAGATATTTCCGGTCATGCATGTAGAACATAATGTTTATTGAAACCTTTTCATTAAAATAAAATATTTTTATCAATGTTGATTATGTTGATTAGTTTTCCTTCTATTATAAATTTTCTATCGATTTGCTAAATTCAATTAACGTCATTTCTATATGATTCACGTGTTTCCAGTGGAAATATCTCAAAACCATGATTTATTGGCGAAAAATTCGTGTTGAGTAGTGTAAACTGTAGGCTCAACCATGTTGTATTACAATGCGCCGTTCTGTTTTCCTTGACAACCACTTAAAAAAAATATTAATTTATCTCTTTAAACGAGTATTCGATACAAGTACATATTCGATACTATTTTCTGATATTTTCGGTAGCATCGATACTTTTATTCGATACAAATAATAAGTAAAAGTATCGATACTATGTGGGTATCTAATCAACACTAGCCGTTTAGAAAGGCTTAGCTGTGCCTTTGTTCAGCACCTACTAATTAATAACTGTTAGTCCTTGATGACTGTAACCTATAAACTTGTAAATTATGGTCAGCTATTATAAAGAAGAAGAAGTATATTTTATATGTTAAAAAGCGATAGTCAAAACTTTAAACCAGTTTTTCTCAAAACAAGGTTTTTCCATTGGCGTGCACTACAACTGAAATTTAAATATGTTCTTCTACATTACAATGGCCCCCGGATGTAAGTTTGGTTAATTCTTTCCTCAATTTGTAACTTTGTTTTTACGAAAAAAGTCCAATTTTTGAAAGTACAGTTACAATTTTTCTAATGGTATTTTTTTTAGATGTTCCAGTGAGCTGCAATCACGCACGCCATTGCGTTTGACGATTTTCAAAACGTCTTCCATGAAGCTGGAAAAAAACCCTTTATATAATTTTTTTTTTTAATTATTACATAATTTTTCATGTACTTGAAGCCTTTAAATAGATGTCAGAAAATTTTTTTTATCAATTTATCAGTCCAAGAAAAATTGATAAAAAAGTCTTAACCAATAAAGTCCAGGGCACCTTAAAATAACTCTGACCGAGAGTAACTCTAAGCCTACGTAAAGGGTATTTTTCGTTTGTATAAAATGTTTACAGGGTGACAATCGTAAAGTGACGTACACATTTCAACAGTTATTTTCAAAAGGACGTACTTCCATTAAGTACAATTAAGTGTTAACATTGCTGAATATATAAGCATTCATTTGAACCCCACCTCATTCAATATAACCTCCTTTAGCCTGCACACATGCCTTCAATCGATCCGGAAATCGTAGGACTGTTCGCCGCAGGACTTCCTGATCAATTTCAGTCCAGGCTTTCTCTAATGAATTTGTCAGCGACTCCAGACTGTGGTGTTGAGATGCTCAAGCCTTACTCTCTAAAATACTCCAAATAGAGTAGTCCATTGGTTTCAAGTCTGGGGAGTATGGTGGCCATTCTTGAGATGTTATGAATCCAGAAAAATTGTCTTTTATCGATGTTTGCGTTAATTTTGCCATGTGGGAAGGTGCAGAATCTGGCTGGAAAGTCCAGTTTTCATTTCCAAATGTATCTTGGGCCCAGGGAAGAACATGTTCATTTAAAATGCTCCGATAAACAACCTGGTCAATTTTAACACCCTCTTCAACGAATATTAGAGGGGTTCTGGCATTAGCGGAAACTCCAGCCCATACCATAACGGAAGCTGGCTTTTGAACTCGGCCAACAGTCCTATTTTGTTGCGATGATGATGTTAGCCACATTCGGTCATTTTGCGCATTGCGATGTTGTTCAACCGTGAGAATTTTTCTTCATCTGTAAACAAGATATTTTCAACATTTTTCAACACGGAGGAGCGTAGCAACGCCTTGCATCTTTGCAGTCGCAAATCATTCTTTTTTTGTGTCAGATCTTGAGCTTTTCGGGGCTTGTACGGCTTAAGATTAAGCTTTGATTTTGCAATGATTCGTACTGTTTCACGGTTTACTCCCACTTCTTAGCGATTTTTCTCATTGAGCGCCTTGGATTTCGCTTGATTCGTTTACGAATTTCTTCTGTTAAACCAGTAGTGGCAACTGTTGAAAATTTTCCCCGGTCTCTATCTCCAAAACCCCCAGTTTCATTATATCGAATAATAGCTCGGTCTACCGTACGACTTGACAAATTTAAAGCCTTTGCAAATTTGACGGCTACTATAATTTGCCAAATGAAATTTCATAATTTCACGACGAATATTTTCCTTGTCCATTTTTATGGAAATTTCAAAGTGTAATAACAAAAACTCAAATGAAATTAAAAGCAAAGCCAATGATAAATGAATCTTCTTTTTAAATTAAAGTAACGGTAAATGGCAAAGCTTGCTGCAGAGTATTAAACTTGCGTCACTTTACAATTGTCACCCTGTATAATATGAAATTATACCGGTGCGGGGAATTTGGTCGAAAATCGGGGAATTTCGCGAGAGTTATCGGGGAGAAAGAAAAATAAGTTGGCATCCATGTCTGTGACAGAGAGAGTAACACACACATTGTGAACTCTTATATTGAGAATGGTCAAGTAAAAAAAATGTTGCGCAGCACAAGTGCTCATTCTATTTCGTTGTCTACGCAATGAATAATCGCGGATATTCTCATTCGCAGCTCATTACCCTATATACAGTATTTTCAACAAGAGCGTGTACGGCCTAAAGGCTCTGGCACATAGAGTCCGTTGTATACGTGAGAGCGAAGTATACAACTGACAACTACTATAAAACATAGTGAAATAAATAAAGTGAAATAAATAGAAGTGACGCCCTCTTTTCTGTTTACTGACGTCTGCCAAATTTGAAAATTATTCTCTGACTTCTCCCAAAACATTTGATATTTCCGAAATAAATATAAAAAATATTAACCCATTGGTACCAGCACAATATATAAATAAAATAGAAAATTTTGAAAAGCCAGAAAAATTTTTAGACATTGATAAACGAGATCTTCGAAGGCGTTTATAACAACCATGTGCATAATGTGAACCAAGGATTTAACCCAAAACTTAAAGTTTTCTTGTTATGTATGCCATTCAAGTAAGAAATCTACCTCTCCGAAATTTAAATAAAATTCTTTTGAAATCAGTAAAACTATTTAGAATATAAATAGGACATTTTTGAAGAAGAAAATTTTAAAATTATTGTATTTTGCTTATTTAAATATTTTATAGAACCACACTCAACAAAATATTTTGCGAGCTTTTATTTCAGAAAAAAAAAAACAAACGAAAGGTTTATTGTTTTTTGATACTTTTATTTCATTTATTTATTTGGGTACAGCTGACGAAAATGGGTTAAGAGAGTTTTCTCTCATAAACAAAATTATTTGTCAAAATTTATTGAGCGAATACTTGTCATAATTGTCAAATCTCAGAAGACCTGAGAATATTTCAGATTACTTTCTGCTATCTGGCATACTGTATACTGTGCTATAAAATATATGAAATCGTATGTGGTGTGGTCTATACACAACGTATACGTTGAGAATGTTGCAGCTATCAGCTGGTTTATTTTGTGTATGACTGTGTATCCGTTGGCAACGTATGCTTTGTGTCACCTCTCTCCTTCGCTTACTTCGTATCAGTTGTATACTTCGCTCTCACGTACACAACGGACTCTATGTGCCAGAGCCTTAAGTCCTTCAAAAAATACCCCAATCAAAAAAAAAAATATCCCACATTACGTTTAAACATTTTTTTGTCCAATGCGCTGACATATCAATATAGTGTTCTGTTACCACAATTTTGAGTAATTTCATGGTAATGCGAGGTCATATTATTTCTAGCAAACTCCGCTATTTTGACTTAAGCTGTCGTTTCACTTGGGCAATGCTCTTAGCATTTTTTTACTCATCTTAAGTTTAATAATTGCTTAAAAATTTTCAATGTGGTTAGTATCTGGAGATTGAGAGGCGCATTCCAAAATTCTTGTCCTTTTTTCTTCTTTTCACTTAGTGAATAAATCACTTTGAGGGTTCTGAGCTCTTAAAGTACTCATTTTCGATTTCCTTTCCCAAACCAGTTATTGACAGAAGATAAGAGTCTATGTTGGTATAAATGGATCATGTACTGGATATCCAAATTTCTCGTAAACATTATTATCCTGTCGAAACTCTTTGGAAAAGCATCCCCAAACATGACTTTTCCTAGATGCTTAACTTATCTCAGAACCATTTTACTGCCTCTAATGGATAAGGCTCGTTTTATGGTCCAAAAAAAAGATTCGTCTGTAAAGGCTACATCGATCCAATCATTATCCATATATTTGACAGTCCACAACTGACATGTTTTTGTTTGTTTTGCCGTCAGTAAGGGTTTGGTTATGGTAGCTCAGAATTCCATTTGAAATTCACTTAAACAACTTTGGATTGCACTAAGGGATATATTAATGACCTTCAGCTCCAGTTTTTGTTGAGCTGCTCCAGGTGTAATGTTAGAATTGGGTTCAAAAACTCATGCTATCACCGAATCCTGCTGCTTTGATGTTGCTCTAGAAGCACATGATTTTGTATGTTGTAAACATTCTGGTGTCTTAAGGAAAGCTGGTTCCATTTCTTTACAAATGCCTTCAACTTCTTAAGGTATTTGCAGCACCTCCCTAGAGCATTTCGGATTCCCTTGGATGTGAGCAAATAATGATAACTGAAAGACTTTTTGCACACACAGAGCCCGATTTGAAAAATTGCTTATACAGCGGAATTGTAATTGCGATTGTTTGAAAGGTTATATAGCGCTATTTGCAATGAAATGTTGAATGTTGGAAATAAAATCCAACTTGATACTTAAAGACTTAAAGACTGTACAACTATATACACATTAGTCCTGGTCACGCTTTAGAGTAAACTGCTGGTTAACGGATTAACAGGTTAAAAGTGTAACACAAAATCACTCTACAATAACAAAATATACGGCATTTGCTTTTTCCCCACTTTACACTTTTACTCTGGTTTAACCATTGAATAAAATATTTCTTTCTCTGTTACTCTGAATAAGAGAGAAAATGAGTGTTGCCTACTTCTTGATTTGTACGTTAACAAAAAAGTTTTGTTGCTAGCGCATTCAATTGAGAATATTGATCAGTTTTAGATGCGTTCACGTTCATTACTTTTTTTACGCCGTTACTCAGCACTTTACTCTAAAGAATGAATAGGGCTATTTAAACATTACCAAAGCATTTAAGTTAACACAGTTTTCAGTAATTTAAAATAGCAAAATAAATAAACCACCAGATAGACATCATTTCTCATGGGTTCATTCAGTATTACATATATAAAAACATTACATAATATAAACGAACTGAAGTGTTTCACTATTGCTACATTTTGTGCATTTCATGCTGCCAATAAATAACTAACTTCATCAAAGTAAAATAAGAAAAATTAAGAGATTTTCACAATAAACCACATTGAACCATTAAAATACTTAGTTGGGGGAGAGATATAAAATACATATGTAGATAGAAATCCCATACGTGTGCGACTACATGCAAACATACTTGTGCAAAAAACAAAAAAAAAAAAAAAAATAAATAAATACCAACCACAACAAAAAACGAAAACGAAAAACAATCGAATGAGAAAAAAGTAACAAACTTCAATTTCAAATTTTAACTTTTTGCAAACAATTTCAGTTGCGCTACTTGGTTGCTATTGCATCTGCACCACATGACAAATCGTTGTATTCGGAAATGTTGTTGGAATCCTCTTGCTGGCCGACCAACTTCATTTCCCTCATTCCCTTTCTACAAACAAAAAAAGTAAAACGAAAACATTTTAACAAATTTTAGTTTAGAATCTCGAAACATTTTATGTATGTATACTGATCTATGTAGAAGCCTGATGTATGTAAGTCAACATGAGTGAAATAAAATCAAACATATCACCAACTAAATGCCAGTAGGTGGCAAAATAGTAGCTACCATCCATCTATCCATCCAATGCAGCTGACAATCTGCATGCAGTACTCGTCATTTCTCTGACTACCAGACATGACCGTAGTGAACCAATGAGTAGCAAACAAATACACACACACACACATAAACACACACACATATATATCATGATCACGGTTGCCACTTACTCATTTCATTTTGTATCAATATTTACAAAAAAATGTACCAAATGGTGGGAAAATGTACCAATATAATAAATAACATTAATAGTTATTTATTAAGGATGTAGTCTGATGTTCGAGTTTCAAAAAATCGATTATTTTTTTAAATGCATTTCGAACCAAAACTCAAAATATTAATCGAGAGCGCCTGTTGTGAAAACTTTATCTGTTGTTAAAACTTAAAAAGCGTTTTTCTCGAAGCAACGTTTTATTGACCAGCTCAGGGGTATGAGAGAATTCTATCGAACCGATTGGGCTGAACTTTTTATGTGTTATTTTACACACCAATTGCTCTCGCTGTTAGTAGAATTGTTTATTTTTAATCATTATTTGACGACCTCGATAGCCTAGTGGATAGTGCACTAGACTTTCATCTGGGAGGTTCGGGTTCGATTCCCGTCTTCGTCTGGTGGTTAATTTTCATAACTTTCTTATATTCACTATCAATATATGAGTGTATGAGAATTATAAGATAGTGTACAAGTACACACATTGGTTGGTAATGGCAAAATCACCAAGCCGATAAAAAATTGCCTCACCGCCGTTCGGAATCGGCGTTAAACTGTAGGTCCAACTATGTGGTACCACAATGGGCCGTTCAGGCCTAAGTGTGTCTCTCGACAGCCACTCCAACCTAACCTAATCATTATTTCCGATTTTTTATTTGGAAGTCCGCCATTTTGTTATTTTTTAATCCAAATGTTTAAATCTACTACCTGCTAAAATGACAAGCCTACAGAACAATAATCTATTTAAATTTGTTGTTTAAGAAGACTTTAAGTACTGTAATCACCCGGGCCAGCCACACACCTTTTTTTTTAGGTGCCTACTTTGGACGTAAGAAACACTACAAAAATATCGTAAAATAAATTCCAAAAACAATTTTTTGTACAGTTAAAAATGTCAATAATAATAAATAAAAAAATGAAATGATCACATTTTATTTTGTTATAATAAAAAATTCCCGAAATAATCATAAAAATTAGGCCGAAACACCAGACTACATCCTTTATAAAAAGTAACACACTAATTGAAATAAATTTTGTATTTTAAAAATAGTTTTTGGCCGACTAGATATAATGAGACTTTTAACGTCCGAACACACAATTTTTTTGAAAGCATTATATATTATATATGTATACTAGCTGACCCGGCAAACGTTGTTTTGCCTTTTCTGCGAAAAAGCGCGAAAATTAAAAAATAATGAAGTACTTGATATTTAAAATTGAACATTCGTAATGACAATTTAGGCTTCCGTTGAATTTGGAAAAAAAATTCTAGATTAAAACTGTGTCTCATTATTAACAAAATTGTCATTTTCAAAAATATTTAACTTACACAACTGTACATTAAAAACAGAGAATCATTATAAATAAAAATCTCAAATCAATATTGTTTTGATTAAATTTTGGAAATGAAAGTTTACATTGCGTCTGGACGACCAGAAAATTAAATATTTTTATACTATTATCACCAATGTTAACTCAATGACGTGTACGAAAACAACTCAAGTCTGATAGCAAAGAACATAGTGAATATTGACAAAAAAAGACCGTTAGGCGCATCAGTGAGTGTCCTTCGACGAAAGCAAAGCCATATTGGCTGATGATACCGTTTGAGCAAAATTATTAACTTATATAACCTACTGTTGATGCTAAAGGGGTCATTCAGCAGTTAGATAGAAACACCAGCATATCTGTAGTAAAAAGAAATAACTTTTACGTGTTTTTTTTGTTTGTTGAACAATTTTATTAGATTTCAGTTGAATTATAGAAACAATATATCAGGAGGCTCTACATTCATATCTAAGACCATTCTTGAAATTAGGTCTCAAACTTGTAATTCAAATAAATAATATATCAAAAATTATTTAAAAATTTGAACCAATTTGATATATAATATAAATATATCATTTGTTACAGCGCCACCTAACAGATTTTATGACAGCGACGCAGGGTCTTAAGATATTTCATAAAGCAGTAGAAATAATAGTAGAAAAATGAATGGAAAAGTAGTAGAAAATAGCAGTAAAAAAGTAGAAGAAAATGGTAGTAGAAAAGGTAGTAGGAAAAAGAATTGAAAATAGTATCAAAAATTGTTGTAAAGAAGTAGAAAAAAGGTAGCAGAAAAAGTAGTAGAAAAATTGTTAAACATAGTAGTACAAAAATAGTAAAAATAGAGTAGAAAGAGTGGTAAAAATAATAATAAAAAGTAGTAGAAAAAAATGTAAAAAGTAGTAAAAAATAGTAGTAGAAAGTAGTGGTACAAAATAAAAAGAAATTGCAGAAAAAATGTAATAAAAAGGTAGTAGAAAAAAAGTAGTAAAATAGTAGTAGAAAAAAGTAGTAGAAAATATTAGTTGAAAAAGCAGTAAAAATGGTAGAAAAAAAGTAGTAGAAAAGTAGTAAAAAATATTAGTAGAATTAGTAGTAGTAAATAAAAGTAAAGCATGGTACCACACCCACTAATTCAATAAACTGAAAGAATTTAAATTTTAATACCGTACCATAAATGGCTCCTAAGATATGTATCTCATAATGGAAATTCAGGTTATATGGAAGGTAGAAAAAAAGTACTAAAATAGTAGTAGAAAATATTAGTTGAAAAAGTAGTAAAAGATATTAGTTGAAAAAGTAGTAGAAATTGTAGAAAAAAAGTTGTAGAAAAGTAGTAAAAAATAATAGTAGAAAAGGTAGTAGGAAAAAGAATAGAAAATTGCATTACAAATTGTTGTGAAGAAGTAGTAAAAAGGTAGCAGAAAAGGTAGTAGAAAAATAGTTATACATAATAGTACAAAAATAGTAAAAATGGAGTAGAAAGGGTGGTAGAAACAATAGTAAAAAATAGTCGTAGAAAAAATTGTAAAAAGTAGTAAAAAATAGTAGTGGAAACTAGCAGTGAAAAATAGTAGTAGAAAAAAAGAAAAAATGTATTGAAAAAGTAATAGAAAAAAGTACTTAAATAGTAGTAGAAAATATTGGTTGAAAGTAGAAGAAAATAAGAAAAATTTGCAGAAAAAAAGAAGTTTAAAAGTAGTACAAAATAGTAGTAGAAATAGTAGTAGAATTAGTAGTAGTAAATAAAACTAAAGCATGGTACCACACCCACTAATTCAATAAACTGAAAGAATTTAAATTTTAATACCGTACCATAAATGGCCTAAGATATCTCATAATGGAAATTCAGATTACATGGAAGATGCCACACCCCCTTTTTCAATCCCACCCGTATTTTTGTTGTACCATGGCATTGTCAATTCTCGTTATTGTACCAAATTTCTGTAGCGTGCTATTAATGGTTCTTGAGATATACCCAAAAAACTATTAGGATTGTATGGGAGGTGCCACGCCCACTTTACTAAAAGCCATTATGAATAGCTATGAACCATCCTCCTTCAATCGGTCCAGTCGTTCAGAAGTTACACGATGACATACACACAAAACTCTTCGATTATATACATATATAAAGATGTATATGTATATTTAAATTTTACTTTTTTCAACAAAAAATATTTTGAACATAAGTTTACAATTCTTAATTATTATAAAAGCTAACTGTGCCCACAGAATGTACCAAATTTTAAAAACATGTACCAAAAGCAGAAAACTTGAAAAAAAATGTACCAGTTTTGGTAGAATTGTACCAAAGTGGCAACCGTGATCATGATACAGGCAGTACACTAGCGGCAGCTCTACAATTGATGGTTTTAGGTTTTGCCTTCGTTAGTTGAATGTATTTTTTGGATTTGGTTTTTAAAAATACTATCATGCTACGCTCTTTTTCATGTGAATGGCTTTTAGTTTCAGTTGTTTTCACTAATTTATTCTATACCATTTCATTCCATTCTATTGTTGATTATTTTTATTTTTACAAATCAGTTGGAAAATTAAAGCAAAAAGAGTTTTATTTTCATTTACGAATATTTTATGCAAGATACTGTACGTCAAAAGTAAATAACCACTGAAAGAGTTTATATACAGGCATGTTGACTCAAATTGAGTTTATACAGTGAATATTTCTTTGTAAGGTAAAATTTTCTTTACATGCAAAATGGAAGTTAACTTTATTAAATTTGCATGTAAATTTTTAAAAAATTTACTGTAGAAATGAAAAATATTTTTTTAATTTTTGTAAAACTTTTGTCTTAGTAAAATGATGAAGAAATTTTTGCTATTATTGTTTCTTTTTAAAAAGTCTTCCACAATCAGCTTCATACTGTATGTTTCTAAGTTCTTTGGGTATTTTATTGACTTAATTCCATTCCATTCCTTGAGTGGTGTTGAGATGGCTTACATATAGGGTGCGGGGATTGAAGTATTAGCTAATTCAATTTGCCGCAACAGTGGAGCAATTGCTCTTAAATTTAATACGATGGCAACTCATTTCATTGTTTACAAGTTTGCAAAACCATTTGTGTTTAAGTTTTGCACAAACAATTTCGTAAGTAATGGAACGCAAACATAATATTGTGATAGCGTTTTATTTCGCAGGAAAGTCGCAGCCCGCAATCATTAGATAGCTAAATCATTTAAATGTTAATAAAATGTTTGTATATCGAAGCATAAAACGGTACAATGTTACTGGCAGCACTGCGAAACGTTACGGTAGCGGAAGAAAAAAACCGAAACCTCAACAGAAATGGTTGAAAATTTTAAAGCCAGAATTCGACGAAATCCCAGACAGCGTAAGAAAAATCGTTGCTGATTTAAAAATATCCCACCGAAGCTTACGTAAGATATTAAAAAACAACCTCGGTACGAAGCCTTACAAGATCCAAAATGCACAGAAGCAGAAACAGCAACGGCTACAAAGAGCAAAAGAGCTGAAGCGCTTGTAGGCGAGTGCCCCTTAACCAAATATCGTCTTCTCAGATGAGAAAATTTACCCAATTGAGCAGTATGTAAATAAGCAAAATGATCAATTCTGTTAACAGGAGAGAACGTTCGAAAATTTTGAACTAAGAATGGCCACTCGATCACAAACACCGGCCCACTTCCTATTTTGGGCCACAGTGACCACCGATGGGCATTCCCTGCTGGTGTTTTTGGAGCCTGGTGTTAAAGTGAAGGTGAAAACTGTATACCATGAATCGGTTGAAGAAGGTGCATTAAAGCCTTGGGCACTCAAGCATTTCGGTAAAAGACCGTACACGTTTCAACAGGACTCGGCACCGTCGCACAAAGTTCGCGTGAACCAAGATTGGTTAAAAACCAACGCTCTGAACTTTATTTCGGCGCAACAATAGCTTTCGAATTCACCAGATGCCAATCCATCGCATTTTTCACTCTGTGGCATTTTGAACTTCAAGGTCCTTATAAAAAAAAAAACACACCAGAACGGAAACGAGTTCCCCAAGACCGCATTTGTGAAACGTGCAACTCTTTTGATGTGTAAACATTTTAGCTCACGGTATGGGCAAAATTTCAAATGTGTAAAATGTAACAATAACTGTATCGTAAGATGTAAGATAACTGTAACGTCCAGTTCCCTTCTCGCTCACACTACTGCGCGGCATGACTGTGCTACTCTAAACAACAAAGAGAAGAGAAGAAGAGAGGGAGAAATTAAAATACGAGCGGAGATTGTTCGTTTATGTTTCGGTCAATTTACTCACACATATATGTGCATACGAAAACAAAATGTATGTGTACATTTATTCGTGGCAGAATTATTTGTTGGTTAAACGTATGGAGATCGACCATACCATACAAGCAGAGAAGTCGCCGTAGCAAACACAGGCGTTTGATAGGTTTTGCATTGGATTAAAATTAAATATTTTTTTAAATCCCAATATGCATTGAAAATTTATTTCTTCAATGTTGGAGAAAAGCTTAGTTCTCAAATTGATTTCCAATGTATTTCTCAAATTAAGTTCAAACATTTTTGCTCCTTGTTGACTTTCTACTTGACATCAAGTTGAGAATCAACATTTTTTTCAATGTTTGAAAAATATTATAATTCTCAATTGGATATCAAACACTTTTCTCCACTTGAAACCAAACATTTTTCCCAACGCTTGATATCAACTTGAATACGATTTGAGTTAAATTTGAGATATTATTTACAATATTTTATAAGTATACTCGTATGGCAATACTGTTGATTTCTCACAGATTCTCACAGAAATTTAATTTGTGGAAAACATTTTCTGTAAATTCAATTCAATTGTGAAAAATAAATATAAAAAACTGAGTGAAAGTAAAAAAAATTGGAAATAAAAGTGAGGTGAAAATGAATTAAAGGGAAATATATGCTTTACATAATGTATATTTTGTACTTAATTATAATTCAATTTGGGGGATGCGTAAGAGCAAAAAAGTGAAAAGTGAGGTTTGACAGGTTGGAGAAATTCCTTTGATATCAAGTTGGGAATCATAAATTTTTCAATTTGATAACTAAGAAAATCACCATATAAAAAATATGCCTTTTAAGTTAAGAAGACTATAATAGGACCATTGAAGTGCATTTGAGAATTAACGTTGGAGATTTGAGAAAAGTATTTGACCTTGAGGTAGCTCAAGTTGATATCAAACAATAATGTATATTGGGATATAAAAACAATACCTACAAAATGATAAGTAATAAGTAATCTAGGTTTCAATAAATGTATAAACAAAATGTAGTGATAATGATAGCAAACCACAGCATTATAAAAATTTTGCTTTGTACATTAACCTTAGAAAGGCAACACTTTTTTTATCTATGTAAATAGCAAAATTGTTAAACAGAAAAAATCAAATTTATTTATTATAAAATCACTTATTTACTTCAATTAAAATACATTGTTTCTTTCTTTGCGGTGCTTTAAAAAAGTAGTGCGGTGACTGGTCACCCTTGGTTGCCTTTCTAAGGTTAAATGCGGAAAGCAATTATCGTCGCCTGAGAATTGATTTGGCGTATGTGTGTCCAAATTCATATACCCATACGCCAAATCAATTCTCAGGAGACGTTATGTAAAATTTTCACATCTAACAAAATTTCAAATCGACAGGAAGAAAAACTTAAAGCGCTGAAAAAAAGATGCAATTACAGCTGCGTATATGCGAACATATCGCGCCCGATGCATTGAGTAAAAGAAAAATAATGCAACTACGATTTGGTGCAATTGCAAAATATTTTTGCTATCACAACAACAAATATATGCGATATGGAATAAAAATTTGCATTTGCAATGATGCAACACCATTTGCAATTTATAGTGAATTGGGCAATTATATATAAAAGATAATGATATCTAATAAATTTTTAAGTTTATAAAAGAATTATTTTAATTTGAATTATTTACCTAGCATTTACATTATACATAAAATCCCTATATATGGCTATACATATGTGAGCTTATGTATATGGCATTCAGTTGGCTTAACTGTTTACACATCAAATATCTTGCGTGCCTTGCACACATCCATTGTTTTTTTTTTGACAGGATCGACCGTATCATCAAGGTTAAAAGAGGTTATATCGAAAACCTGAAATGACTTTATCAAATTCAACCATTTTTCTTAATTTTTGCTACTTATTCTATATAAAAACTATTCATTGATCTAAAAGTTGAAGACTTTCTTCAATCTCAGCACCCTGTATATAGAGTTGTTGGTTTTTTCTCTTTCTCTCTCTATCTCATCAATAAACAAATATATGCAAGTGAGAGAATCATATGAATGAAAGCTAGTCTTTAAAAATCACCTCAAGGAGAGCAAATTTCGTTGCCTTTAACCCTTTCGGGACCGTAAGGAAACCAGAGAATATAGCGCAAAATCGAATCCAGATTTGCATCGTCTAATCCCCATTTAAAACATTTTGCGTCTCTGAAAGCTTGAACTGTCATGGGTCACCGGAGATCCTGTGGGATTTTTTTTTTACAAATTTTTCTATACATTTTTAGTAGATATTTTTTTTTAAGGTAGACAAACTAGTATTAATTTTTCACTTAACCCGTTCTTGACCGTAAGAAAACTAGAACCGATAGAGCAAAACCAAGTCCAGATTCGCATTCTTTGACCCCCATTTTATTGCAAAAAAAATTCTTAAAAGGTTTTCATTGAAGATATTAGGATCACCGGCGACCCATAGCAAAACTAGTATTTCCAAAATAGTACACAAAAATTTAAAAATATGGAAAATTATGTTTGAGCAAATAGTTTTTCCCACAAAATATTAAAAATTTGTTGAGTTTAGACAAATTTTGTAAAAATTGGGAGCGTTTGAAAATTAAAAAAAAAAAACACAATTTTTTCAGTACAAATAAATATTTGGACATTTTTTCAATGAAATTAAAGAACCACCAATTTTCTTTCCAAAAACTCTAAATTTATAAAAATTAATTGGAAAGTTTGTAAAAAATCACAAAATTTAACCTTGTCACACCGGTATCACCATGGCACCGAAAGGGTTAAAACCGTTAAGCAGTTAAATATGAGCTATTCGCAAAAAGAAAAACAACAACAATTCCACAGACAAATGAGATGAGCCTAAGAAATGCATGCGCTTTGAATTTCGCTGTCATGTGCCTCATTTTCTTTTGAGAGTGACTAAATATACATACATACGTAATATTTTTCATCAATCTCGAGTTTTTATTATATACTTTCAATTTCAATAAACATGTGAGTGTATTAGCATTGACTATCATCATAATCCATTACGAAAATGACACTGCCAGAAGAAAATACGAGTAGAAATAAGAAAACATCATCAACAACAACAACAACAAAAGCAATTTAAGTAGGGATATGTGCAATGCAATGAAAAGTAAGTAAGTACCATAAACCTGCAGATACACGCTCGTAATAGTTATGCGCTGCATCAAGTATAAGTGCAATGAACTTTTCTTCTACACTCATTTCATTCACCACATACACACACAACAAACCAACACTGACACTCTCACATACATAGATTCCAATTCATTTGAAAATGTCCTTGTAGAGTTACGATGTCAAAACAACAAAAAACAATTTTCACACACTTGCACAAAGCACACAAACACATACATATGAACAGATATGAAACATCACATAATATATTACTGTATAACCCTGAAGTTGTCATTGTCGTAGTCGTTATTGTTGTTGTTGCTGCTAATGTTGATACTGTCCCGCAACTAAAGTGAATTGATATTGTTTAAAAGTTTTGCCGCTGATTCGAAGAACAAACAAAACAAACAAAAAAAAATGCATTATAGAAAGTACAATGTTGCCATGAAAAAAAAAAAATCTTGCCGAAAGAAAACAATGAGAAACGCAATTGCAATTGCCGAGCACAGTGGTTTAACTTTGAGTTGTTGACAGTTTTCCATTTTAACTTTTTTTTTTGTTTTTGTAACTAAATGAAAACTGAAAAATGAAGACATGAAGATTTTCTTCTGTACCTAGTGTAAAGTGTAGAAAAACTTTCCACTTTTGAAAAACCTTGGAAAACAATTTATCTAAAACTAAGACGAAATGATACCCTTGAGTGTCATTGAAAAGATTTACATAGAATTATAATACGTGGTAATAGTGGAAAGTAAATATATATGTGTGGAAATAATGGAAATGTGACACATAAAAATGGCACAAGACAATTTTAATTGTGTTTTAAATGTGTTCCAGCAAAATGGAGTGAATCAGGTAATGAGAAGTGGCCAGCTGGAGCTCAATTGTAATCATAGGCGCCAGTTTGTCGGCTATTAATGAAGAAAGATGGCTCGAGTTAGTTTCGGCAAAAGACAAAGTGTTTTATGAAAGAACCGAATTAGGAAGCATCAAACTGTGGGGTAGCAAGATCTCTGCTCATTATCTCATTCTCATTTTTGAGGAATTCGAAAAAAAAAAATAAATAAAAACAAGGTGGTGAGGGATATTGAGTAGAAAACAGTTTCTTTATTGTAAATGTATATCGGCTTAGAAATTTTTTAGACTCCGTGTTGCCCACTCTCTCTAACTAATTTGGAGAAGAAGAATTCTGTACATTTGCAAGAAAATGGTTGCAAGCTGCTCTCAGAGAGTCTTTTTTAGAGTGCAATTTCTAATGTTTACTCTCAAAAACAAACTCTCTAAAAGCTTCTTGTGGCAGATGTAAACTCCGAGTAAGATTAAGTCCACGTTTGCTTGACTTGATTCGATTGTTTTCGTCATTTAACATCTCAACATTTCTTCTCAGAGCAGTAGTCAAAGCTCTACTAGGTTAGGTTAGGTTAGGTTAGGTTAGGTTAGGTTAGGTTAGGTTAGGTTAGGTTAGGTTAGGTTAGGTTAGGTAAGGTTAGTTTAGTTTAGGTTAGGTTCAACATGTACACGCATAGCGATGGGCACAAGGCCATCATCATCGACGTGGATAACAAGGTGGCACCCCTCGCGGTTCGGATACAGAAGGCGCAGCAAAATGGATGGAAGAGGCAAGCGTTCGACGCGGACACGTTCAATATAGCTTGGAGTGATGCAATGTTCCAAACCAAACCAGCTGCAGACATGGCAGTGCATACCATCGCAGCATTTTCCAGAGCGTGCGATGCTGCGATGCCCCGAAGACGTGCAGTCTTGATCAGAAAACCAGTGTACTGGTGGAATGAGGAGATAGCGGCAGCCAGGAAGAAATGCCATCAAGCACGCAGGAAAGCGCAGAGAGCTCGCTCTCTTCCCGCGTGGGAAGCCCTGCAGCTCGACTATAAAGTTTGTAGAATCGAGCTCAAGAAGGCCATCAGAGACAGCAAAAACATCTGTTTTAAACAGTTACGCGACAGCGCAGAAACCGATCCATGGGGGATGGCATATACAACGGTTATGAGGAAGGTCAGAGGGTTAAAAAAAAAAAAAAAAAAAAAAGGTTAGGTTAGGTGAGGTTAGGTTAGGTTAAGTGGCGGTCCATCAAGACATACTTAGGTCAAATACGACCCGTTGTATTACCATGTGGGTGTCCCACCTATCCGCTTTGAAACAAAAAACAAAATTAATCGAACCAACTAGACTTAGTTATATATTTGAATATCCCCCTAGCTGACCCCAAGTCGGATTGGTCGTCCAAAAAGTGTTTACCTAAGATGTTTTTCCTACAGATAGCCAGGGATTTCTGAAACAAAGATAGTGAAGAATAGATTCCTCCTCCTTTTCGTCTTTACAACTTATACAAAAATAATATCAGGCGCGTCCAACCTAGAGCTGTGTACACTTATGAGGCTGTTACTACTATAACTTTGTATATCTGCCTAAAACCGAAAGATGGCAGGTTTCTAGAGCGTTTACAGTTGTACTCTAGCCATGCCTGCTTGATAATTTTGCAAGTGTGCTCAGTTAGCCATCTCACCTACACCAGGTTCAAGAACTCTGTTTGAACATTAAGCCTGCAGGTTGTCAATGGGACTCCCGGATAGTTTTTACATTGTAAACGAGACATTTTTGTACCTAATCTAGCTCAGCTTTGTTACTTAATTCATTCAAGGTGACTGGCTACTTCGATGAGCAGACGCTAACAATTAAAAGCCACCTTGGATGTCAGTGATATACTGGCTAGGGATTTGATAGCAGTGTGGCTGTCGTTGAAAATAAAAATATCATAAACTGATACTTTGTTACATTTCAGCCAGTTTACCACTACCTGTTTGGCCGTGACCCCAGCTCGGATGACGCAGTAATAGTCAGGCAGTTGAAAGTAACCTTGTTAAACCTAGTTGCTTAGAGAATATCTCCCTGCCCTGAATATATTCCAACCAGTTTGGATCCATCGGTGTAAAAGTACACCGCATCCTTCTGCTGGAGTTGACTCGCAATCATATCCTCTCTTGGAGGAATGGAAGTGATAAAGTGATTTTCGAGGATATGTGGAGGGTATAGTCAATGTTCTTAGATAAAGTGGTGAATTTCGAAAGGACTTTAAAATGATCTTCAAATGGTTCAGACCAGGTGCTGACTGAATTTAGCCTGATAGCCGAGTTAGCCGCGATATATTTCCCAAAGAGGTTAACAGAAGTTAACGGGGGTTGTCCTTAAGGTACCTGTAATGTTGTTGTTGTTGTCGTAGCGACAATTTACTCGAATGTCTTTGTCGTATGTATCACTGTTGATTGTCATTGTTTCTCATCTATAGTTTTAAAGCCATAGAAGCTGGCTAAAGTCGACGGTTGTGTCCAAAGATCCAGTAACCTTAGGTTATATGGTCGTTCAGGGCAATTAAAAAGGTGAAATGTATTGGTAGAGATCCGCGACATGTACCTATTTAGAACCCTGCTCCAGCCAAATAGAAGTTAGGCGAGAATAGTTCTGGTTTCTCTGGGCAGGGACTTTTCTTCTTCTGCTTTTGGTGAAGGCGGACCACCTAGGACCAAGTCGGGGGCGTATCCGTTGATAGCCTCCCGATGGAAAACATTCAGGGCCGTATTGTGTGTCCATCTTCAGATTTCGCCGCGGTATTTGAACATATCTTTTCTGATGTTTTTGGGAGGGGGTATCACTACTGTAATCGAGTTGCTGAGGTGGTTGCTTATGTGACAGCTTAGCAGGAATTGCTTCGTTAGGAGTATATTGTGGACCCTGATTTTTACTATGTTGGACTCTTCGTGCAGAAGATCTTCATGCGACGTCAATACACATTCTGTGGCAGTTCTGATTGCCTTATTTTGGCGGGCTTTGGCTTGTAGTTTCGTCCATTGAGTCTTAATGATAACGGGAGACAATATTGGTGCCGCATAGTTTGCAACTAACCTGCCGATCGCTTTATTGGTTGTTGATTACAACGCCTCCTTGTCTTTCCCCACGTACTTTTGGAAATAGCTTTAAGAACATTGTTTCTTCCACGCAGTCGGTTCCTTACGCTGGTAGCGTATGTGAAGAAGTTGAGGAGGCTGTCGAAGGTTACCCCAATAATTTTGGAATACTTTACGGTAGGTATTATCCGACTTTCGACTTGTATGTTTAGCACTTCTCTCATCTGTCTAGTCCATATCGTGAACAATGAGGCAGTCGATTTTTCGGGGGATAGTTGGAAGTTTCGACTAGTGAAGAATGTCGTGATGTCATTGAGGAGGGTGTTTATTTTGAACGATTCGAGGTTCTGTGTCTCATCTTTCACCTACTGCTTTTTTACATGAGAAAAGAGGAACATTGGCCTTCTGGGCCCTAAAAACGGTATTAGCTGTCGAGCTTAATTTCGTATCTAGGATGAGTCTTAGATTAGAGCGACTCCATTAAGAATCGGAATACAACAGCTTTGCTAACAGGCTATTTAGTAATTGGGGAATATGGAGTTCTCTCTCTCTCTCTCTCTGTTTCTTTAGTCCCATAAAAACCTATAGTGGATTTAATAGATGAAAACGGCAGATCTGAGCTTTATTTTTTGGGGATTCTTATTCGACACGAAACTTCGAAACACCTTACCCAATTCTTCTTAAATCATTTTTTTTTTTTTTGCAACACGCAATAAATTTCAAATAATTTAAAATTTTTATTTTCAAAAATTCCAGTTTATTTTCTTAATAGTTTTCTCTTGTTTTTTTGTATAATTTACAATTTTCTGTACTTAGATTTTATTATAATTTTTAAAATTCATTTTACTTTAGACTTTACTGGTTTTTATATTATTATTATTATTATAATTTTGGTTTTATTATATTGTTTATATTATTATTACAACAAAATGTGTTCTACACGTTTAAATATTAATCAAAGAAGAAATTATTAAAATTAAGAGAAAAAAATACCACAAAAAGTAAAAATAATTACAACAAATTACAATAAAAATTGTGGTTAAATTAGTTTGACTATAATTTCTTAGTTTAAGAGTTACTCACAAGTGGTTTTAATAGATTTTTTTTTTTGTATGTATTTATGTCACTGTTTTTATAGTTTTAGTTTTTAGTTTTGTTTCTTTTTTTATAAAGTTTATTTCTTGTTTGTGGTTGGTTTTAATTTATTTACAATTTGTGTTTGTGTTTTCATGTTTTTTGTTTTTGAAAATTTTACTACTTAAAAAATTTTAATTTAAATTTTACAATTTTAACACATTTTTGTTTTATTTTTTTTTTTATATTTGTTATGGGAGAATGTAAATTTTAAGACAAAATTGTTTTTGTGGTTTGCTTGCAACTACAATATTTATTTATTTATTACAATTTTCGTGTTTAAATAAATTTCAACTAATTTTTTTTTGTTTTGTTTTTGTTTTTTTTTTTGTATTATTACTTAATGAAAATTTAATTTTCTTTTTTATTATTTTTTGTTTCACTGTTTTGTTTTATTTTATTTTATTTTTTTTTAATATGCAAAAAAGTAGTAACTACAATGCACAATTTCTTAAAAACGAAACAAAAACTAAAATATTTAAATTAAATAATAGCATTTTTGTTTTTAAATTTAACATATTTGTTGTTGTTTTTTTTTGCTTTTGTATAAACAAAAACAAAATAATATCGCTAATTTTTTATCATTTTCCAAATTTGTGTTTGAATTTCTTCCATTGACAGCAATTGAACTTTTGAGTTGATTGTTGCGTGTGCGCGTGTCTCTTTCTGTGTGCTTGAGTGTGTGTTTTTGTGTGACTGCGTGCATGGATATACGTGTTGTGTATGTGAGCTTAGAGTTATATGCAAGTGTGTGTGTGTGTGTGTGTGGTGCATTTGCGTGTATTTCGTAAATGTGTAGGTGCTGCATGCACACATAAATTTTTTCATATCTCTGAGGAGTTTGTGTTTTTCTTTCTGTGTTGTTTGGGTGGGTGGAGGTTGTTGTTGTTTTGGTGTAGGCGTGTCTTAATTAATTTCAAAATTAACAGCCTAGAAAAATTACAAATTACACAATAATTGTTTAATGTTTTAAAAGATATTTCTTCATGAAATTGAAAAAATAATTGGTAATAATAAAGGAACACATTTAATATAAGTAGTTAGGAAAAAAAAATGTAGTAATGTATAGATATATGCATTATTTCTGTTATTATATTATAAATGTGTAAATGTTGTCGATGTTGTTGTTTGTTGTTGTTGTTGTTCGGTTATTCTTGCGGTTTCACCATTTGCATCATTCATTTTACTTCTTTTTTTTTTTTCTTGTTGTTGGTTGTTTTTATAGTTAAAATCTTATATAAAAATAGCATAAATTTCTTTTGTTACTTTTACGTTTTTCTTTGTTTTTGGCATTATCTATTTTTCTTGTTTGCTTTTCTTTTCATTTTATTTGTTTGATTTTGTTTGTCTTATTTTCTGTCTTTGCATTTTTCTCCCTCTTCATTGTTCAATGTCTTTGAATTTCAAAATGATGCTGCTGCATGCCTAAAAATAGGCAATGTCTTTTTTTTTTCTTTTGTTTTCTATAAATTTCCTCATCATCATTTTTTCTATCTTTCTCTACACACATTCAGTGCCCACTTCTCTGAGTGGCTTTTTCGACTGTAACGAGAAGAATGGAAAAAGAAAAAAAATTAAATAAGTTATTTTTGGCTTAGAAAATATGTATATTCTATATTTGTTGTATAAATGGAATAAAATTCAGCTGAAATTTATATACATAAAAGCTTTAAAATTCTACATCAATAGCACATAAAATAAATATGAATAGATTTATAAAACTTAAAAAAATCTACTTATAACTTAAAATAATAAGTAAAAAATTTAAAAATTAATTTGGAAATAAATAATAATAATACAGTAATTAAATTAATCAAAATAAAATCAAGACAGTTTCTACCAGTACCAAGCATAGGGGAATATAAAGGTGACAACAGATGACATCTCTCTTTTAAAGCTCTCTCATGGAAATACCGTTTATATTTTTTTCTTTCTCTTCTCTTGAAATCATTTTTGTTTTAAGACTTCCATATTCATATCATGAGTTCAGCATTTTAACTCTCTCTTATTCTCTCTCTCTCTCTTTGCACATTTATTTTACGACAGTGCACCTTTTTCGAGACTCGATGAAGCCAACATAAAGAGGCGTTGAAAAATATAAAGAAATGGTAATGAAGATAAAAACAAATAAAGATAAAACAAACATCAACCGTGGTCTGAGTAAAGCTTTAATATGGGGCAATAGTTTTAATTCAAGATCAACATAATTCATAATTTCTTAGATTTTTATCTCCTTAGATCTGCTAGTGATTTAATTTTGGGTAATAATAATGCTTTAAAATTTGCTATGAAAATCATATAAAAACTATTAAAATTGCAATATAATATAAATTGCTATAAAAATATAGCAGTGTAGTCAAATGGAAATAATTACAAATTTTAATTATTTTCAAATTTGTTGTTTTCACATTAACCAAAAAATAAATCAATTTTTCAAAAATTTGTGGCATTTGATTTAGCGAAAATTATATATATATATATAAATCAACAATACCAAATATCACATTAAAATAAATACAAAATTTAAATAATTAAAATTGCCACAAGCAAATTCTAATAAATTGTTAATATTGCTGTGTTCGAAATATTTTATTTAAACTTTAGTTCATTGGTCGCTGTTTTGGTTGCAGTGGTAAAAAAGGCTACGCTTTTTGGTTCATAATAAAAATTTATAATTAATTTTTTTTTGCTGAATTAAGGCAAATATGAAAGAATTGGCGAAATATGAAACAATCGTCCAAATTTGAATCAGTTAATCCATGAACAAAATATTAAAGCATAGAGGGATTATGAACGAAAAAACAAATAAAATAATAAAAAAATATGAAGAAATTGACAAAAGAAATAATTCCATGATTTAAATACGAAGTAATGGACAAAACATGAACGAATGGATAAAATTTCAGCCAGTAGACAAAGTTTGAATTAATTAACAGAATATGAACCAATGGACTAAATATGAATCAAAGTAAAACATATGAGCCAAAGAAAAATTATAAATCATTGAAGGGATAGATAAAATATGAACAAATGGACAAAATTTGTGACAATGGACAAAATATGAATTAGTGAACAAAATATGAATCAATGTACAAAACATAAAGGAATAGATAAAATATGAATCATTAGGCAAAATATGAAGAAATCGAAAAAAATGAATCAATAACACAAATATGAAGGAATGATAAAATTTTAACCAGGCAAAAAATGATTCATTGGGAAAAATTTGAAGAAATCGACAAAAATATGAATCAATGGCCCATATATGAAGGGATGGATAAAATATGAACGAATTGACAAAAATTTGAGTCAGTGGACAAAATATAAATCAATGGACAAAATATGAATCAGCGAACAAAATATAAATCAACGTACAAAATATAAGTAAAAAATAGAATGGACAAAATATGAATCAATCAATTGACAAAGAAATAATTCCATGATTTAAATACGAAGTAATGGACAAAACATGAACGAATGGACAAAATTTCAGCCAGTAGGCAAAGTTTGAATTAATTAACAGAATATGAATGAACCAAATGGCTCAAATATGAAAGAAGGGATAAAATTTTAACCAGGCAAAAAATGATTCATTGGGAAAAATTTGAAGAAATCGACAAAAATATGAATCAATGGCCCATATATGAAGGGATGGATAAAATATGAACGAATTGACAAAAATTTGAGTCAGTGGACAAAATATGAGTCATGGACAAAATTTGAATCAGTGAACAAAATATAAATCAACGTACAAAATATGAAGGAATAGACAAAATGTGAATCATTATGCAAAATATGAAAAAATTAAAAAAAGCAGCTCAATCGAAAAAAAGGAATCAATGAATCAAATATGAAGGAATGAATAAAATTTTATTCAGTGGATAAAATATATATAAAATGACATAATATGAATCAATATGGACAAAATATGATTCTTTGTGCAAAATATGAAGAAATCGACAAAATATGAATCAATGGCTCATATATGAAGGAATGGACAAAATATGAATCATAATGCAGAATATGAAAAAATCCAAAAAAAAGCAAATCAATCGAAAAAAAGAATCAATAACTCAAATATGAAGGAATGGATACAATTTTATTCAGTATACAAAATATATATTAAATGGCACTATATGAATCAATGCACAAAATATGAAGAAATCGACAAAATATGAATCAATAACTCAAAATGAAGGAATGGACTAAATATGAACGAAAGGATAAAATTTGAGTAAATGGACAAAATCTGAATCGGTGAACAAAATATGTAAAATGATTGAACAAAATATTTATCAAATGACGCAATATGAATCAATGATCAAAAGGTAAGACGAATGGAGAATATATAAATCAGTGAACAATTTAAAACCCTTAAACTGAGAAAATGCTGTAATTATTAATACGCAACATCCTTTCTTAATAAAACATCTATTTGTATTGACATTTCCCTTTCCTCTTCTGTTTGGATTGATTATCAGGAAAATATTATTATTCATTATAAAATTGCATTATTATTTTTATTTTTAACAATTTTATACTATCAATTATTATTTTTTATTGTGTTTGTATTACCAATTAACCACAAAATGTGGTTCGTGGCATATAATAAAAAAAAAGTAGGTAAATAAAATTACAAATACAAATAAACACAACAAACAAATCAGTGATTTGCAATCGATTAATTTGCATTGAAACCAAAAACCATAATAGTAAAAAAAAAATAACAATAATCAAGAGAAAGGGCGGAAACAAATAATTACAATTTATTATTGATTGTTGATATATTTTTACACATTTATTTGGTTTTTGCATATATATTTATTATGTCAGCGTGATGATATTTTTGCTATTGTTGATAAATTAATTTTAGTTACTTACACACATTTATATTTAAAATATATTAAAAAAAAAAAGAGAAAAAAATGTAGGTTAATTAAACTGAAAATGTAAACAAGTAATTGCACTAAAAGTGCTTGAAAAAAATTCAAATATAATATTCAATATTATTATTATGGGTCATTCCAATCGAATGAATGTGAACAAATTTTGGTCTATGATTTGAATTTTTGGGATCATAGCATCACCGAATGAATACTATAACCACCTTGATGGTGATTTGTTTAACCTTAACTCAACAATTCAAAATTTTCTGCTGCTCATTTTATTTATCATTTTTTTGTTGCAAATTTTGCACAAATTTAAATGCAAATATTTGGTACCAGCAAATGCTTTTTAAGTTTATGACTTAAATTATGAAAATAATGGCGACAGTGTAGCTGGCTGCTATAAATTTAATAGCGCTCAGTTAATGTACCACATAGCAATAGTTAGTTATATGTAGTAGCAACAATAAGAAGTAAATTTTAGCACTGTCAGTGCTTAAGCCATTAGGATTTTTAATGCTAACGCTGTCATTTTAATGGCATAAAAATATATTTTATGTACATTATAAAATTTATTGAAGTTTCTTTACCTTTGTTTACTTGGTGTCTTTAGTTGCTGCCGGTGTCTTTAATTGCTGCTGATGTTTTTAGTTGCGCGCTGGTTGCTTTTTTGATTTTCACCCTTAGAAGATTTTGTTTTGTTGCTGACACAACACAAAAGCAGCTTAAATTTATGTCAATAAAATAAAAAACTACTGCGCACGTGTTTAACGTAAGTTAATTAGAGAAAAGTGTCAGTGAAGAAAGAAAAAAGTGTAAGAAGTTTGAAATTGCAATATTGAAGAAATGTGAGAACAGGAACAAATGGACAAAATATGAGCAAAAGGGTCAAATATAAATTAATAAAAAGAGTATAAACCAATGGAGATAATAAGAACAGATTAAGGAAATTTGAGTAAGTGGACTACATAAATGTGAATCGAAGAAGAAATTTTGGTAGAACGGACAAAATAGGAACTAATTGAGAAAATATGACCGAGTGGGCGAAATATAAACTAATGGACAAAAGGTAAACGAAATATGAATCAATGAAGGAAATATGAAAGAATGGATAAAATATGAACAAAACTAAACACAAAAGATGAACTAAGGGACACAGTATGAAGAAATTAACAAAATATAGAGAAAAAGCTAAAAGTTCGAGGGGCTGTTGTATCATAAAAGAAGAACTAATAGAGAAAATTTAAACGAAATATGAATCAATGAAGGAAATATGAAAAAATAATCAAAATATGAATGGATTGTTAAAATAAGTATGAGTGGATAAAATATGAATGAAAGGAACAAATAAAAGTCAAAGAAAAATCATGAAGCAGTTAACAATACATGAGGAAATGCACATAATTTTATCGAGAGGGCAAAATGTGAAGGAAAGAAGAATCGAAAAATCAAAATGTGAAAAAAAAACTACAAAATTCTTTAAATTCAAGGAACAAATTACGATTGATTTAATGAACGAAATATAAATTAATGGATAAACTAAAAATGAATAAGGAAAGGAATAAACCATATATGAATCAATTGAGAAAATATGAAAGAATGGATAAAGAGCAAAATTTAAATGAAATAGAGTTGAGAAAATGTGAACCAAAAAGCGAAAAGCGAGTGGACAATATATGAATAAATAAAAAAACGAGTGAATGAAATATGAACCAATAAAGTAAAAGTTCGGGAGAAGGAAGATAATCTAATATGGCAATATATTGTACTATTGGTTGAAAAAATATAACGAAAAAAAAAGAAGAAAAAAAATCAATTCATTGAATCGAATTATTTAAACTTTTCACGGCTGAAGTTTAATAAAGAATGATAGAAAGCATGGTTTGTGAAGAAAGCATGGACTTTAGAATTGCACATTCATGTTACCAAATTTCTTTTATGAAAGGTTAAAAATAGTAGTGTCCGACCGAAACCGACTTTTTCGGCCGAAACCGAAACCGAATTTCGGTTATTTTTTTAATATTCGGTCAAAATCGAAACCGAAACCGAAACTTTTTAATGTATGTTTTTTTGTATTTTACAGGAGAGCACTTCAAAGCTTCAAGTGCTAAGAGTAATCAGGTTGAGTTGTGATATTTTTCCGCCCTAATATCTCGTAAACCACTGAACCGATAGTCATAAAATTCTGAATATTCGGTCGGACACTAGTTAAAAAATATAGCTTCGGAGTTGTAGGCAACCCTTTTTCTTAAATTTTTTGATCTTCATAATTTATAAACATATTTGAGAAAAACAATTTGCGCTCAATAATAACTCAAAGGAATTTTTTCAAAAAAATAGTACGAAAGATTTTAGCAGACATTTTTGAGCTTAGGTTTTTTGATTTGACTTGAAAGGCGAAAAATTAAAAAAAAAAAAAAAAATATATGGCATAAGCACGAAATTTCAAATATTCGGCAATTACCGAGTATGAAAAATACTTAACAAAACCGAATACCTATAGCATAACTAGTAAAAAATTTGATAAGCTACTAAATTCATATTAAATTAAAATAAATGTTAGAGACCAAGAAGACGACCTCGATAGCCTAGTGGATAGTGCACTAGACTTTCATCTGGGAGGTTCGGGTTCGATTCCCGTCTTCGTCTGGTGGTTAATTTTCATTACTTTCTTATATTCACTATCAATATGAACATTGGTTGGTAATGGCAAAACCAGCAAGCCGATAAAAAATTGCCACACCGCCGTTCGGAATCGGCGTTAAACTGTAGGTCCAACTATGTGGTATCACAATGGGCCGTTCAGGCCTAAGTGTGTCTCTCGACAGCCACTCCAACCTAACCTAACCTAGAGGCCAAGAAAATTAGTTCTAAATCTCATTTTCTTAGTCAGAACTTAGTGAATTTTAACAGCTTAGTTGCTTGTAAACAATATCGGATGGGAAAGAGTTAAAATACTTCACTTTCTAAAACAAGTTTAAAATGAGCTCAAGAGTGTCATTTAAATAGTTATCATAAAAGTTTGAATGAACTCTACCGGTGGGCAGATACTACGATTAGAGTATGTATGTTTCAAGAAAGGTCGGGTCTACATTCTAAAATTAATCGATTTACATTGATTATTATTATTATTTGAAAGAAGGACGACTCGAAAGTCAGGCACTGCGACCTATAAGATCTAATGTACCAAAGCCCCAAGAAAGAAAGGCAGAGAGAAAGAAAGATAGATAAGAAACATACCCAAGCCGAGAATCGAACTCAGGTCTCCAAAGATAAGAGTGGGGCACTCTGCCACTAGACCACAGTGGCGATGGTAGGACCTACAGTTTAACGCCGGTTCCGAACGGCTGTGTGGCAATTTTTTAACAGCTCGGTGGTTTTGCCATTACCAATCAAGGTGTGTACTTGTACACATTCTTATAATTCTCATCCACTTCATATCGATAGTTAATATAAGAATATGAGAATTAAGCACCAGACCAAGACGGTAATCGAACCCGCAACCTTCTGGATGAAAGTCTAATGCACTATCCACTAGACAATCGAGTAATTATTGGTTAATATTTTGTGGATCCGTTAGTGCTCGGTTTGAGAATTCTCTGCTATTTAAATTTCTTTCATATAGAGTCGATGGTTCCGTATTTGCATGCAGCTTCAGTTAAAAAAAAATGGCCTTTTTAAATTCATAATCAATTTACAGGGAATTAATCAATTTTCTAAATTTTATACTTTTTTAAGAAAAGATTTGTAAGAGGGCTGGAAGGATATAGGCCTTTCTTAGGATTCAGTCTTTTGAACCATTGTAATTTGCCCAGATAGAGGCAAAGAAGAAGAGAGGAGAAAAGAGAAAAAAGAATAAAGAATTTTAAGCCCACCAAAATCTCTTGATCTCTTTAAGAAACCTAAGAAGATTATGTAGGAGAATAGAGAGGCTAGAATCCATCCCTAAGGCAACGGTACCCAGCAGGCGTCATCTTATTTTCATGAAGGCGGAGCAATTGCAAAGAAAATGCTCTGTTGTGTCCCTTTCCTATGTTAGCTGTATACTGACCACATGTATTGCGCCCTCCTCCCCAGATGGAGAAAAAAGTCAGCTGTTCTCACCTTTTGGGTTCTTTCACTTCGTCGTTTTGCAGAAGTTGAGACTGAGCCATAAATCAGGGATTCATTTATCCATTGCATAGTTCCTGCCAAACTGACGTGAATGATTGGTTCTGAGTTCATCCACGCTGAAGTGTTCTGGCACCGGTATAAGGCATGGCTTATTGAAGTGAAACTTCTTTAGCGAGGGCAAATCGAAAATTTTTTCAACGGAAATCGCGTTGTTGTTGCACTCTTACGAAACTAATAAGAAACGAAGTTATGCTGTTTGTTGTTAGTGTTAAGCGAACGAAGTCATATATAGATCAGCTACATACAATCATGTAGAGAGTTGACTTCTTGCAGTTTTATCTCATTTGCTGTAGTGAGAGAGCTTGATTCAATAAAGCTGAATTTTCCTTTCATGTGTTATATACAAGAATGATAGAATACAAGATTACGGCAATAAGTTGATCAAAATTGCCTCTCTCTGCGCATGTCGTAACAAGTCAAATTTTTAAAGAGAGAGCGGTGGAGACTACATACATTTTATATGTGAACAATTTAACCATTGGTATGAAATGTAAAAATAAATGATATTTATTAGTTGTAATTTGGCTATTTGCAGATACATATATAAAATGAAATATTAATAGTTATTTGTCTTCATTATAAGTTAAAATATTTAACTTTTCATTCATAATATGTGCCACAAATGTAGCTATCACGTTGCTTCATAAAACGCAGTAATAAAAATCCAAAGATTTAAATAATAGAAAAGAAATAAAAAGAAAAGATGACAAATAACATTTTTGTTACAATTTTTTGAATCAGGTCTGATAAAAAAAAAATAATAAAAATTGCCCGTCTTTATATACATTGTTGTTGTGATGACTACATTTGTTCATTAACCTATTTATATATAACTTCAAATAACGAAATTGACATGAACTTAAGTCATGACTTTGAAAAATAACCTCTAGATTTAATTTTCATAGTCTCCCAAAAAACTATAAAAATTAATGTTAATACTACCGAGATGATATTGCAATTTTCGACGCTCGCACAAACAGATACTTTGCATAATTTGGATATCCTTAGTGTGGATTTTAATGAAGGATCGATGAAGAGTAAGATATTTACTTTTGGATTCAAACTGAGATTCGGTTTTTTTTAATTTTGGCCACCTAAATTTTTCAGAGCCCTCATAATGCACTATTTATATGTAAATGCAAATAAAGAAATTGACAATCTACGCCACTGATACAAAAGCTTTCGCTCAATTTTGTGAGAGCTTAATAATGGTGATGCGCGTGGCGTAATCTTGTATTCTATCATTCTTGTGTTGTATACGTGTGCTACGTCATTTGTGTGCCGATAAATGTAGAGAGTATCAATAGAAAAAAAGCTTTAGAAAATAGAAAGAGGAAGAATGCAAAAGCTTCAACAACGGTCAGTTGAAAAATCGAGTTTTTGTTGCAGTCTAACAAAACCAGTAAGACACGAAGTTATGCAGTTGTTATTCGGCTACATACAATCAAGCACAGAGACGACTTCTCGCAGTTTTATCGTATGTGCTTTAGTAAGAGAGTCGATATAGAAGTCTCGGCTTGATTGCATATAGCGGCACTTTCCTTCCATGTGTTATATACGTATACTAAGTCGTGTTTGTGCCGATAAGTGTAGAGAGTATCAACAGAGGAAAAGCAACAACAAAAACGAGAGAAGAGGACTGCAAAAACTTCAACAAAATGTTTTATAAATGTTTTCTAACAATTTTGCTAATAAGCAACTTAGTTTCTCTTCTACTGTGAGTGCTTGCAGATACATAATTTCTTTAGTGTAACAACACTATGAAGTTTTGCCTTACAATTGCTTTCCTGGTTTTCTAGGACTTTTAGTGTAGCCTGGCTGTCACTACAGACTCCTATCCGTTTTCCTCGCCAACTATAGCAAATATCTCTGTTTGGTAGATCGTTGCCATTTCCCCTGTAGCGAAAAAGTACCTGTTTTTTTTTTTTTTTGCTCAGATACCAACCAGAACCAGTTCCAATTGTTGTTTTCTCACAAAATTTTTAGGTTTATTCAAAGTTTCTGATTATTCTTTTGAATTGGAGTAAACCTGGGAGACTATGCAAATACACTTTATATTGGTTATAATCCCAGTTATTATTTAACACAGCTCTTATCAAGCATCAGTTTATCATACATAATATTTTTAATGGCAAACTCAAGAGATTTTAATTATATGCTTGAAATAATTTATGCCATTCAAAGTTTTTTCATTATTATTGTAAAAAAATATTAACACATTATTACAAATGTATAAAATACAACAATAAAAAAAAAACAAATATTAAAAATATTAAACAAATACAAATGAAGCATTTGCAAAAGAACAAATACCCATACACACACACACTCACACACACCAATACAAGTACAAGTAAAATAAATATTGATACTTGTATATGTATATGTATGCTGAAATAAAAAATTGACACAGAAAATGGCAACATTGGCAGTAACACTGTTGCCACCACATCGCCACTACTGATTCATTGCTGCTTGCGCTTGCATATTACATATATGCATATGAGTAAATGAAGAGTGATGGGAATTGAAGGGACGTGAAGGAAAGTGCAGTGCAGTGAAGTGAAGTGAAGTGAAGAAGATGGTGAGCGACAGAGCTCCCCAGACAGCGTATGGTAGCCAGGCAGCTCTGGGGATTTTGACTCACTGGTCGAGGATATGCATGCACTTTATTAATAAACCGCAATAAGAAAAATATTACAGGCAGCAAAAAAAAAAAAAAAGTACGTATGATGTATTGGTTCATATTCAATATGTATTTTACTTCAAGTTGTATGCATGCTTCACATTACACTAATAAAAAAAAAAAAAAGAAAGAAGCAAAATATCTGCTACTCAAATGAATTTTATTTTATTCCATGCTCTCAACTCAGTACAACAAACTTAATACAAACTCAACTCAAAAACTATATGTATATTATAAAAAAATCAAATAAAATATTTATTTACACACTCAGAAAAATGAAAAAAATTTATGAATCATTTATTTATACATATAAATAAAGTTGAAAGCATATAGAGAAATATATTATTATAATGTGTTATTACTTACCAATACTACTAAAAACTTGCTGTCGATTTGGGAATATTATTTATATTTATATATATAAATTTATTTTACATTATCAATGCAAAATATATACAAAAATAAATTATATCTGTATTTAATGCATTGATATTGTAAAAATGATAATTTTTGATTTTATATTTTACACGCTCGCAGCATGAAAAGAGCGGGGAAAACAAATAGAAGTATGAATAATGAGTGGTAGAAGAATATTATAGAAAATATTGCATGGAAATGCAATGCACATATCAGCATAATCGACATTTTAATGAAGAGCGACGAAAAAATACCTAAAGTAACAATTTTATACTATTTTTATTTAGCAAATATAAGAGTGTAGTTGTGTATGTGTGTGTGTATGAATTGTGTTTTTGTGAGTGTGTAAGTTGAATACTTCATTTGGCTACAGTGGCTGCTGTGGGAATTTGAAGTAATTACAATTTGAGTTATTGATGGTTAAAAGTGGAAATACGATTTTTACGTGCTTTCGGTTTTGTTTCATTAGTTTGAACTTAAAACTTAAAATTCTAGTACTTGTAGTTAATATCAAGTAATAGAATAAATAAATTTTATATGGTTTAACTGATTTTTTAATATACTCACATATTAATAATTCAGATAGTGAAATGGAAGTGTATTCAGCATTAATCTTTCTGAAGTATTTTGATTTGAAAAAAATATTTATTATTATTATTAATTTGTAAATGTTTCAGTTAATTCGTAGAGTTAAGGAGAAGAGAAAAGCTCAAGCCAACCTTTAAATAACATTTTTGATTTTTAAAAAGAAAAACTGTGTAGAAAAAGACTAACACTAGAACTAGAAACAAATTTTTTTTTTTTGGGCCCAAATAAAAATTTATGAGTAAATTTTTTAATTTTTTTTGATAGTCAATCAACACACAGGAGATAATTCTATTAAAGTGAGTCAAGGACTATGAAAAATATAAAAGAAGAAAGGTAGATAATAAACCATATCCTAGCCGGGAATTGAACCCGGAACCCGAGAGACAAGAGTCTAGCACGCTTGCACTGGACCATCGTGGCTGAGCAAGAAGAATTTTCGCAATATCTATAAACTACTTATTGAAGAAACGAAATGACATAAATCTAAAATTCCAGAATCTCAACCTCTGCGCTATGCGCTAATATATTATCAGAATTATGTAGTAATGATTATTTTATGAACTGAGTTCCTCCTAAGTTCCAATTTCTTGGCGTTGCGATGGGCAATTAACATTTCCTTGAAATGGAATACATTTTTTGTTGTTTTGTAATTGGTAACTAATATTTCTAATTCCTCAGTAATGTAATTAGAAAAATGTTCAATTCTATTAATGAATTGTAATTTAAAAATATGTAATTAAAGCGCGGTTCACGCCAAATTGGCACGCTTTGTTGTGGTCACCACGTCGCCCCTAGTCATAAGAACAACAAATTTTTTACTGGGATTTGTTTACAATACCGTTACCGTTAGTTGATAAATTTTTCATATTAATTGATCGCAAAGTTGGTGATTGTGTGCACAATGGAAGCTGCAAATAGAAAATTGATTGTAAACAAATTTATTGAAAATCCGTCGTGGTCTGGTTCAAAGATTGCGAAAGTGTTAAATATCTCCAAAATAACGGTATTTTAAGTTATAAAACGATATAAAGAAACTCTTAGTGTTGAAAGAGCTAAAAAAGTTGTGAACAAAACGGGAACCACCAACCTAAAATTAAAGGCAAAGATCTTGAGGTCCATCGAAAGCAATCCCGGACTATCGGATAGCGATCGTGCCAAAAAATTTGCAAACCAGCAAAAGTACTGCTAGACGAATACGCATAAAAGCTGGGCTAAAGTGCTATAAAATATCCAAATAGAACAAACAGAATTTGATGGCCAAAAAACGTGCTCGTCTTCTTTATAATAATGTTTTGACCAAATTCAATGGATGCATTATTGTGGATGACGAATCATACGTAAAATTTGATCTTAAACAGCTTCCAGGTCAAAAATTTTATATGGCAACGAAACGTGGTAATGTACCCTCAAAATTCAAGTACATAAAAATGGATAAATTTGCAAAGAAAGCAATGGTGTGGCAGGCTATTTGCAGCTGTGGTCTCAAATCCAGGACATTTGTGACATCCTCTTCTATGACGTCTGATATTTACATCAAAGAGTGCCTTTCGAAACGACTATTGCCATTTGTTCGTCACCACCATTCGCCAGTGAAGTTTTGGCCTGATTTAGCCAGTTGCCACTACTCTAAGAAAACCATGGATTGGTATCAGACAAATAAAGTAGATGTAGTGCCCAAATATATGAATCCACCCAATTGCCCCCAGCTTCGACCGATCGAAAAATACTGGGCTATTACAAAATATAAGTTGAAGAAAAATGCAGGTATTGTCAAAAATGTGAATTCAATGTTACTAAAATGGAACCAAATAGCCGCAAAAGTATCCAGAGTGGATGTTCAAAGGTTGATGGGGTCCATTAAAAAGAATACCCGGAACTTTTTGCACAACAAAGAAATTTAAATCTTTTAATAATATAGTATTAAAACACAATATTAAACTTATCATTTAATGGATTATTTGTTATTTTGAGTGTTCTGGTTAAAAAGATAATGCAACTTTTCTGCGTGCCAATTTTGCGTGAACCGCGCTTTACTCAAAGGTATTGAAAAAGTACTTGAAAATGAGTTGCTATTCCCTTATGCAATCAACTGCCTTTTAGGAATCAAATGGTAAAGTGGCCATTGAAATTAAATCCCAAAAGTAATTTTTTTTTTTTTTTTTGCGTTAAAATCCATGGAATTACCTTTTTTGTGTGTAAAGCGTATAAACTATAATACATGAGAAGTATTGCTATAACAGTAAAACACACAATTCCTTTTTTTGAATTCAATTCCTCAAAAGTAATTGATTACTCAAGTAAAAAGAAGTACTTCTTCAAATTCTTTGAGGAATTCTATATGCTTAACTAAAATTTACAATTTTGTTATTCAATTCCATTACTGAGGACTTGGAATTCAATTTCACAAAAGTAATTGATTACACAAGAAAAGAAAAATTCCTCAGATTTCAAATAATTTTTTAACTTTTTTTCAGGAATTGTATATGTTAAATAAAAAATTGCAATTAAATAATCCAATTCCAATACTAAAGAATTCAAATTCAATTCCATTACTGGGGAATTAGAATTCAATTCAAATAAAGTAATTGATTACACAAGGAAAGAGAAACTTCTCAGTTTCCAATTACTTGTTCCATTCTTTTGAGGAATTAAATTAAAAATTACAATTCAATTACTGTGGAATTGAAAATGTTAATTACCAATAATAATCGCAAGGAATGGTGTAAACAAAAAATTGATTCCATTACAAGGAATTATGACTGATAATTTACCCTTGGAATTTTGAATTTACTCAGCTCTGACATGACTTCATTTCATTGATTCTGTTGACAAGTTGAAATGATGAGAGGCTGAGAGGAATAGTGGTATAACTTCTACGTTCAGAAAAAAGTGGAATAATTTTATTTAAGAACAAAAGCAAAACGAAATATGTTCAGAGCAAAAGTGAAACGAAATATGTTCAGAGCGAAAACGGAATAAAAAACTATCCCGTTCTTACTCTGAAAGAATTGTTATACCATTTTTGCTCTTACTTTAAAGGCGTTTCATTTTCACTCTAAACCGTATTACTTATGCCATTCTTGCACTGATACTCTAAATTATTTCACTTTTGCTCTTATATAAATTTTTGCCCGCTTTTCCTCTCAGCCTGTCAAATAATAAAATTTCTGCTAGATTAAATATCAATTAAAGTTAAAAAATTAGAAAAATTTCGTACTTGATTATCTCTTCTAATTGTTAAATGGTCTAGTGTTCTTTGAATTTCAAAGTTTGTGTCCTTTGGGTTTCTGTGAGCAATGCTTAATTATTTTAAGAAGAATCAATTTATTGAATAAAATAGACAATTACTAAGAAACAAAACTATTTATGAGAAACTTGACAACTTGACTTGAGGATTTAATAAAATTATAACTTTCGAGGTAAAAACAACTTTTATACTGGTAGAAATAGGAAATATAAAAATTTGTTTGCTGGTCACTATAGTCTGAGATTTGGTTTCAATTAATGAACTAAGGCGGTAGTCTTGGGCAGATAGAGAGAGAGAGGGGAAAGAAAAGAGGAGGTCAGAAGACAGTCCAACCCTCTTGATTTTATGATCCTTTCTGCGTTTTTCATCAGGCACCAACTTTAATTTATCAGTTAAAAATTTTTAATTTCGGTCCGGTCTTTGATTTCTTTGAAAGCCTCTGTGGACCTAGTCATGGTACAATACCTTTCTTTCTCTTTTTAGAGGTGTACTGTACTGCAACTACTAAAGTCTACTGTACCCGCAATTAGTCAAAAAAAATTTTTATAAATTATTATAATAAATTCAGTTATTTTTCAGATTTTAATTACTACACGAAAGTTTTTTTTTTTTTTAAATTTTTAAGTGATTTTTAACACTGATACTTCCATACACTTACAAAGTTTGAATTTATTAAAATGTTGAATGAAACATGGTTGAAACAAATTTTACACTGTTATGCGTGAAGGAGGAGGATGTGCCACTCAAAGAAGCACATGAAGGTTAAGCTGCTGCTGCTCTTGTTTAAGCAATAAGCTAAAACTTTTTAAAACTTTTCAGTTTTAATTTTTTTGTTTTTTTGTTAAATGAATTTGTGCTGAATTAAAAATAAAATATGCTAAAACTTTTAATTTAATAAATACATACACTAAATAATGCTTAATATATATATATATATATAGGTATATATTAATGTTAGGAAAGTAACTATTAAGTAAATACCTTAATATCACTTAATAATAATTTAGTATTTATAATGCATACGTATGTGTGTTTGTATGTATGTGTGTATTCATTAATACATACATACATACATAATAATTAGTACTAAGTATTTATACATATATAAGTTAGTTAGGGATTTTTGTTTTGTTTTTAAAATGCTTAAATATAATAATAAAATATTATTATTATTTTTATTAAATTTAAATGTAAATTTATTAAGTTTCTTGTTGTTGGTTTTTAATTTTTAATTCGAGTTTCTCTCTTGTTTTGTAATGCTGTGGTGGTTTTACACTTATTTTAATATTTTTTTTTTTTTTTTTTTTGTTTTGTATATATAGTAAATTTACTTAATTTTAAATTGTGTTTTACTTAAAGTTTAACTAATTAGTTTTCAATTTAAATGAGAAATTATTTCAAAAATTTTGAATTAGTATTTTTAACTATTTTTTTTTGTTTGCGTTTCTTTTGGCTAATAAATTTTTGAGAGTTTTTGTATTTCAAGTTTTAACTTTTGTATTTTTTTTTTTTTTGGAGAAATATGTCAAAAATAATTCTTTAATCTATAGAGAAGCAAATAATTTTTTGTTCATTTGTTTTTTTTTTTTTTGTTTTTTTTTTTTTTTTATTTTCATATTTGTTTTTAGTACTGCGCGAACAATCTTCTTTGAGAACAATGCAGCTGTAGAAAAATAAATATATGAAATTAATATATAAAATAAATAAATAAATACTTTTAAAATTTATGCTAACTGCAAGTAATTGCAAATACTTTTCTTGTGTGCGAACTTAAATGTGAATATACATGAATTTCATGTGTAGTTTTACTACAAAACTCAAGAGAAAATAAAAAATTTTTATATTCAAACTAATTCATTAACTACATATTTAATTACATATTATTTGTTTTCTTATATACTAGTAATATTTAAGTATTAGAGTTTGATTTATTTTTAAAATTTGACATAATTAAAATCATTTATCATATGCGCGCTTACCTCTTCATCCACCGTACTGGGATACATGCGCGCTGGTAGATTCTTTTCCAAACTGAAATGATCTTCTGTAGTTTTACGATAAACTGGATTCTCAAAGTTTATCGATGTAATGGCACGCCTGCTGCAATGGCGATAGCCGAAATAAAGTAGCTGAGGAGAAAATAGAGAAGAGTTTGGAAATTAATTATGGTTCTCATATGAACTAAAAAATTGCTTGATTTTCCATACAAAATAAAACTAAAAATCCATACGTAGAATAAACTAAAATTTTAATCAAGCTTTGTTATCGTGCAGTAGCAAATTTCTAATGCCAGCATGTTGAAAAATTTCATATGGGAAATTCTCTCTTTTTTTCTCTTTGATGGCAAATATGATATAGTGAATGGAAACAAAAAGTATAAGTTGGATTCTGTTGTTTAATACTAAGAGCATCAAAGTCAATATAAGACGTTCCCATTTCACATGTAACCTGAATTAAGTGCGTTAGGCTTAATACTAAACAGAGAAAAAGAACGTGAAATTGATGTTATTGGTCGTGGCACAGTTATATTTCATTCCAAAGTCATCACTCGGTCGGTATTTTTCGCTTCATTCTTGTACCAGACTAAACTAACACAATCAAAGATCCACTATTTGTTCTAACTTTTCGATACAACGAGTCTCGAAGTTATGTTGTTCAACAAATTAAATAAGAATCAAATTCGACTCTCGAATAAATGAGAATATGAACAACTACAGATGTTCGTATTGTTTGGCCGAAATTATTTGGCGTGCTTACAGTCCCGTTATATCTGGTGTCGTCGTATCTCTCATTTGTTATATATTTCATATGAAATTTTATCACATTACTACAGTTTAGAATGTACTGCAAACATTTTCAGACTAGTGTTGATTTGATACCCGCATAGTATTGATACTTTTACTCATTATTTATATCGAATAAAAGTATCAATGCCACTGAAAATATCTGGAAAAAGTATCGAATATGTACTTGTATCGAATACTCGTTTAAAGAGACAAATTACACTACTCAACACGAAATTGTTATCAGGCACCTCATACATACATCATTTCTCTGATCACGATGGCGTACTGACTTTTTCGTCTATAAGTCATGTTTTCCAGATATTTCTACTTGAGGTGCCTGACGCAAAAAAATAATTGTTTGGGTAGTGTAAAGTTATGTGATACTAATTTATAATACCGGAAAAACTAATAAAGAGATATTGGCTTGTTAAAAATATTTTATTTTAATGAAAAGGTTTCAATATACATTAGGTATATTCTACATACATGGGCGGCAATATTTTCTAGAGCTTCAATACTGGACTAATGCAGTCCATTTTCATACATTGGAATATTGCAATATGAGTAGGAATAATTCTGCAGCACGAATATTATGATATGAAAATGTTGCAAAACCATTTTGAAATATAATTGCTATTAAATATTGCAATACTACTCACAATCTGAAATATTGTATAGTAATATCGAGTATCGAGTATCCGATATTGACCCTTTTATTTCGATAACAAGTTAAATACTTATGGCTTGGTATCGTGTAAAAAAAATACTTGAATCGAATGAAAAGTATCGAGTATTTACTCGTATTTACTTGTATCGAATCATCTCTACTTCAGACCAGTACACAAAAGTTTGAGTAGAATGATTTACTCTATTAAATTTATTTGTTCTTTATGTCACTGTCTCTCAATTTTCACCTTAGTCTTTACAAAAAGTATAAATTTCTTAACTTGTGAATTTTTTGTTAATTTTTTATTTTAATATATAATTATTTTACTTACCACTGAGACTACTAATACTATAACTAATAATGATGCAATCACAACTATTGCTATAAAACCAGAATCAGGTTTCGTTGACTGAATGATGTTGCCATCTGTGTGTGTTGCATTACTGGCGGGATGTTTGCCCACTGTAAATAACAAAATTAAATTTTTATAATTAATATTTTTATATACTTAGGCATTAATTAAGTTAAAAAGAAAAACGAATACACCATAACCACCAGTTGAAAAACAAACAAAATACGAATGAAAACAACAAACATAATAAACAAATAAAATATTAAGAAAACAAAAAACAAAAGAATTAATAACATATGTACAATATTAAATAAAATAAATATTTTAAGTAATTAAAGCCTAATAAAAGCTGTTAGATTTTAATATAAAATCGAGTCTCGAAAGTCTGCTCTAGAAATTTGTTTTTTTCCCAAGTTTTACCTACAAATATGTTAATTATTCCTACTATTCATATTAATTGCATTGAAAATAAAAACTACATACAATACAAAGTTCTAAATAAAGCCAAATAAATTAGAAAAAAATATATGTATAAGAAGTGTATAAAACAAAGTACAACTTACTTTTTGCGATAATATCAAATTATTGATAAATTTAAATATTATATTGAATAGAATTTATACCGGAAATCATTTACAGACATAAAATATATTTAAAGAAATCATTTAATTAGTGCATTTTGCAAGCTTTAAACTCACATATCACTCTAAAGCCCATTAATTTATTGCATTTTTAATTAGTGATTCAAATTAAATACAGCAATTTCATTGAAATAATCATGCACTGAACCGCTAGCGGGCTCAGGGGAAGGAGGGGGAGCGTTAAGTAACTTCGCTATTATGATACTTGAAATAATATAAAAACTGCTCTTTCGAAAATTTTAAACCCGATAGTGCACTGCATGAACATGCAGTTCGATGATCTATGCATATCGAGTATCGAAGATAGGTTCTACCAACAATAGCTTAACAACAAAGGCGGCATGTTTTAAGGTAAACAACACTAACACGATTTAGAATCAATAGAGGGTAAAATCGAGTCTCGAACAAATGGGAGTATGAATATTTTTTTTAAAGGGGTAATAATAGTTGCGCTTCTACGATGCACACTCTCGAAACTGTTTCGAAAGTGTTTCAGAATAATGAATCAGTGATCAGTATAAATTTCTTCACATTTTCTCTTTAAATTTTCTCCACCATATTAATTTTTCGCTCTTTCCAATCGTAACAGTCGCGAGATTTTTGAGTCTTAGAGAAACTGTTTTTAACTACTCATATGCTTAACGGCATTTTGACGTTTTCTACTTTCTGCTCTCATTTTAAATATGGCGGCATGTATTAAGGTAAACAACACTAACACGACTTAGAATCAAAAGAGAGTACAATCGAGTCTCGAACAAATGGGAGTATGAATATAATTTTTTTAAAAGCTCCGAAATTCCTCTTTCTCTCTCTTTCTCTTTGTCTCTCATAATCATAGTAATATCGAGTCTTGATAATGTGAGGGTGAAGCAAAAATGTCTGGTTGCTTTCAAAGCAAATATTATCTCTTATTTGTTTTAAAATATTAGATAATACAAATTATTCACAGAGAAAATATATCAAATTAACGTTAACATACTTAAGTTAAATGTTAAGGGATTTAGAAGACTAATGCATACAAATTTAAATAAACGAGCACAGAGTAATTTTGTACGTTACTAAAACAATACAATCATAAACTTATGTATATATGAGCAATTGCAATAAATACGCAAAAAAATTTATAGCAAAATAGAATGCCATAAACTTTAAATATAAACATACAAAAGAGCAAAAGCACTTGTAACTGCTGTTGCTACCTTTACTGGCACGCAAGAATGTGCTGAAAAAAACAATAAATCGTAACTGAATGAATTCATATAATTCACACAAATATTGCACTTTTTTATATGAACGAATTTCTTTAAGTGCTTTTTTATGCTTAATTTAATACGAATGAAAAGTACAAAAATAACAGAAAATAAATAATTTAAATTGTTACTCTTTTTTTTCCTCCTTTGTTCTGTTCTGTTTTTTTTTTTTCTTTTTTTTAATGGGAGTTGTGTAAATTATTATTTAAAATATGCGAGCATAGTGAATTATTTTGTATGCGTGTATGTGTGTGTGTGTGCGAAATTTTTCAGTTGGTTGCATTAATGTTGCCGCATTAGAAAAATGTGGAAAATAAAAATGTGCAACATTGAAATAAAAGAAAAAAAAATATAGTAAAATAAAAACAAAAAAAAAAAAAAAAACCATACAGCACCACATAAATGCATTTAAGTATGTTTCGTTGGTTAGAAGAGAATGAAGAAGAGTGACCTAGAGTAATGTTAGCATATGTATGTATGTATATTGTATATGCATATGTTCCTACTAAAAATTTATATGTTGCTTCAAAAATGTGCTATACATTTTTGTGCACCAGCGGTTACATGATTTTTCGATTTGTTTTTGTTCTTGTATGTTGTACATTTACTGCTGAAACATTTTTGATTGTTTTTGTTGTTGTTGTAGCACTAAAGTCAGCTTTTGTGGTTTGAGCGCATTTTGCGCATGAATGCTTACCATCGTTTTGTATTGTATAGCATATTTCCAGGCGCAATTTAAAATACACATTTAATATTCCATACATATTTTATTATTATGTGTCAAATTAAATTTTTTTTTTTTTTTGAATTTAAATATATTTGATTTTTGAAATAAATGCGAGTTTTTTTTTTTTTTTTTTTGTTAGCAGTTATATGTCAAGATTTTAAAAATCATGTGAGCTTACTTATGTAGCTCTTTGTTCATAAAACTGTTGTTAGATTTAAAATGGACTTTTACAAAAATGCTATAATGTCATTTATTTTAAGCCTTAATAAAAAATAAGGCTGCAAGCAAATATGAATCACTTGTAAAGATAAAATATCAATCTTTTAATCGGTGTTTAAATAACTTGGTAAAATATTTTTTATCATATGTTATCATTTAATAGAAAGAGCTGCAGGCAGCTGGTGGTCACTTCTCTTAGGTCAAACATTTGAATATGATTGGCCAGGGAGCTAATGTCTTCTGTGCTGCCTGTGGTTTGGGGGAAAAATATGAAGAGACGGCAAACCTCTTTCTTTTAGTGTGTCCCCCGATTTCTGTTGGACCTGAGCTAGCATATTTGGCACTGGAGTGTTGAGAGATAAACATCTGAGTCCTTTGATACCGCAGGATAAGCTCAGGTTTATTAATAAATATGATAGATTTAAAGAATAGCAAAAATAGCGAAAGAGAGAGAACTTCGATTTTTTAACAAATGGAAAGGGGAGTGACAATATAGAAAATTGATACACACGTGCTCATAATACAATTTGAATACACCTCATCTGTTCTTTGTTCCCTCTCCCTAATACAATTTTACCAAAAAAAAAAGAGAAGAAAAATGAGAGAAATTGTAATTGCATACTCGTAAACGTTGCTGAGTAGCCAAAAGCACATAATTTATATATTATAAAAAAGTGCAATTATACTTAAATGACAGAGATCAAGAGAACAAGAAAGTCAAAGAGCAAGTTTATATTTTTTTATATCATTGATGATTATGTTTTGATGATTTTGTTTTTCCTTAAAAATGAGGAGACGAAAACGAGGTCGTTTAACATGAACTTAGGATGATCGTTGGAGGAACGCTGCAAAGGAAGCAATAGATTACTCCCTACTGCTTCAGAGCTCAAACATTTTCTATTAATTTTTAACATTGCAAGTTCTAGGGCACTGCTAGCCAAAACACACACAACAAAATTTTGTACCTGTGTGAGCGCTAAGAGAACTCGTTAGAAAATCGAATTGTCTGCTTGCCATACACTGAGAAAATTCCGATGAAGGAATTAGTTTTCTCTGTGATATAAATAAAAGTTCTTCTTCTACTTAATTTATATTATCTCAGTGCATTCAACATCAGCTGAGTGCTTTTGCAATGAACTATCGCTAGTGTCGATGTGAAAACCAGACAGCTATTGTAAACATGAAAGCAAAAATATGCAAATGTGCCTATGGGATGGCTAACATTATTCTAGAGCATGGAGTACTCGTTTTTACCTCCAAAAGAAGTAATAAAAATTTACTCTCTCCCTCTCTTTTAATTTTTAAAATGAGCAATTGAGTGCAATTCATTTGCTCTTCCATTTTTCTCCCCTCTTCGTTTCGTTATTATTGCTTTGAGTAGAAAAAAATTATGTGTCTGCAGGCACTCACAGTAGAAGTGAAACTATGTTGTTTATTAGAAAATTGTTAGAAAACATTTATAAAACATTCTGTTGAAGTTTTTGCAGTCCTCTTCTCTCTATTTTGTTTTTGCTTTTCCTTTGTTAATACTCTGTACACTTATCGGCAACAACACGACCTAGTACACGTATATAACACATGAAAGGGAAGTGCAGTTATATTTCTTAACTCTCTCACTAAAGCACATGCGATAAAACTGCGAGAAGTCCTCTCTCTTCTTGATTGTATGTAGCCGAATAACAACTGCATAACTTCGTTTCTTACTGGTTTTGTTTTTCATGATTTCACGATTTTTCACGTGATCGTTGTTGTTGAAGCTTTTGCATTCTTCCTCTTTATATTTTCTAAAGCTTTTTTTTTTTTTTGTTTATACTCCCTATATTTATCGGCACAAACATGACGTAGCACACGTATGTATTGTAATACATGAAAGGAAAATTCAAGCTCTCTCACTAAAGCAAATGAGATAAAACCGCAAGAAGTCGACTCTCTGCATGATTGCATGCAACCGATCCCCATATGACTTCGTTCGCTAAACACTAACAGCAGCATAACTTCGTTTCTTATTAATTTCGTATGAGTGCAACAACAACACGACTTCCGTTGTAAAATTTTCCATTTACCCTGCTGACGTTGCTACTGCTGTCATTGCTACTGCAATGCAGTTTACGTTGTTTTCATAAAAGTCCACACTTTCGTTTTTGTTGTTATTTGTTTGATAATTATATCTGTTATTGTTGTTTCTCAGGTTTAAAAAGAGAATGAATTTATCGAGTCTCGTTTCTTGCTCTCTTTCGAGTATTGAAATCATTACTTTTTTGAGGAGTACTCATTATTTGCCGTATAAGAAATATGCATTTCAGCAAAAAAAAAAAAAAAAAAAAAAGTGCCTGTTATTTTTTTGCCTTACTAAAAGTTGACAAATCACTGCTACTGCATATAAAATCATAGATCATAGGTAGCAATTTGTGATTTCTCAAGTGATAGCATAACTACTCTCAAAATATCAACTTAATTGCTATATTTTCTTCTATATGACCTTAAAACTAAATAATGCAAAAAGCACACAAAAATTTCATTAAAATATGTTAATTATTTAAAATTATTTGCAATATTTTTCAACACTATCACAATTATGCAACACAAATTTATTAAAATTTCATTTCAAATGTACTCTACTGTCTCACTCATGTGCGTGAATGTGGCAGATGTCATTTTTAATTATTTTCATGCATTTATTTTACACTTTGTGTAGTAGTGAAGTAAAGTGTTGCCAGATGTACTTCAAAAATTAAAAAAAAAAAAAAAAAGGAAAAATTATAGAAAAATGTTGCAAAATATACGATATTACAAAAATATGAAAAAGTAGTATAAAAAATTTAGAAAAATGAGAAACTTTTAATTGCTTTCGTTTTCATAACTGACTGCAGAATGTTGCAGTATTCTTTGTATTTGTATTTTGCTACATTAAACACACACTCACATTAAGCAAATATGGTGTAAATTATAGTTTAGCAATAAAAATGTGTTTTTGACACATATGCTGAGTTTTATTTAACATGTCATTTATGCATGTAGTTTTAATATTTTAGAAATTCTTTTTACTTAGCTGCTCTATTAATAATAATATGTTAAAATTCATATTCATAGTCTGATATATTGGTTCCCAAACTTTTCTACCAATCTTAATTGTTAAAATTAGAAAAGTTTATGGCATAAATCTAGAACATCTGCTAGTATAAAGTATAAAAATGAGAAAGAAAATATTTTGACACTTTTCTGCTGCATCTTCATCTTCATTTTCATCTTATCAGAAGAAGACAGACGGACAGGCAGGCAGACAGACAGACAAACAAGCAGAAATGATGATGGAAATAAGTATAAGTATACCAAAATTCTATGCCAAAGCACGCACGCATGACACACACATTCGTCATCATTATAGAAAAAGTAGAAGAAGATAAAACTGAGGCAGATGAAGATGAAAGAGAAAAATTTACTTCTTCTCTAACGATGAATGATAACAAGTAACCAAAAAAAAAAAAAACAAAAAAAAAAAACCCAAAATACAAATTTTTTATATATGCACGTATATAGAACACAAGCTATACGCAGTTTATAAACATTTATATCTGTGTGCGTGTGTGTGTGAAACGCAACTTTAATACTTTTGCTCTGTTATCGTTTCTGTTTTGTTTTCTTTTTTGAATGTGCAAAAATGTCAAAGCGATACGAAATGATTGTGTCATGATAACAGTAAAGCGCTTGTAAGCGTTTTGATGATATTACATACATGCACACACACAAACATCAAACATGTGTGGGTGCAAAGAAAATGCATTAGGGGTTTCTACATATATGGATATGTATGTAAAAGTAAAGCTTCTTTTTTTATTTGAGAAATGTGTATACAAATTTTTTTAATAAATTAAAAGATTTTCCTTAAGAAGAGAGAAAGAGATAGCGATATTTTAGAAGTATATGTGTTGGCAAATGAGGCAGAAAATCGTTGAATTATTTCATTCTGTAAAAGGACTTCAAGTTAGAAAGTTACAAATTGAAACTAATTTTGTTTTTTTTTTCATGAATTTGTATATAGAAAAACAGAATGAAATGAAATAAGCAGAAAGAATTGGAAAGATTGATTTTTCAATAAGGAATACCAGAAAAAATCATATTGCTCAAGGAGAAAAAGGAACAGTCATATTTTTATATCAGAAATCATCCATTGAATAAAGTTGTGTCACTTCTATATTCTTCTATATTAGCCCTTGACAGTAGAGCATTTCCTAATGTGATGTGCGATTCTTTTTGATCTGTACTTGATTTGAAAAGCAGCTTTGTCTTTTCGATGATCTAAAAGATTAGATATTTACTCAACTTCCTAAAAGCTAAAAAATTGTGCAAATGACCTGAAATAGAGGTATACAGACTAAGCTCCTTTTTACATGGTATCAGAATCGTCCTTTTTGACTTAATTGTACTGGCACTTGCGGACAGTTTTTTAGCCTAACCTCCTATCAGAAGTAGTTATCTTTTCATTTATAAAAATGATAAGCTTTGAGTCAAGAAGATTGATCTCTCTAAATCTATAAACAAATTAATCATTGAGTTAAGAAAATTGATCTCTCTAAAAGTATAAAAAAAAGAAGCTAACTAAGCTTTGAACCAAGAAGATTAAAAAGTTGTCGGAATTACGCATTTCTTTCCTTTTTTGTGGGCACATTAAAAACAATTTTAGTGGCATTTGTTTTCTGAATGACTTTTACTCGATAGATGAAAGCCCATTTTAATATACGTTTCCGATGCAGCAAAAGCACCGACACAAAAACAATTACAACCGACCATTGGAATTGCATTGAATGGCAATCGACTGTTGCATTAACAAGTGCGACACCAATTGGCGCATCATCAATTAAAAAAAATTTGCCGTTACCTCAATTACCGGAAAAATCGCTGCTTTTTCTGTGATCTTATATATTGGGAGTATGAATGTATAAACTCGTAATTGTGACTAACTTCATATCTATCATACGCGCCATTTTTTTGACATTGACAGTTATTCTATCTCGAAGAGCGCCAAAAATACTATAAGAATTGATCTGTCAAATAATTTTCATAATTTTACAAAAGTGTTTTACTATAGCTGAAAATGTCGAATTTCGTGCCAACAAAACAAAAACAAAACATTTGCGGGAAGTTTTAATTTGCTTCTTCCATTTAAAGAAAAACGCAACTAAAGCACATCGTTTACTCACTGAAGCTTATCCTGACTGTGCTATAGACGTTAGAATGTGTCAGGTGTGGTATGCCCGTTTCAAAAGTGGTGATTTTGATGTTGAAGACAGGAAACGTTCAGTCGGCCCGAAAAAGTTCGAAGATGAAGAATTGAAGGCATTACTCGAAGAAGATTCATGTTAAACGCAACAAGAACTTGCAAAATCTTTAGGAGTTGCTCAATCAACCATTTCTAAACGATTAAAAGCATTGGGAATGATTCAAAAGCAATGAAATTGGGTGCCGTACAAATTGAAGCTGAGAGACGTCGAACGACGATTTTTCACATGTGAACTGCTGATTGAACGACAGAAAAGAAAGAGTTTTCTGCATCGTATTGTGACTGGCGATGAAAAGTGTATACGTTACGATAACCCAAAGCGTAAAAAATCATGGGTACCGCCCGGACATGCATCAACATCAACGGCAAAGCCGAACATCCGTGGATCCATGAAGCTCATGCTGTGTATTTGGTGGGATATGAAAGGTGTCGTGTATTATGCGCTGTTGAAATCGAATGAAACGATCACTGGCGACCGCTACCGACTACAATTGATGCGTTTGAGCCGAGCATGCTCGGCCGCATGTTGCAAGGCAAGTAAAAACGTACTTGGAATCGCTGAAATGGGAAGTGCTACCCCACCCGCCGTATTCTCCAGACATTGCTCCTTCTGATTACCACTTGTTCCGATCGATGACACATGGCCTGGCTGAACAGCACTTCCGTTCTTTTGAAGAACTCAAAAAATGGGTCGATTCGTGGATAGCCTCAAAAGATGAGGAGTTCTTTCGACGCGGAATCCGTATGCTACCAGAAAGATGGCAAAAGGTTGTGGCTAACGATGGACAATACTTTAAAGAATAAATGTATAATCACTTTTTCACAATAAATGTCCAAATTACGCAAAACATACGAGTTTATACATTCATACTCCCAATAGCTTTTAAAATCACTTCGAAAACTAGTTTTGGGGTAAAACTTATTTTTTTAGAAAAGTGAATAATATGGCCGTTAGATTTTATTTTTTTTTAAAAGAAATTTTTTCATAATTTGTTTAATTTTTATTTTTAGGAAATTTATACATTTTCAGAGTTTTCTTTATTTTTAGAATGTGAGTTTTAGTTTTAATATTTTTTCTATATTTTTAATTATATTTTCAAGAAATTTTAGCATTTTTAGATTTTTTCGATTTTTATTTTTGCATTTTTTCCTTCCAAGTTGTTCGCATATTTTTATATATTGCTCACTTTCAGACTTTTGTTTATTTTTAGAGTTATTCCCATTTTTAGAATGACGCGAATTTTTACAATTTTTCTCATTTTTAAAATTTGATCTTTTCGAAGAAATTTGTCAGATTTTTTTTTCTCAAGGCACCATTTTCTTAAAATTTTCAATATTTTTGATGGTTTTTTAGTATTAAGGATTTTCTCCATTTTTAGATTTTTTTTCTTTTCCAAGCCCCAAGTCCAAAGCTTTCCATTTTCAGAATTTCGTCCATCAATGTTGTTCAACAAAAGTTTTTTTTTTCAAAAATTTTGTCAGTTTTAATGAATTTCTTCTTTTACAATTTTTTCTTTCCGAAATCCTAAGTCCAGAATTTTCCATTTTAAGAAATTTGTTCAAGTTTAAGTTATTTGTGCCCTTTTATAATTTTTCCCATTGGCGGAAATTTTTTTTCGAATTTTGCCCATTCTTAGAATTTACTTCGCCTTTAATCACAATATGTCAAGTCCATGTGAAAAATTAATTCACTTTTCAATCAACCACAAAATAAACAAGCACAATATATTTCGCATTTATTAAAAATGAATTTCAAAAAAAAAAAAAAGAACAGTCTAAATTAATTTTAATGAATACGTTTAATAATAAATATCTAACGCTTCACTTTCTATTAAAATGTAAAATTCAATTTCTAAGGTTCCCTTTTTAATTAGTATTCCCTTTTGTTATTGTGGTGGGGGTCGTTTGCTACTTCCTCCCTCTCTCTTCCACATAATATGTTCAACTTCTAATCTCATTTCAAACGAGAACTAATTCCACTCAGTATAATTCTTTTTCTCCCAGCACACATTAAATATTTCGTAGCTTTATTTTAATTTAAATCCCTAAACATAATATTCACGTCAAAATTAAAATTACAAAAAAAAAAAAAGACAAAACAAGCAAAAGGGGAGGGGAGGGGACACGAGAAAAGGCAAGCAAGAGACCAAACAAAACAAAACAAAAAATGGCAAAAACAGTAATAATAACCATGGTTGCTGTAACAGTAAAATTTTCTAAAGCGAGCGAGTTGAAAACATATTAATTTATAATTCCGCTTAAGAAGCTTCACAGCAGCTTAGAAACGAAAGGCGAATGCTGCCGCAATTGTGCGAAGAATGAAAGAAGGGCAAAAAGTTTCGGTGTGCAATTTTATTTATTTTTTTTTTTTTTTTGTATTTTGTAAAGAATGAACGCATTTTGTTGCGTAAATGAAAGACCGATAAATTTCACAAGCGAGCATGGGTTTTTCATTCATGGATGCTCATTTTGCTTTGACACTTTCTGCGCTTTCCTGCTTTCTACTCCATTCCTTCTTACTACTCCTTTCCCCTTTCTACTGCTTTCCCTCATTCAACTGCTTTCCCTCTTTCTACACCTTTCCCTCTTTTTACTCCTTTCCCCCTTTCTACTGCTTTCCCTCTTTCTACTCCATTCCTTCTTTCTACTCCATTCCCCCTTTCTACTGCTTTCCCTCTTTCTACTTACTGCTTTCCCTCTTTCTACTGCTTTCCCTCATTCAACTGCTTTCCCTCTTTCTACACCTTTCCCTCTTTTTACTCCTTTCCCCCTTTCTACTGCTTTCCCTCTTTCTACTCCATTCCTTCTTTCTACTCCATTCCCCCTTTCTACTGCTTTCCCTCTTTCTACTTACTGCTTTCCCTCTTTCTACTGCTTTCCCTCATTCAACTGCTTTGCCTCTTTCTACACCTTTCCCTCTTTTTACTCCTTTCCCCCTTTCTACTGCTTTCCCTCTTTCTACTCCATTCTTTCTTTCTACTCCTTTCCCTCTTTCTACTGCTTTCCCTCTTTCTACACCTTTCCCTCTTTTTACTCCTTACCCTCTTTCTATTCCTTCCCCTCTTTCTACTCCTTTCCCTCTTTCTACAGCTTTCCCTCTTTCTACTACTTTCTCCCTTTCTACACCTTTCCCTCTTTCTACTCCTTTCCCTCTTTCTACAGCTTTCCCTCATTCTACTGCTTTCCCTCTTTCTACACCTTTCCCTCTTTTTACTCCTTACCCTCTTTCTACTCCTTACCCTCTTTCTACTGCTTTCCCTCTTTCTACTGCTTTCTACTCCTTACCCTCTTTCTACTCCTTCCCCTCTTTCTACACCTTTCCCTTTTACTCCTCCTCTTCTACATTTTCCCTGCTTTCTTCTATATATTCCCCTTTCCACTTTTTCTAATTTTCTTCTACTACATAACCAGAGTGAGCGGAAACTGCGAATTAATTTGATTCACTGCAGTCTTGATTACCCTCTCTTCTTGTTTTGCTTTAAGTAAGCTTTGCTCTTCACTCTTTTGCTCCCTTTCCTCTACTCTGTTTCCCCTTCCCATTTGACTCGCCCTATCCTATATAAAAATCTAATACCTAAAACGACATGACGACAATGTAAGCAGCTGTCAGTGTTCGCCAACTTTAAATGAGAAATTATTAAAATGGCGTTCATAATTCCAAAAGCAAAGAAAAACAAAAAGCACAGAAGAGAAATGGAAAATAAGTACAAATTGTATTCGTCGCTGTACAGTAAGCAAACATATCCCAAAAAATATTTATATGAAATTTCAACAAAATATACAAGCACTCAAACGCGACATTATCCTTTTTCCCTGTGTGCTTGTCGTTGCCCTTTTTATATTTTTTTTTTTTTTTTTGGTTTTTGTCGTACATCTCCGATTTACATTACACGCCAAACGAAATACAAAACAAAACGAAAAAAGAAAAAAAATGAACAAGCAAATTATTACTTAAGCAGCAGCAAAATAGAAGCCGCAGCTTGGTAGCAACCAACAGCAGAATTTTGGCAACAGACATCGCAGCAGCAGTAGCAGGATATACAGCTTGAAGCCATTTTTTGTTTAACGGAAACGATGAAATGTCGCTGTGTATTACACTTTGCGGTAATGTTCACTCACATAAATGAGTTCACCATATTGCTGTCATCATTTTACGCAAATCACTTGCAATTTTATTATGACGAACAAGCAAAAAAAAAACAAAAACCCAAGGAAGGAGAGGGAAGAAATAAAAACTTAAAAAAAAAAACTTATTTCGCTTAGTAGTAAATTCTAATAATAGTAAAAGCTAAAATATTTATGAATATTAATGAAACTAATGGAATAATTTATAACTACCTCCAATAAGCTGTAAAAAAAAAAATATTGTTATGCATACAGCTGAATCACATAAATTTAAGTTCATAACATCTAGTATTGCATACTTTTAGGCATACGTTTTATTTAGTTAACGCTGAATGTAAACCAATTCATCACACTTGAACAAGGTTAATAGAGCAATTTTTATATGTTTTTTTGGAATATGAAATTTTTGTGCATTACATACTTAAATAATAAAATAATTTGAGTGTTTCTTTTTCTATGTTTATACTTTCAACAAATTTATAGCCAGATATTTTTATATATATTTTTTTTTTTTTATTTTTACTGCGGGATTTATAAATGCAAACCTAAATGTGTATGACTAAATTTGAACAACAAATTACTTTTTTAGTATCCCATATAAATGTAGAAACAAAAAAGACGTACGCAACAAAGAAACTAATAACTTTTCATTAATTTTTCAATTTGTGGTAACTTTACTGTATGACCCACAAGCACAGATTACTATAACCCAGAGAAAAAAATTAGCCTTTATTAACAATAAGAAAATTAACACTTAAAAATCATTTTAATGGGGTCTAACTTTGAAGTCATTCTTGAGAGAAATACATATTTATTTCATTGCGATTTTGTCACTGCTAGGGTGCAGACTTTATAGGTTTGTTAGTTTACCAAGTTTTGCGAGAATTTTCACAATTTTGGCCATGTTAGAATTTTTTACATTTTTTTTTTTTTTATGATTTCCGCCCATTTTCAGAGTTCAAAATTTAATGAATTTTATGAATGTATAAACTCGTAATTGTGACTAACTTCATATCTATCATACGCGCCATTTTTTTGACATTGACAGTTATTCTATCTCGAAGAGCGCCAAAAATACTATAAGAATTGATCTGTCAAATAATTTTCATAATTTTACAAAAGTGTTTTACTATAGCTGAAAATGTCGAATTTCGTGCCAACAAAACAAAAACAAAACATTTGCGGGAAGTTTTTATTTGCTTCTTCCATTTAAAGAAAAACGCAACTGAAGCACATCGTTTACTCACTGAAGCTTATCCTGACTGTGCTATAGACGTTAGAATGTGTCAGGTGTGGTATGCTCGTTTCAAAAGTGGTGATTTTGATGTTGAAGACAGGGAACGTGCAGGCGGCCCGAAAAAGTTCGAAGATGAAGAATTGAAGGCATTACTCGAAGAAGATTCATGTCAAACGCAACTAGAACCTGCAGAATCTTTAGGAGTTGATCAATCAACCATTTCTAAATGATTAAAAGCATTGGGAATGATTCAAAAGCAAGGAAATTGGGTGCCGTACGAATTGAAGCCGAGAGACGTCGAACGGCGATTTTTCACATGTGAACTGCTGATTGAACGACAGAAAAGAAAGGGTTTTCTGCATCGTATTGTGACTGGCGATGAAAAGTGGATACGTTAGGATAACCCAAAGCGTAAAAAATCATGGGGACCGCCCGGACATGCATCAACATCAACGGCAAAGCCGAACATCCGTGGATCCATGTAGCTCATGCTGTGTATTTGGTGGGATATGAAAGGTGTCGTGTATTATGAGCTGCTGAAACCGCATGAAACGATCACTGGCAACCGCTACCGACTACAATTGATTCGTTTGAGCCGAGCATTAAAGGATAAGAGGCCAGAATATGAGAATAGACATGACGAAGTTATTCTTCAGCACGACAATGCTCGGCCGCATGTTGCAAGGCAAGTAAAAACATACTTGGAAACGCTAAAATGGGAAGTGCTACCCCACCCGCCGTATTCTCCAGACATTGCTCCTTCTGATTACCACTTGTTCTGATCGGTGACACATGGCCTGGCTGAACAGCACTTCCGTTCTTTCGAAGAACTCAAAAAATGTGTCGATTCGTGGATAGCCTCAAAAGATGAGGAGTTCTTTCGACGCTGAGTCCGTATGCTACCAGAAAGATGGGAAAAGGTTGTGGCTAACGATGGACAATACTTTAAAGAATAAATTTATAATCACTTTTTCACAATAAATGTCCAAATTACGAAAAAAATACGAGTTTATACATTCATATTCCCAATATATAAATTTTCTATTGCTTAGAATAAAAATTTTATTTGCTGGGTTGCCTAAAGTCTAACCTTAATGTCTGTATTTTATTAAGTAAATGTAATTTATTTATTTTTATTTTTTCTCTTTTTTTTTTTTTTTCTTTTTCTAAAACTATATGTATATAAAATTGTGACAAAATGGTAATCTCCTCAAAAGAAAGCAGCAAATAAAAATGAGGGACTATGTGCGGCTCATAGAAGCATTTGTGTGTACGGAGAGTGTATGTATGTGTGTGTGTGTGTGTGTGTGTGTGGAGTATTAAAACTGATGCAAGTCAACTCCCACAATAGCCATATACATTCAGACACCGCACCCTTAAAAAAAATCAAAATGTGTTAGTATTTTTTACGGTGGCAGGCATTCTGGCCCGCATCCTGTCGTTATTTTTTACACCATATGTATGAACGTATGTATGTATGTGTGTGTGTGTGTGTGTGTTTGTGTTTATCTGTCTTTGCTTTACTTCACTTAGCTTTATCTTTGAATACGTGTGTGTGTTTGTATTTTTTGTTATTTTTTATTTGTTTTTTATTTTGCTTTGCAAGATAAACAGTGCGCTAAAACTGTAAGCGGAAATTTATACAACGGAAGCGGAAATAAAAATGGCAAACGCAAACACACACTGGCACTGCAGCTTGAGTGAAAAAAAAAAAAAAACCGAGAGACATCAACTCAGCAACGCTCAAGTAAAGTAATATAATCCATTTTTTCGTATGTTTTATTTTTCAATCTCCCTCTTCGCTCCCTCTCCCCTCCCTTTACTTCACTCTCTTGTAAAAAAACAAAAAATAATTTCCTCTAATTTTTTTTTTTTGGTTGTTTGTTGGGTATTTTGTTATTATGCTTACGTTTAAGTTAACTCATTAATTTTGTTTTTGTAACACAGAAAAATTTTTCAAAAGCTAAACTAATGCTATGCTACAACAACAACAAATAGCACACTGTCTGACTGAATGACTCTCGCCGCTGACTGGCTACTAAAGTTATAGCTTCAAATTACCTTTACCAAAAAAAAAAAAAAAAAGAAGAAAAGCAAACCAAAAAAAAAAAAAACACAAAATTGTTTTAAAACTTTATATTTTTATAGTGTATGCTTTTAGGCGCACTTAGATGATTATAAAATTCTTAAATATAAGAGAGAGAATTGTTGTGTTCTTTTTTCCACAGTAGTTGAGCGGTTTGGGGTTGCTGGAGAGCATACGAACAGCCACTGATACTATATGAAAAATAAATATAAATGCTGGCTTTTTTTGCTTTTTTATGGTAAGGACACTCTTGGCTTGGCAATTAAATAACAGTAATTATGGTTAAAATTATGTGGGCTTAAAAATGTTATTTGTTTTGCTTAATTAAAGAGTAGCAAAATAATTGCTTTTGCAGTTGGCTGTGTAGAGGGAAACTCATCTACATAGGTAGGTAGCATATTTTTGAATAATTGAATAAAATTTTATTTTTAGAAAATAATAAAAAAAAAACAAGAACATAATTTTGTGAGAACGTCAAGGTAAAGTTTTTTTGTTTTATTTTGTATAAGTTTGGTGTTTGGTTTTTAATAGAAAACTTTTGTGTGTAAGCGTAAAAGTATGCTATATTTTTGCGATTATAAGCTTTTATGCTGGTTTTTAGAAAAAAGATGAAGCTTTAAGCACAGAAACTCATTAGAGTGGGTTTGCTTTTCTTTAGAAAAAAAAGAGAAGTGATTTTATATTCAAAGATGAAATATACATACTTGATTGATTTAATTTTGAGCGCGAGAGGAAGGAAAATTGTACAGTCAATTTTGGGATAAGGATCTGCCTAGGTTGAGTAGGTTTTCATATTTTCTCGTGTTCTAAGGTTATGCTTAGGCTTTAGAAATTTTTAGCATGTCAAAGGTTCTTTGAAAAGTTTCACGAAATGAATGATGTGGTTATGTCTAGAAGGCTAAGTGGAAGTCTTAGTAGGTTAGGTTAGGTTGGAGTGGCAGCCTTCTGCTTGAAAGCACACTTAAGCTCATTTAGGCTCATTGTGATACCACAGTACGGCGCGACTCCCCCATTTACGGAGTGGAGAACCATGAGGATTCCATAATGAATCTGGCTATGTCCTTAATATTTACGGATGATAGCTCGGACAGACTAGTGAAGAAAGTGGAGCCCAGGAGTTTTATTCTCCTCTTGGCCAGGGATGGGCATTCGCACATGAAATGGAGGACTGTTTCTTCCTCCTCCTCAGAGCCGCAGCCCCGACAGAAGTCATTGAATGGCAGTCCTAGTCGTGCAGCATGTCTCCCCATTATGCAGTGTCCCGTGAGCACCGAAGTCGTAATGCTGATGGAGTTTCTGCTAAGGTTGAGTAGCTGTCTAGTCAGTCTATAGTCCATAGTGGTCCATGTTAGCCTGGTAATACCACAGGTATGCTTCGCTACCCAGGATCTTTTTGCTTCCTCAAGGTAGTTTTGCTTAATGGCTAATTTAATAGACGTAAGAGGGACACCAATTGTGCAGGAAGGTGACATATCTGTAAGTTGCGAGCCCTGTTTTGCTAACTCGTCGGCATTGCAGTTACCTGAAATATCCAATATGGGTGGAACCTGTGAGTGACTCGACAAAATGTTGAGTGAAGATCGGCAGTCGAGAACAAGCTTTGATGTAGTGCAAACACCGGCAAGGGACTTGATTGCTGCTTGGCTGTCCGTGTAGATGCAGATATTCTTATTGAATGAATCGTGGCGAATAAGCCACTTGGACGCTTGATAGATAGCCATTACTTCCGCTTGAAACACGCTGCAATGGTCAGGAAGTCGGAAAGAGAGTCTGAGATCTAACTTAGTAGAGCAGATACCACAGCCGACTCTTTCCTCCGATTTGGATCTATCTGTATAGATGTCAATTGAATTGTTAGTGACCACCTCGTCATTAACCCATTCCTCTCTACTGGGGATATGGGTGAAGAACGTGTGATTTAAATTAAGGGTAGAGCAAATGTAGTCTACGTTAGTTGGTACGAATGTATCGTGGATTAAAATCTTGGCATGGCCCAGGTTTGACCGGGTCCAGCGAGTTAGGGCACTGAGTCTGGCAGCAGAGCACTTAGCTTGTTGCTTAACCAGAAGTAAAGTTGGCAACCAGGAAGTCTTAGTAAGACTGTTGAAGTATTCCCGAAAGGAATCGTGAAATGTGCGATGCGATTATGTTTAAACCGAGATTTTATTAAGATTTTCAAGGGTTTGTTTAAAGAGATTAACACAATTTTTGTTGTGTCTATGTTTGGGCTGAAAAATTATCAAAACTTCGGGCTACGTTAAAAAGATTCGCTAATTTTTGCGATTATGATATGGCTAGACTACGAAATTTCTCAGGGTTTTCTGGGTTCGTTAAATTAGATTAAAACTGGTTAGTAATTATTGAGATTTTCAAGGGTTTGTTGAAAGAGATTAACACAATTTTTGTTGTGTCTATGTTTGGGCTGAAAAATTATCAAAACTTCGGGCTACGTTAAAAGGATTCGCTAATTTTTGCGATTATGATATGGCTAGACTACGAAATTTCTTAGAGTTTTCTGGATTCGCTAAAATGGAATGTAAACTGTTTAGTAACGTATTGAAGAAATTTACGCTTTATTTAAATCTGCACTTAGGAAATAATCAAACTGACCAGGGTTTGTTGAAAGAATTCGGGAAACTTGCCATGTGTTTATGCCTAGGTTGAAGAATTGTTCTGATTCCTCACGGTTCATTCAAAGGATTCATGAAACTTGTAAAGTGGTTATGCTTAAGTTAGACGAATGTCTGCCTTTCTAAAGTTTGTTTAAAGTATTAATGATATTCGCTACAAAGACTTGTCTAAGATTAAGAAAAGATTAGCCAAGGATAGGGAAATGGTATCAGGGAGAAGGTATCGATACTGTACTCGTTTGAAGTATCGACCGAAAAGTATCGAGTACTCAAAAGTATCGACATAAATGTACTCGATACCTAAAGTATCGGGTTTCGATACCTAATTTAGAAAAAAGTCATACAATGTGCTTAAAAAATTTGTGAATTATGTGTAAATTTTTGATTTTTTGAATTTATATACCTATGCATATAAAAATATATATAAAATTGCAGATATTTATTTGATATAGTTACATATCGTACTCTAACTACAAAAGTGGCACAGCTCAAAATTCGACCGATCTTCTGTTCTGTATATCTAAATATAATTTAGCATCATCTAATTGAACATATACTCAAAACATAATAAGTTGTACTGTTTAATTTTGATTACTTTAGCATGTTTTAATACTAATTTTTGCGCTAGAAATTTTGAAAAGGATCGAATTTCGATACCAGCATCAATGTACTCAATGAGTACTAGTACTGATGATAAAAGTATCGAGTAAAAAAGTATCGGGTATCGGGGTAAAAGTGTCGAGTACTCAAAGTATCGAGTACCGATACCATTTCCCTAGCCAAGGCTCATATTTTCTCTCTACTAAAAACTATCCCAAAAGCACAAAGAATGTTTAAGAATGTTTACCTCTACCTTGAAAGAATTTTGTTAAGTAAAGTTTAGCTCACTTCTTAGGTTCCTAAACCGCAAGCAAAAAAAAACTTAACTTAGATATAGATTTAATTTAAATCCGAATCCGAGTCCAAACAAGGTTTTGTAATATCAAACTGAAACATCTTATGCGAATTGGGTGAACTATTTTAAGTGAAACTAACACAGACACCACGTTAATCCAACTTTGTTTTATATCTACATATTTTGTTTCTTCAGAAAAAGAAACGAATTTTGCTACTTTTGAATGCCTCCTCCTTTTTCTCATATTTATTTAGCCTATCTGGGTGAGAAAATATTAAGGTATAGAGCAAAATGAAATTGCTGACCTTTTGGCAAAAAAAAAGTTTCTACAAATGAATTTTGTGGACCAGAACCATGCATTGCTATTGGCGATAGGTTTGCGGAGAGCTTGTTAAAACAGCTGATAAAATCTGAACATTGTAAAAGATGGAGAGAGTCAAAAACGGCCGTGAAGTGGTCATGCAGTGAGTCAGTCAAAGTCTTCGAACTAAACCGAAAAACTTTGAGCAGATTAACAGTGCTGACTACGGACCACGGTCCTTTCAAGTATCATCTTCAACAAGTTGCGTCTGGAGGAGCTGAAAACATCGGTGCACTTACTGTGCCAATGCCCAGCGTTGGCGAGCAGAAAGTTGGCAATCTTGGGTCATCGATATGTTAATGAATCTGGGATTAGCCTAAAAGGATATGCTTGCGTTGACGCAAGGTGCCAATAGTCGGAACATGTTCGTGTGCTCGAGTGCTTAGAGTAGAGGCATCAGGTGGTAGGTGACGAAACAGTATCTGTCTGGGTCTGATTTGGCTAATCACCAAACTAATAATAATACCTAACTAAATAAATATAAAAATTATAAAATCAAATAGCACATGAAATCAAATATTTAAATAATTTTTTTTTTTAACACATTGACCTCATATTAAATGGTCATACAAAAAATATCTTAAAAAAAAAAAAAATAAAACCAAAGATTATATTATTAAAAAAACCAATAACAATATTTTTTTAGCGCATAAAAATATGCTATATATTTATAAAAAAAATCGTTATTGTTGAAAATATTAATCCCCAATATTTCACATAGCATATTTATAGGCTTATATAATATTTTTACAATGATTTTTTATTATCATTTGAAACACTGCAGCATTAAGAGCGAATTAATATTAGTTCAAATGAAAACATTTCATAAATATTTTTATTATATTTATATTTATAGAAATAGTAAAAATATAGTTATGCAATGTTTTTACAATACACTGTACATCAGCTAATTTAGTATTAATCGATAAAATCAGTGTTTTTCATCACGTGTATTGCGAGCTTTAGGAAAAGCATCTATGCTTTCAAAACCAATATAGTTTTAGTGTCTTGAAAGCACTAATTTTTATGCAGAAATTATGGAGTTACTATCGGATTGAAACCAACTCATTGAATTTGCCATTGATACTGTGCATAAAAAATTAATTAACAGTGTTCCTATTTGTGTTAGAAATTCAACTTCTTTCAGTTTTTTAGTTTTAATTTGAAAAAATTTTCTCTATAGTTATATTCCACACACAGTTTACTCAGAGAAGTTTAGTCTTCATGAAAATCTAACTCGATCTTGCACTAATTCTGTTTTATTAAAATTTTTTCTAGTTTTCAATTATATTCACTTAAAATCAACAGTATTTCTTGAAAAGAATTTGAAAACTTTACTCTACCTTTTCTTTTGTTTAAATAAATTAATTTAACCTTAAACTAAAATCAATTTAGCTTTGGATATCTTCTTTTTATTAAGAAGTTTCTTGAAAAGAATACAAAATTTCATTTCACTCAAAACTTTTAAGTTTTCATCAACCCAAACCTTACTCTATATTAACCTAACTCTTTGATATCCAAATTTATTTTAACATAAGTTAAGTTAAATTCACCAAAAATATAAAAACTTAATGCTTACTAAAAAATAAACAATACTAAAAACAAACATAACCATAATATAAAATGGAATTTTATACTATTTGCATACCTAAATATGTATATGCATAGTTATAGCTTAAATTTCTCCGCCAAAAAATATGCTAAAACTTTTTTATACGAAATAATTAAAATTCATCTGCTTCATTTAGATATAACAACCAACCTTACACACAAAATGCGTAATTAAACTATTATACCTTCCGTTTTCATTGTAAATTAAAATTGTTGCCCGTTCACTGATGTTTCACGCCATTTGCAAAGCAGAAAACAAAAATACCATTGCATATTATAAGGCGCTTACACAACAATACGCATATAAAAGTACCGCTCATATATTAAATAAATTGTTTCATTAACATTTTGCAAGTTGGTTGAATTTGCACAGTGTTTAAAAAAAAAATAACAGAAAAATTTAAATTACATTATATGTACTTTCTGTGGATGTACTCGCGCTTGTAATGTATATTACACGAGTGTTTATATGTTTGTGTGTGTTCCCGTGTGTAAGTCTGTCCGTGCGTTTTATATGTGGCATATGCCAATATAAGTTTAATTGTTTGTATTTTTTTTTTTTTTAATTTTTTTTTAGAACGTATGGTTTCCGTTTGTAATATAAAAAAATTGTTTTTCAACAGAATTTTTAATAAACACAATATATAAACTGTAATGGGTTCTTGTTGAGGTAAAGAGAAAGAGGGTGTGTTGCACAAATATAAATAGAAATTTTATAACATTTTATACCAACCCAATATACACTATTGTTTGATATCAACTTGAGGTACATTTGAGATCAAATACATTTCTCAAAACTCCAACGTTAATTCTCAAATGCACCTCAATAGTCCGATTATAGTCTTTTCAACTAACTTAAAAGGCACATTTTTTATATGGTGATTTTCTTAGTTATCAAATTGAGAAATTTGTGATTCTCAACTTGATATCAAAAGAATTTCTCCAACCTGTCGAACCTCACTTTTTTTGATTTTAAACAACCCCACAAATTGAGTTATAATTATATATTAAAATATACATTATATAAAGCATACATTCTGTCAAATAAGTACCCGGAAATTCTCATTTTAAATTTTTCCCAGGTTGGCACAACTGTCAACCACTATTCTGTGAATTTTTATTGCTATGTGTCATTTAGTTTGGTTACGGCATCATTAAGAACAAGTCAACCTTTTGTGTGCGTTGCGATTTTTACTATGGATAAAAATATCGAACAAAGAGTTTGTGTGAAATTTTGTGTTTCAAACGAAATTTCTTGTGCCAAAACGACATGTTTTGGGTATGCGGAAAGTCTCAGCGCGATTGGTGCCAAAAGATCTGAATTTTCTTCAAAAAGTGAATCGCAGTAAGGTGGCTGAAGACATGCTTGAACTCGTAAATTCCGATCCAACGTTCATCGAACGCATCATAACTGGTGACGAGACATGGGTATTCGAGTACGACATGCAAACAAGTCAACAATCATCGGAATGGCGCGCCAAAAATGAGCCGAAACCGAAATCGCAACGCACACAAAAGGTTGACTTGTTCTTAATGACGCCGTAACCAAACTAAATGACACATAGCAATAAAAATTCACAGAATAGTGGTTGACAGTTGTGCCAACCTGGGAAAAAAATTTTTTGGAAATATTCTCAGAGGGAAAATTTAAAATGAGAATTTCCGGGTACTTATTTGACAGAATGTATATTTCCCTTTAATTCATTTTCACCTCACTCAGTTTTTTATATTTATTTGTCAAAATTGAATTGAATTTATAGAAAATGTTTTCCACAAATTAAAACTCTATAAGAATCTGTGAGAAATCAACAATATTGCCATTGTAAATAATATCTCAAATTTAACTCAAATCGTATTCAAGTTGATATCACGCTTATTATTATATGAAAGAAGAACGACTTGAAAGTCAGACACTGCGACCTATAAGATCTATTGTACCAAAGCCCCAAGATAGAAAGGAAGGCAGAGAGAAAGAAAGATAAATAAGAAACATACCAAAGACGAGAATCGAACTCAGGTTTTCAGAGATAAGAGTCTGGCACTCTGCCACTAGACCACAGCGACGATGGTAAAGACCTACAGTTTAACGCCGATTCCGAACGGCTGTGTGGCAATTTTTTATCAGCTCGGTGGTTTTGCCATTACCAACCAAGGTGTGTACTTGTACACATACTTATAATTCTGATCCATATCGATAGTGAATATAAAAAGTTTATGAGAATTAAGCATCAGACCAAGACGGGAATCGAACCCGCAACCTTCTGGATGAAAGTCTAATGCATTATCCACTAGACAATCGAGGTCGTCTGATATCAAGCTTTGGAAAAAATGTTTGGTTTCAAGTGGAGAAAAGTATTTGATATCCAATTGAGAATTATAATATTTCTTAAAAATTGGAAAAAATGTTGATTCTCAACTTGATGTCAAATTGAAAGTAAACAAGAAGAAAAATGTTTGAATTTAAATTGAGAATTACATTGGAAATCAATTTGAGAATTATAAAGATTTACATCATAAAAAGATTTACATCATAAAAATTCTGAACTGAGATTTTTCTTCAGTAATTATTAATGGGGGTATGATAGATTCAAAAACTACAAAAATCAGTTCTGGGGTTGCAGAGAAACCCCCCCCCCCCCCAAAAAAAAAATTGCCCCCTTTAGTGAAAAAAGCGGTTTTTTTTACTAATAACTGGTTAACCATTAGAGATATCAAAAAATTACTTGCTACAAAAAAAAAGCTTGAGTGATTTCCTAAAAAAAAGGTCTTAAATAATTTTTTTGTATATGTCATAGTTTTCAAGATATTCAATATTTAAGAAATTGCTAATTTAGTACTTTGGGTTTATTGTGGATGAGCGCGCATTTTGGTTTATTTGAATTTTTGAGTGCGGAGTATATAAGAAAAATTTAATTACTCGAAAACCAAATAAGCTTGGAAGAAAAATCAAAAAGGATTTTGAAAAGGATATAAACTTCAATATCCTCTGTCATTTTCATTGACAACGGATAATTTTTTGTATACAAAAGTAACAATATAGTATAGTCTGTTGGTTTTTGCTACTTTTACTATTTGCAAGCCTAATAAAAATAACTGGTTTCACTATATGTTATAAATGTATTATCTTTTAGTTCAAGACATTACTTCTGAAAATCCAGTAAAAGTTAGAAATTTTCTATTTTTCTTCCTAGTTTGGTTTTTGAGTAATTCAATTTTTCCCCTATAAGCTTCGCACTCAAAAATTCAAATAAACAAAGATGCGCGCGCATCCATAGTACTAAATTTGCAATTTCTTAAATATTGAATATCTCGAAAACAATGACATATACAAAAAAACTACTTAAAACATTTTTGTTAGAAAATCACTTAAGCTTTTTATGTGTGCTAGATAATTTTTTGATATCTCCAAAGATTAACAAGTTATTAGTACAAAAAAGATTTTTTCACCAAAGAAGGGGTTTTGGGGGGGGGGAGGGGGGAGGGTTGCTCTCCAGGCTGATTTTTGTGGTTTTTCCATCTATCATACACCCACTAACAATTATTGAAAAAAAATCGCAATTAAGAATTTTTATGAACTTTTGGTGCATTTCTCACTCTACCGACTGGGCTATTGGGTATGTTTTTGTTTTTTAATTTGTAAGTTTGTATGTTGTTTTTTTTTTTTTTTTGATTTTCTATTTGTTATGTTGTTAAAGATACACAAAAAAAAAAAAAAGAACCAATATGAATAGGCAGCAACTACTACAACATTTAATTAAATTGTTCACCTTATCACACACAAAACATTTGGTTACAATTTGTATTTAAAACAAATGTGTATTTTTTTTTTTTTGTGCTGAAACATAAATATTTCAATATGTTCACACTTCACTATAATAAATGCGTGTTTTTTTAAAACTTTTTTTTTTTTTTTTTTTGCTTACAAATAGGCAATGCATTTTTTTTGTTTTCATTCCGAAACAACACAGGTGTGTACGTAATATAATTTTTTCTATAACGCATAACTTTATCTAATATAAAAATGAGATTGCTTCGCTAAAAGAAATCAATCACAAAATTGTTACTTTGATGGAAATCATCATAAGTAAAAAAAAAAAAAAAAAATTAATTTAAATTGATCAAAGTGTGCTTTTAGGCACAACAGTACAAAAATATTGCAAAAAGCAACGATTGATTGCCAGCAGCATCACCACAAAACCTAAAAATCATAAATATTCGTACTATACTTACAAATATTGATGGTATTTAGGGTACTATGATTGATTGTTTTACTGTTTGTAGATGCATACATAAATATCAGTATAGATAATTTGAATGGGAATTATGATTTTGCATATGATGAAAACATTGCCTACTTTGTGGGGATTTTTTTTTGATATCCAAATATTGAAACGTAAATATAATTTCAAAAGTTATTTAATTTAAAATGCATTAAAAAATCAGTAAAAGATTAGAAATGTTTCAAAAAAATATTAAAAAAAGTCAGCAAGTGACTAGAAATATTTGGCGCATTTGAGTTGAAATAAAACAAAAAGTATTTGGAAGAAATTTGCAAACAATTTACCAAATCAAAAATATAAACAGAAAAATCAAAACGTGTAGTCGTTACACATTAGAGAAGTGAAACTTTTTTGCGTGTAAAAGTGACGATAGGTGTTTAAGGATAGTAGAGACATATTTCGGTCACCAGCCTAACCAACCAACCAGGGACATATTTAGATAAATTGGGTACTTGGATGCATGTAATAAACACATTTATATTTATTTCATATCATTTATAATTTTAAATAACTAATGTGTTCATGTCCCAAATAATGGGAGTATGAATGTATAAGCTCGTAATTGTGACTAACTTCATATCTATCATACGCGCCATTTTTTTTTTTTTGACATTGACAGCTATTCTATCTCGAAGAGCACCAAAAATACTATAAAAATTGATCTGTCAAATAATTTTCATAGTTTTACTATAGCTGAAAATGTTGAATTTCGTGCCAGCAAAACAATATTTGCGGGAAGTTTTAATTTGCTTCTTCCATTTAAAGAAAAACGCAACTGGAGCACATCGTTTACTCACTGAAGCTTATCCTGACTGTGCTATAGACGTTAGAATGTGTCAGGTGTGGTATGCCCGTTTCAAAAGTGGTGATTTTGATGTTGAAGACAGGAAACGTTCAGTCGGCCCGAAAAAGTTCGAAGATGAAGAATTGAAGGCATTACACGAAGAAGATTCATGTCAAACGCAACAAGAACTTGCAGAATCTTTAGGAGTTGATCAATCAACCATTTCTAAATGATTAAAAGCATTGGGAATGATTCAAAAGCAAGTAAATTGGATGCTGTACGAATTGAAGCCGAGAGACGTCGAACAACGATTTTTCACATGTGAACTGCTGATTGAACGACAGAAAAGAAAGGGTTTTCTGAATCGTATTGTGACTGGCGATGAAAATTGGATACGTTACGATAACCCAAAGCATAAAAAATCATGGGGACCGCCCGGACATGCATCAACATCAACGGCAAAGCCGAACATCTGTGGATCCATGAAGCTCATGCTGTGTTTTTGGTGGGATATGAAAGGTGTCGTGTATTATGAGCTATTGAAACCGAATGAAACGATCACTGGCGACCGCTACTGACTACAATTGATGCGTTTGAGCCGAGCATTAAAGGATAAGAGGCCAGAATATGAGAATAGACACGACGAAGTTATTCTTCAGCACAACAATGCTCGGCCGCATGTTGCAAGGCAAGTAAAAGCATACTTGGAAACGCTGAAATGGGAAGTGTTACCCCACCCGCCGTATTTTCCAGACATTGCTCCTTCTGATTACCACTTGTTCTGGTCGATGACACATGGCCTGGCTAACCAGCACTTCCGTTCTTTCAAAGAACTCAAAAAATGTGTCGATTCGTGGATAGCCTCAAAAGATGAGGAGTTCTTTCAACGCGGAATCCGTATGCTACCAGAAAGATGGGAAAAGGTTGTGGCTAACGATGGACAATACTTTAAAGAATAAATTTATAAACACTTTTTCACAATAAATGTCCCCATATAAGACAATTGGTTTGTGTTGATTGATATTTTAAATTAATGTTTGTAAATGGTAAGGTATTCAAATTTCAGACAAATACTGCGTCGATAATGATTCCCGTATGAACAATTTTTATATTGTTATTATTACAATATAATATTTCTTTAAATCTTGAAAATCTTTCTAATGACTGGACTATAAGCAGCGTTGAAATAATATTCGAATTCAAAATACGAAGAGAAATTCTGATGTATGTAGAGTACAATATTGTAATTCCAAACGCAAATATTAACCTGAGTCACGTTTTAATTGCTTTATCGAGCTACTTTTAGGTTTCTGTAGACATTTTCTTCATTTTTCAAATCTTAATTCAATTTCTTATTCATAAAGCACTCTTACATAAGGCTCAATTTATATTTATAAATTCAAAAGACTTCAAAAGCTTGCAAGATTAAGTAATTTCTAGTTTCTCATTTTAACCAATATTGTGTATTTTCTGCAAACCACAAACAATTTCAAAACCTGCCTCCATTAAATAAATATTTATTTTTTCCTGTTTATCCCACTGTATTTGAACATAAATGCACATCTAATAGAACTAAATAAACGATCACATTTTGAGTAGGTAACTACCTACTACATAAATAAAAATATATTTTCCAAACTATTGACCACTCAAAATAACATAAAGAAATTTATTTAACACCTTTTTCGTTTCAAATAAATTCAACTTAATAAAAACAAAAAAAAACAGGAAAACACATTAGCTAGTTAAACTTTTAAAAATAAAATGAAAACAAAAATAAAAAACTGCTTAAAATGTAAAGTTACCCCACTACAACAAAGAGCTAGCGTATATGAGTGTACACTACAAATGCGCCAAGAAGTATGCTACACCTACATACTTATATATGTATGCATATACAACTCCTTCACACATAAATAAATAAACAAAAATAAATTTACAACAAAAAAAAAAAAGAAATATATATTCATGCGACACTTAAACTTGAGTATAGCTACACTTAAACTCTTTTATACTTTTATATGCACTATAGTGGTACCTATGTACGTGTGTGTTTGAGTGTGCATAAGTATAGGTAGGAGGTAGCTGGTATGATACACATATGGTTGTTTTGAAGTTAGAATGTTCAACTGTTATATTTGTAAGCCTTGTTTAGCTTAAGAATTTCATATAAAATGTTAAACTTATTTTTTATTGCATTTGTAAAAATGCTTAAAAGCACACATACTTTCAAAAGCATACAAATGCAAAATTAATGCGAATTCTATTGCCAAAAAAAAAAAAAAAAAAATGTGTACAAAACAGCAATAAGTGCAACAGAAAACTAAAGTGCCTTAAAAAAAAACAAATAAAAAAAAAAAAAAAAAAAAAAACAAAAATAATAAAATAAAATAAAATGAAAAAACAGCAGCAGCAGACTACGACGAAGCATTTAAAGTGCCAAAAGAAGTTGTGAATTCAAAAAACTAGTAAACAAAGTAGTAGACAGAGCAAAACAAACAGTTGTGAGTAGGGTAAAATTGAAGTAAAAGAGCAAAATCGGTTCGAAATTCAAGCGTTTTCAAAAGCACTTCCGCTTTAGAGCGGAAGTGACTCTTTTAACTGTTATTTTGTGTTGATTTTCTGTTGCTGTTTATATCTAAAAAAAAAAAAAAAAAAAATGCCAAAAATGTTAATGTAAATGGGTTTTGTTTTGTTTTCTTTTTTTTTTTCTTTTCTACATTTTTTCCATTTTATTTTCATTTTTTCTCTCGCTTTCTTTTAGTCTTGTGTACATAAAATTTGTTTGTCTGTCTAAAATATTTTGGGCTTTTTGTGAAGTGAACAAGAAGTAAAGCTATAATTTGAAATTTGAAATTCATATTAAAAGCGATTGGTATTTAGATATTTTTATTTTCGTTTTTACTTTTCTTCGTCTTCTTGGTCTCTTTTTCATTTATTTATTTATTTATTTTTTGTTTTTTTGTACGCCTACATTTCAGTTAATTTTTCTTCTTCCTGATTTTTTGCATTTTTACTTCGTTTTATTTTATTTAAATTTTTTTTTTTTTTGTACATTTTTGCAGTGTTGTTGTTTTTTTTATTTGCTCAACAATTTATATTGTTATTGCATCCATTTTATTTTATTTATTTTTTGTTGCTACCTTCTTGTTTGCATTGTCATTTTATCACATTTCAATCGTGCAAACAGTTTCAATTACGCATAGCATAAATAACTCTATGTAATAATGTTGCCATATTTTTATATTTTTTTTAGTTTTTGTCATTTATTTTCTATGAATAAACTGAAACATTTAGAGAATTTTACTAGTTGTTTTTCTTTGTATTTTTCCTTTTTTTCTTTGCAAATAAATATATTAATTCGTTTTAATGCTAGCTATCATTTTTAAATGATATTGAAAAATCCTAAAAATATGCAATGTAAAATGATTAAAAATTAAAGTTTTTTCAAAGTATTTTGTGTGCATATTTATGCTCTATTTACACACATTTAATATTGATATTTGAATAGCATAATCTTTGACTTTTTTATTCTATATATTTGCCTAAGGTAATATTAAAAAAAATATATATTATTTCAGCAGCTTACAATTATTAGAAAATATCATAAAATTCACCAAATTATTCTCTTTTTCTATAACAAATGATAACAATCAGCCTTTCACACATAAATAATTAAAATCATTTATATGTTAGTTTTGATAGTTATAGATCATGACTTTTAAGCCTCTCACTATTTATGTGCTAATTGTTTCAAACCACAAAACATTTTTATATAAGTACATTGAAATAGCGTGTAAAAACAGAAATGACATTAATACCAGCACCAATACCACGACACAATTCAAAGCTTATACCATAAATGGAATGATAAATTTATACCATACCGACTGACAAAACAAAATTGAGTTAAACATTTTTACATCCATCAAACTATAACGTATTACCCAAAAAAACACCAATGCAACTACATACATATGTTTTACCACACACACACACACACACACACACACATATATATATATGTATATCATTCTACTTACAAACAAAGGTGATATACAAACAGAAATGTGTACGTTTGTATGTGTGTATAGTAGATACACGTAGATACCCTAAAATGAAATGATGGAAAATTGAGACGTCAATGAAAATGCCAAATTAGCGTTAGTGACATTTAATGATGCGGTTGTTGTGTGATGAAATTCTGATGGTGGTAAAACACGTTGCTTTCGTTACTTTCGGTACTGTTGCTTCGATTGATGTTGCTATTAATGCAATGGCTGTGACACAAACTATTTTAAATGTGCACAGACAGCAGTAGCAGCATTTGACTTCAATATTTGTAATTGTAGTAGGTGTTTAATAAAATTGATTGCTTTTTCGTTTCACGTAACAGCATATGTAGTAAGGTATTTGTAGTTGAAGAGTGTTGAAAGTAAATCTATTGCAAAATTTAATTGGTAAATTTTCACTTGAACTATTACACGTTGTAAAAGTAGTAGAAAAAATAACGAGTTGATGTTTATGTGCTTTGGGAAATTCAGTGAAGGACATGAAATTTTTAATGATAGGTATCACAGAGAGTAAATTAATATCATAAGATTATTCAGAATATCAAATCTTAATGGTTACAGTGGTCAAACAAGCATTTTTAAATCGATTGCATGTACATATCAATGCTGAAGAGTTTTTGATAGGAAATTTTTGTGTGTGGAATAAATATCAAGTCGGCAATTTGACTTGATATTTACCACCAAAAATAATGAATGAAATAATGTCAACATTATTGATAACGTGGAATTTCTGGCATGCTGATTGACTCATTGGGTCTTTATCTAATGACTACTCAAGTAGTTATAGCAGGAGGTAGAGAAGCATGTACATGATTTTCAGAGTAAACACCTGTGATTGTTGTTTTGGAACAAAAAATCTCTTTTTGTGTTTTACTTTTTAGATTTTACTGGTTTCATAATACTCTTCATATAACTAGCACTGAAAATTAGAAATTTACAACAGAAACTTTTATTAGTTTTATGAACTGAAAGTAATACTTTTTCAAGTCTAATTGCAATACGCCGACAGATATGTAAAAAGTTCCTTCCCATAACACAGTCCAACAGCATTTTTGCAACAGAACAACTACCCTATAATTCTAATTCTAAAAGGTTATGTTGTATAGAAAATTTTTGAAAAACAAACTAATAGTCCAGCACGTCTCAGTTTTTTTTCTTTACAGTGGGTCAAAGTTTTCTTATTTTGGTCGAAGGGAGCGGAATACTAACTGCAAAAAGTGTTATAAATTGATGTCTGAGAAAAATCTTATTGGTGAAGTTTCATGGTAGAATTTTACGAGGCTAATTTCTGTAGAACATTTTAACCCTTTAGTTCCTCTTTTTATGGGACAATTTGACCCCTAATTTGATGAAACCCTGAAAAGTCGTTTCAAAAGAGACATTTAAGGACTAAAATATTCGACAAAAATATTTGCCAGAAAATTTCACTAGGGGTCACCAGGGACATAAAACTCATATATATAACGATTAACGGCCATTCATTTGATGGCATTATAGGGTGGGTATTCTTTTGCAGCCAAAAAATCTTAATTTGTTGGACTGTGTAATTGAAACCAAACTAACACACAGTTCAGAGTATACATATAAATATATATAGGGGGCATGTTCCAACTTATATCGTATTTCTAACACAGAACGTGTTAAAAAAAAAGTCAGACTACGTGATAAACTCAAGCCTTACTCTATACTTTAACCATGATTCAAATAGATTGTGTTCCAAACTCAGAGTGTAGTTCAAACTCTGACCATGTTCCAAATTCTGACCATGTTTCAAATTCTGACTATGTTCTAAACTCTGACCATGTTCCAAACACAGACCGTGCTTCAAACTCAATCTGTGTTCCAATCTTAGACTGGATTAAAGTATTACCATCTGATTAACTTTCTGCTTCTATTATGAGAGGATTAACAGCTCAAAATTGACTGTTACTACTGGTACTAAAAGAAATTTTGACAGTTTCAAAAACTCATGACAAACTTCTGTGAAAGTTTGAATACTGCGTTCAAAAAAAGGTTCAGACCAACTTTGTTTATTAGAAAAGTGAAATTTTATTTTTATAATACAAAAAAATTTTATTAAAAAATAAGAGATCTGAATTGGAACATCCTGTTCGTGATAATGGGTAAGATTTGAGTGAAAATTTGATAAAAAAAAAGGAGGTCCGAATTGGAACACCCAGTTTCAAACCCTATATATTGAAGAAATCAAAAGTTTTCATGGTAATGGGTAAGATTTAAGTGAAAATTTGATAAAAAAAGAGAAGGTCCGAATTAGGACACCCTGTTCCAAACCCTATATATTGAAAAAATCAAACGTTTTCATGATAATGGGTAAGATTTAAGTGAAAATTTTATAAAAAAGAGGAGGTCCGAAATGGAACACCCTGTGTCAAACCCTATATTTTGAAAAAATAAAAGGTTTTCATGGTAATGGGTAAGATTTAAGTGAAAATTTGATAAAAAAGAGGAGGTCCGAAATGGAACACCCTGTTTCAAACCCTATATTTTGAAAAAATCAAAAGTTTTCATGGTAATGGGTAAGATTTAAGTGAAAATTTGATAACAAAAAGAGGAGGTTCGAATTGGAACACCCTGTTCAAAACCCTATATATTGAAGAAATCAAAAGTTTTCATGGTAATGGGTAAGATTTAAGTGAAAATTTAATAAAAAAGGAGGTCCGAATTGGGACACCCTGTTCCAAATCGTTTTTAATTTTTTCTTATTTTAGCTCAAATTTCAGGCTGGGTACCCAGCCAAGAAAGAAATCTATTGCCTAAGGCTTCTACAGAAATGTTTATTTATGATAAAAATATTCACGAATTATTGAAAGTCCTCAATTTGTAATCAAGAAAACTACTATTTAATATGCATAGAAAAAACCCAAACTTAAGCAAAATTTATGCGGCAAATGTTAAAGCAACTAAGAGATTAAAGGTTACAAACATAACCTTTAATACATATATTTATTTTTAATCAACATCATCATCATCACAACGCTTTCAATACCACAACCACATACTATACGCGCTTTGCGATATCAACTAAAATACTGAGTCGGTACATGAAAAAAGTTTAAATGATTTTCACATGATTCTTGAAATTCTTTCTTCTTTTTTTTTTGCGCATATAAATTTTTCTTCCTGCTTGCACATAATTTTTTCTTTCCGATATTTTTTCATTTTGATTTTCATTTTTATTTTTATTTTTTTCATTATGCTTTTCAACTTAAACACATAATAGTTATCATTTTTATCCTATCATACTTTGTGCGCAATATCTTATCATATCTTCCAAACAACTTGCAGAAATCGACAAACACAACACACACACAAATGAAATCTTACATGCAGCGCTTAAGTAATACATCCGGATATACTCATGTATTTAAGTATATATGAGTAGTACAAAATCATACATACAATACTTAAATACATATGTTGTTGTTGCTATTACTGTAAGGTTATCAAGGTTCACATTTATTTATGTGTATGTGAAAGTAAAATATTTCTGCTTCCTTTCGCAAAAAGTTTTCCTTTCGCGCTCAAATGATTTTCTTATAGCAAACATCATTAGTATGTGATGGTAGTGTTGGTGTTAGCGCTGGTGTTGGTGTTGGTGATGTTGATGGTTCCATTGGTAGTGTTGATATTTGTACTACTACATTGATAAAATGAAATTTTGTTGTTTGCATGAGTGTGTGTATGTGTAAAAAAAAAAAAACAGTTTAATACTATCACCAGTTTTCTGTTGACTTGATAGCAATGACGTTGTAGCATTGGTGATGTAGCACTGATGTTGGCAGCACTGATGTAAACTTGTTATTATTCGTTGTTCTTTTTTTTTTTTTGGTTGTATGGATGCTTACACATTTCATCAAATAAATTAAAGAATGAAATTTTAATGTATCTCAACGATATTTTGACATTATGTTGATTTACGATTTGATGGCAGTGTATTTGTGTGTGTTTGTGTAAAAATGACTTTAACCTTGACATCAGAGATATATTTTTTCTTGTATGTGCTTGTTGAACTAGTAAAGTATAACTTCTTCACTATCTTAATTTAACCTTTACGCACTGTAGAGTATTGTTAAGTTTCCCACATTTTATTTGCTTTAACATTAAGCATTTAAAAGAAATTTATTTCTGGCTCACTCTAATTAATGTGTGCTCTCACTCGGTATTCTAATATTAGACCTTGTTCTAAACTCAAACTGTGATTCAAAGTCAAACCGTGTTCCAAACTCAGACGATCTTCCAAATTCGGAACTTGTTCCACATTCAAACCGTGTTCCCAACTCCGGACATGTTCCAAACTCGCAAAATGTTCCAAAATCACACCATGTTTCAAATTCAGACCATATTTCAAATTTAAACCATGTTCCAAGCTCAAACCGTATTCTAAACTCAAACTAACGCCATCCTCCAAATTCAGAGCATATTCCAACTTCAGACCGTGTTCCAAACTCAGAACATGTTACAAGCTCGTAAAATGTTCCAAACTCAGACCATGTTCCAAATTTAGACCATTTTCCAAATTCAGACCATGTTCCAAATTCAAACCATGTTCCAAATTCAAACCATGTTCCAAATTCAGGCCGTGTTCCAAACTCAGTACATGTTCCAAATTCAGATCATGTTCCAAATTCAGATCATGTTCCAAATTCAGACCATGTTCCACATCCAGACCATGTTCCAAATTCAGACAATGTTCCAAATTCAGACCATTTTCTAAATTCAGACCATGTTCCAAATTCAAACCATGTTCCAAATTCAGGCCATGTTCCAAATTCAAACCATGTTTCGAATTCAGGTCGTGTTCCAAACTCAGTACATGTTCCAAATTCAGAACATTTTCCAAATTCAGACCATGTTCCAAATTCAGACCATGTTCCAAATTCAGACCATGTTCCGAACTCAAACCATTTACCAAATTTAGGCCGTGTTCCAAACTCAGTACATGTTTTAAACTCGCAACATGTTCCAAACTCAGATCATGTTCCAAATTCAGACCATGTTCCAAGTTCAGACCATGTTCCAAATTCAGACCGTGTTTCAAACTCAGAAGATTCCTAAATTCAGACCTTGTTCCAAATTCAGACCATGTTCCAAATTCAGACAATGTTCCAAATTCAGACCATTTTCCAAATTCAGACCATGCTCCAAATTCAAACCATGTTCCAAATTCAAGCCATGTTCCAAATTCAGGCCATGTTCCAAATTCAAACCATGTTCCGAATTCAGGTCGTGTTCCAAACTCAGTACATGTTCCAAATTCAGAACATTTTCCAAATTCAGAGCATATTCCAAATTCAGACCATGTTCCGAATTGAAACCATGTACCAAATTCAGGCCGTGTTCCAAACTCAGTACATGTTCTAAGCTCGCAACATGTTCCAAACTCAGATCATGTTCCAAATTCAGACCATGTTCCAAGTTCAGACCATGTTCCAAATTCAGACAGTGTTTCAAACTCAGAAGATTTCTAAATTCAGACCTTGTTCCAAATTCAGACCATGTTCCAAATCCAGACCATGTTCCAAATCCAGACCATGTTCCGAATTCAAACCATGTACCAAATTCAGGACGCGTTCCAAACTCAGTACATGTTCCAAATTAAGAGCATGTTCCAAATTAAGAGCATGTTCCAAATTCAGACCGTGTTCCAAATTCAGACCATGTCCCAAACTCAGATCGCTTTTCATACTCAGACCATCTTTCATGTTTCAAATTCAGACGGTTTCAAACTACGATTATATTTTAAACTCAGACCATGTTGCAAATTCAGACCGCATTCCAAATTCGGAACAAGTTCCAAATTTAGACTCTCTCAACTCCTGAAACTTTTAAACGTCATTATAAATCTGCTTAGGTCTTTTTGTCTCCACAATTGAATGTTGTAGATTGAGTGGATAAAAAAAAGTGTTATATTTTGAAGCAGCCAACCGAAGATAAATGAAGAAAATTATGATGATAAGGGTAGTTAATACTTCACTTTCATAGACATAGAAATGTAAAAAAATTTTAACACAAAAAGGTATGCAAACTTGAGCTTGAATAAAAATCTTAAAAAATATTTTTCTATAATAACAAATGTGTGTTTAATAACATGATGAAGACAAACACCGGACCAGCACCAAAATATTTTAAAATATAAAATTTAAAATACAAAAACAAAAAAAAAAAAAAAACACAAAAGAAAAAAATTAACAAAAATATAAAAAACAACACAAAATGGAATTAAAATGTATGTAAAAAAAAAAAAAAAATAAAAAAAATCAACAAAATAAAATCACTGTAAGTTAACACTACACAAAATAACAATTAGTAAGTAAATAATAATGAACGGAACAAAAACGACGCATACAAATGAATAAGTACTAGTATCAATAGTACTTTATTGCAGTAGTAGTAGTAGTAGCTGTATTTAGTTGTTGTGCTAGTACATTATTAAGAAAAGAAAATTTATTGAATTCATACCCTCATTTTGTTTATTTGTAAATTGTTCGTTCTTTTGCATTTTACTATGTTCAGGATATTTAGTAGTAAATGCAGAAGAAGAAGAAGAAGAGGAAGTTGACGACGGCGTTGTTGACGACGATATTTTTGGTCTGGAGGTGACGAATCGTGAGGGCGCATGAGGTTTATGGTTTACTGTATTGTGTTCATGTACATAAGAGCAATACAATACAATATAATTTACATAAATATTTTTATGTAATAAACAAAAGGAAAAAGAAAAAATATTTTTGTATAAGTATAAAAATTCATAATAATATAAAAAAAAAATATATGTATAAATAAATTATGGAAAAGGAAATTAAAAGGAATATTTTAAGTACATAAATTAAAAAAATATGGTGGTAAAATATTTCTTCCATTATTATTTTTCACAATAAAAATAAAATCTTTTTAATATTTACTTGAAATTAATAAAAATGGTACATAAAAATACGTAAATAATAAAGCACAATCGTCAAATGTGGGTTTACTTATTTAATATCGCGGGATTCTGGTGAGATGTGTAGGAAATTCAGTATTAAAAACTAGTAGATTAAAAAAAAAACGATTGAATTTTGCTTTAGTTTTTACATAAGCATAGTCTTTCACCACTAACTTAAATATCCGAAATCTAGGTTCTACTTGTTTCAATTTCTTAACACCAGGTACCTTATTTTATAAGATTTTATTTTATGATTGAATTGAAATCAATTAAAATTGTAAATAGGTTTACCCGAAAGTCGGACACTGCGACCCAGTGCCAGAAATTATGAAAGAAAGAAATTTTGTATTTGAAGATTAGAAATATAATAATATTTTCCTTGTCTAGGAGTCTGAAACATTACAACTATTTAAAGAAACTCTAGATTGCTAGACGTTATTAAAGTAAAATTTTCTGTTTCTATTTTTATTGTTGAAAAAATTTTGAAGATAGTATTGGGAGTATGAATGAATAAACTCGTAATTGTGACTAACTTCATATCTATCATACGCGCCATTTTTTTGACATTGACAGCTATTCTATTCTCAAAGAGCGCCAAAAATACTATAAGAATTGATCCGTCAAATAATTTTCATAATTTTACAAAAGTGTTTTACTATAGCTGAAAATGTCGAATTTTGTGCCAACAAAACAAAACATTTGCGGGAAGTTTTAAGTTGCTTCTTCCATTTAAAGAAAAACGCAACTGAAGCACATCGTTTACTCACTGCAGCTTATCCTGACTGTGCTATAGACGTTAGAATGTGTCAAGTGTGGTATGCCCGTTTCAAAAGTGGTGATTTTGATGTTGAAGACAGGGAACGTTCAGGCGGCCCGAAAAAGTTCGAAGATGAAGAATTGAAGGCATTACTCGAAGAAGATTCATGTCAAAAGCAACAAGAACTTGCAGAATCTTTAGGAGTTGATCAATCAACCATTTATAAATGATTAAAAGCATTGGGAATGATTCAAAAGCAATGAAATTATGTGCCGTACAAATTGAAGCTGAGAGACGTCGAGCGACGATTTTTCACATGTGAACTGCTGATTGAACGACAGAAAAGAAAGGATTTTTTGCATCGTATTGTGACTGGCGATGAAAAGTGGATACGTTACGATAACCCAAAGCGTAAAAAATCATGGGGACCGCCCGGACATGCATTAACATCAACGGCAAAGCCAAACATCCATAGATCCATGAAGCTCATGCTGTTTATTTGGTAGGATATGAAAGGTATCGTGTATTATGAGCTGTTGAAACCGAATGAAACGATCACCGGCAACCGCTACCAACTACAATTGATGCGTTTGAGCCGAGCATTAAAGAATAAGAGGCCAGAATATGAGAATAGACACGACGAAGTTATTCTTCAGCACGACAATGCTCGGCCGCATGTTGCAAGGCAAGTAAAAGCATATTTGGAAACGCTGAAATGGGAAGTGCTACCCCACCCACCGTATTCTCCAGACATTGCTCCTTCTGATTACCACTTGTTCTGATCGGTGACACATGGCCTGGCTGAACAGCACTTCCGTTCTTTCGAAGAACTCAAAAAATGGGTCGATTCGTGGATAGCGTCAAAAGATGAGGAGTTCTTTCAACGCGGAATCCGTATGCTACCAGAAAGATGGGAAAAGGTTGTGGCTAACGATGAACAATACTTTAAAGAATAAATTTATAATCATCTTTTCACAATAATTGTCCAACTTACGAAAAAAATACGAGTTTATACATTCATACTCCCAATAGATATTTTTAAATAATTTTTTTTTCTTTGCCCTATAGTTTATGATTCAAGAAAAGTTCTTATAGATGGCACCAAGGGTCCATCTGGTGTAAAAAATTCTTCCAAGCTCTATTTGTAAAATAGCTGTAAGAGTCTTAACAAGACGTATTTCTTTAAGCTTAGTATTCTTGGAACTATTCCGTCGGAAATTTTTCATCTGGTTTCATAGTTTTTTATTCGTGAAACTTCTCGAGTGTGTCAATGAAAATCTGCGAAGATTTTTCAAATTCGTATTTATTCGTCAGTTAATTTAAAAAATGATTTCAGATTTATATTTTCGCCGTCATACTAAAAATTGCATCGTATTCATATTTATAATGCAATTTCTAATGAATAGGTATTTTTTACTATTCCTCATACTTGTCTATTTACAGAAATAATTGACAGAAGAAAGCCCTTCTGCCATATTCATACTCCTTGAACAACTTCCATAAAAATGCTAAAAATACTATTTGAAGTGCTATGAATTGAAGAAGTGACATTTTCTAAGAGCATTTAATAAGAACTAAATAGTTTTAAAGCCAAATTTCTAGTTGAAGTATTTAAGATTATGATCACTCCCTGATAAGCTGTAGAACTTGCTGAAGTTCTGCCTTCTGTTTTTTATTAAATTCTCAGTTTAGGTATTGTATTATATTGGGGATTCTCACTCCATAGAGCTTCTGTTATTTTATTATTAAAGTAACGTGGATAGCTCAAAGTGGCAGTTACTATGGCCAAAAAAAATCTTTCGTGTCAGTCCGCAGTTAAGGATAAAAGGCAGACAACTCACCCAACGAAGACCAGCATATCTTTCGTAGTAGAGGATTTCATATTATTTCTTTACGAAAAATTTTCCTTCCAAGCCGTGCCAGAGCTGGACATTAACAGACAATGTAAGTTGTCGTCGTCTTAACCATCTTCCAAATTATTATTATAAAATTATGCCCAGACAAGTATTTCGCTTACCGATTACCGAGATTATGAACTGAGAGGTAGACCGATTATGAGCGACAATAACGACTCACTTCTCTGTGTCCTGAAATTAGATTTCAATATTCTTGCTATTTCGATTTTATAGTCGATTTTTCCACTTTAGATTTTAAAGAGCTACAGCCAAGTCCGCAAAAAGCAAAAAGGATCGGGGTGAATGTACATAATCGAAGAATCTTTTCTACCAAATTCAGGCGCCTCTATTACCTGAATGTGATTTTATATCTAAGCTTTGAGTTGGTAGCTCTTAGGAAGATCGATTTAGAGACTTAAGTACCTAAGTTAAAAACTTGATGGTCTCCTCGACTTCACTTTTTCTTCTAGCTTGCCTTTTTTCCTTCGTTTTTTTACTTTCTCATTTTTTCTCCATCAATTTCGACCAACTCTTTTTTATACAATTTTTTCTGAACCTTTAAAAAAATTCATAAAACAGAAACTATGGCATATTGAAATTTAAGCATTTAGCTGAAGATTTCAGATTCCTCAGGCCCCTATTCTGATAAGTCTTAAGTCATGTAGAGGTTTTGGGAGACATTTCTATTTCTTATATAATTACTTGTTAACCCTTTGACGCCCGAATTATAACGGAGCTTGAGCGAAACCTTTTGTTGTTAAAATATGGTTACTTAGGTCTTCCACAAATATGACACCAAATTTCTTGCTTCTACATTGATTTGTTTGTCCTTTATTAAAGGTTAAAGAAGCATAGCTTTGAAGCTGTGGACAACCACTGGATAATTCCTATTCTCCAATTTTTTGATTTTCATATTCTCTTATCTTTTATAAACATATCTGATAAAAAAAAAAAATGTCCGGTTAGTATTAATTTGATGCATTATTTTTCAAAAATTAGAGCAAAAGATTTTACTACAAAAGTTTGCACTTAGGTTTTTTGCTGAACTTCAAAGGCAAAATATTAAAAAAAAAATACCTAAACAAGAAATTTCAAAAATTCGGCAATCAGCAAAATTGAAGAATACCTGACAGAACCGAATACAAATAGCGTTAATAGTAATATCTGTTTAACATTTTATTTATGCCACATAAAAGTGAATGTTACACATACCCGCAACATTGGGTATGAAAGAGTTAAGATTTTGTTTTTGAATAATGTAGGTAGTTAATTTTTGACACTAGATGGCGCCTCTAACATGAAAAATAATCATAAGGCACTAGGACATTTTATACTTAATGACTTATCAATAATTATAAATCAAAAGTTTTGGTTATTTCACGATTTTTGCTCTCCTTTCTTCTTATACTTCTCATTTCCCTTTTCCATTTTCCGCTTTCCTCCCTTCACCTACCTCTTTTTGAGCTCTCTCAATTCCTAATCATTAATTTCGAATATATTTGATATAATTCAAAAGCTTCTGGCTTACGTAACTAAATATGTTTGTATATTTGCCTAACTCTTCATAGTTATGCCAACTCCTAGCAGTCATGCCTGTCTGTCTATATTTGACGATTGCCCTTTACATTAAATAAAATACATATACATATATACCTATATAAATATATACACATATGTAATAGTAATTGTACTTACAATCTTCAACACACATCAAACGATCCTCCATCAATTTGAGGCCCGTTGGGCAGGCGCACGATATGCGTGGACTGCGTTCATTGATGCGCGGCGCTGGTAGACATAAATGCGAACAATGTCCGTTTACAGCTTGACAGTGATTGATGCCATCGGGTTGACGATATGGATGATAAACATGAATGACCATCGGATGTTGCAGCTGCATGGATGCGTGAATGCAGTTGTTGGTTTTTTTTTTTTTTTGGTTGGTTGCAGATTTTTGGTTTGTTGTGTGTGTGTGTGTGTGAATATTTTTGTTGTTGGTAAATTCGTTGGTTTTCAATTGCAAATGCAAATATAGCATAAATTTTGGGATTGTAAAACGGCATCAGCAACAACAACAGCGAGAAAAGAGAAAGAAATGAAACGGAAATGCGTTAAAAGCTTTTAATTGTTGTAAAAAAAAAAAACATGAATATTTTCATGCATATAAATAATTTGAATAAAAAATATTATATTTTTAAGAGAACAAATACATATCAACACGCTTTATTAAATGTCAATGTCTTTGTGTGTGTGTGTGTGTGTATGTGTGAAAAAATACCCACACACGCAAACAATTCTTTTCAACACAAATGCGTCTACAGCGCGAACGATGCGTATATAAATTGCACATAAATCGAGCATAAATCGCGCATAAATCGCGAGTAAATCGCACGTAATCGCTTATTACGCGCATTTGTTGTTTCATTTTTAATAACGCGAACGAACGTTCGCGTTGATGTTGGTTTCTAGCCATTTCATAATAAATGTATGCACTTCAACATATATGTATACACGAATGTATACATATAGAAATATCGTCGCGTGGTATTTTTGGGATATTTTTTTTTTTTTTAACTTTTTTTACCCTTGGAAAAAATGCACATTTTTTTCTGAAACAAAAATTTATTTGAATTTTGTTCTTTCTTTTATTCTTGTACTACATTTTATTGTTAAGTTATTCTTCAACATCATTCTCTCACACGACATTTTTTTCTTCAACTTGATGATGATGATGATTACAAATTGATGAAATATTTCATGTCATTTCCCTTAGCCTGGCAGCTTCTAACAAATTTTCTATATCTTAAAACATTCTTTTCTAAGCACTTGAAAACATTTAAGCTATTTTTGTTATGTGTGTGTAATATTTTGAAACGAAATTGTTCATGCATTCTCAATTTTCTGTGAGCATGTACACATGTATTTATTGATAGAAAAATAGGTCAATTGTATAAAATTCATAATTTGTAGGTAGCTTCATTGAAATTTTATAGGGAAATCATTGACAATAGTTTTAAATTGAAATATATTACGAGTATATATACTAGTGCAATTGGAATTCTGAAGTTTTAAGTCGATTATAAAACGAACTTTAGTGGTTGAATTTTTAAACTTTAAGTATTTCTATGGAATGTTCAACAATATACTTATATAAAAGTTGATCAGGTAAAATGAACTATTTATACAACAAATAGAGCATTTGTTTTAAATAAAATTGAAGAATGAAACTAAGCACTTATAGTCCTTTCATTGACTTGAATACATAATGCAGTCAAACACTTACAAAATATACAAAATTTAGTGAGTTGTAAGTAATTTTTGGTGAAAAATGGAAAGAATATTAATATAGAAAAAATTTAAAAAATGGGTAAAATTTCTAAAAAATTACAAAATTTAGAAGATAAAAAAAATCAAAGATGAACAGAATTTTACAAATTTTGGTATTAAATTCCAAAGATTGACCATCTTCCAAGAATCCAAGAAAATTTACAGTACACACATAGTTCTAAAAACTAACAAAGTTACAAAAATGTTCTAAAAATGAACAAAGTTGTGTAAATGGACATAATTCCTAAAATAGACAAAACCCCGAAAATGGGTAGAAATCCTAAAATGAACAACAATTCAAAAATGGGCAAAGTTCCAGAAATTATAAAAATCCAAAATGAACTAAATTCAAAAAATGACCAAAATCCAAAAAATGGCTAAAAATCTCAAAATGAACAAAAATCCAAAAATCAATAAAAATCATAAAATGGACAAAATTTCAAAAATGGATAAAAGTACAGAAGTGGACAAAATTCCAAAAATCTTAAAATGAATTAAAATCTAAAAATGGGAAAGGATCCAAAAATGGGAAAAATTACAAAAATCCAAAAAATTGTTAAAATCCCAAAATGGACAAAAATCCAAAAATGGATAAAAATCTAAAATGAAAAAAATTTCAAAATAGATAAAAGTACAGAAGTGGACAAAATTCCAAAAATTTTAAAATGAATTAAAATCTAAAAATGGGTAAGGATCAAAAAATGGGCCAAATTCCAAAAATGATAAAAATCCAAAAATGAACTAAATTCCAAAAATGAACAAAAATCCAAAAAATGGTCGAAAATCTCAAAATGGCCAAAAATCAAAAAATGGACTAAAATTTAAAAATAGATAAAATCATGAAATATACAAAATTTCAAAAATGTATAAAAGTCCAAAAATGTGCAAAATTCCAAAAATCATAAAAGGGACTAAAATCTAAAAATGGGTAAGGATGAAAAAAATGGGCAAAATTCCAAAAATGATAAAAATCCAAAAATTAACTAAATTCCAAAAATGAACAAAAATCTAAAAAGTGGTCGAAAATTTCAAAATGGCCAAAAATCAAAAAATCTAGTAAAATTTAAAAATAGATAAAATCATGAAATATATAAAATTTCAAAAATGTATAAAAGTCTAAAAATGGGCAAAATTCCAAAAATCATAAAAGGGACTAAAATCTAAAAATGGGTAAGGATAAAAAAAAAATGGGCAAAATTCCAAAAATGATAAAAATCATAAAATGGACAAAATTTCAAAATAGATAAAAGTGCAGAAGTGGACAAAATTCCAAAAATCTTAAAATGAATTAAAATCTAAAAATAGGTAAGCATCCAAAAATGGGAAAAATTCCAAAAATGATAAAAGTCCAAAAATTAACTAAATTCCAAAAATGAACAAAAATCCAAAAAATGTTCGAAAATCCCAAAATGGCCAAAAATCCAAAAATGGACTAAAATTTAAAAATAGATAAAATCATAAAATAGACAAAATTTCAAAAATGGATAAAAGTCCAAAAATGGGCAAAATTCCAAAAATGATAAAAATCCAAAAATTTACTAAATTCCAAAAATTGACAGAAATCCAAAAATTTAGTAATTACTAAAAATTGACAAATATCCGTCCATTTAAATTTAAACATGGGTAAAAATTCCAAAATGAACAAAATTTAAAAAATGGACGAAAATCCAAAAATTGACAAAAATCCCAAAATGGAGAAAATTCCAAAATCTCAAAATGGGTAAAATTCCAAAAATGGGCAAAAAACCAAAAATGGAAGAAAATAAAAAAATTGGGCAATATTCCAAAAATGGATAAAAACCCAAAAATTGACGAAAATCCAAAAATTACCAAATTCCAAAAATGGACAAGAATCAACAAATGTCCTTAATTCGAAAAATAAACAAAATTTTATCAAAAATCAATAATCATTCAGTGATAGGTGAAATTCCGAAGATACTCAAATCGGTAAGACTCAATAGAGTTCTGAAAATAGACAGAGTTCTAAAAATGGATAAAATCTCTCAAAGAAGCAAAATTCCACAATGGATATTATTTTAAAAATCAACAAGATTCAAAAAAGGCCAATATTTTAAATAAAACATCAGAAATCTGAAAATATGTTAAATTTTGAACAGGACTCTTAGAATGAATTCAATTTAGAAAATAGACTAAACTCTGAATTGGAAGAGAATTCTGAATATAGACTCAAAAACGTGGACAAAATTCTAAAAAAATTTTAAAAACTCTCAAAACTAGGAAAATTCTGAAAATAGGCAAAACTCTAACCAAAGATTGTAAAAATTATCAAAATTTCAAGAATGCACAAAACTCTGAACTGAAAAAATAAAAATGTTTTCAGCAATTGACAGAAAATATTTAATGAATAAAACTTTTATATTTATTAACTATTATAGTTAACGGTATTCATCATTATGAATACTAGTGGATCAAGAAATCGATAATTTTTTTTAAGCTTACACTTAAAATTAAAAAGTCTATCGGTTTTTCTAATATGGATGAATAACTTGATTGTTTGAATATTTTTGAAACTTTTTGACCATTTTTAGAATTTTGATGTTTCGTAACACTAGAACACTGAAAAGCTCCAAAAGGTAATTAAAAAATTCTTAAGTTCCACACATTTTTTAATTTAATTTTAGTGTCATAATTTGAGATTAAAACTTGTAAGCAGATGGCGTTATAAAAATGTCCACAATAACTAAAGAAACGAACCCTGGGTTGTATTTTCATTAAACATAAATAGTACACAAATTTATAATTTTATATATGAAATAAAATAAAGCATTCTTACCATATGCACCGCTGTAATGGGTTCTACACCCTCACCAGTAAATTTGTTGGCCTTGAATACAGTTTGCTTATCCCAATCAGTCCAATATATATAATCTTCAAATGTTGAAATCGAAAAGGGATGGCGTAAATATTCCGTTGAATATAAAATCTGACGTCGCTGTGAACCATCATAATTTGCCGATGAGATGACATTCAATTTACCATCGACCCAATAGATGCGTTTGCGTACCAAATCCAATGTGATGCCATTTGGCCACTTAACATCATAGTTGATGATTGTGGTGCGATGTGAGCCATCCATGCCAGCGCGTTCAATGCGCGGTGATGCACCCCAATCAGACCAATACATCCAGCTACAAGAGTGTATGAAAAGAGAGAGAAAGAACAAGGAAGATAGAGTGAGAATGAGAAGGAAAAATAAATGCAAATAAAATTAAATAAAAAAAAGCAAAAAAAAAAACAACAATGAAGAGAGTTAAGTTGAGTGAACGTTGTATGTATGCGCTTGAGAGTGTCGTCAGCGCAACATGTGCCACAAACATATTAAAGCATTGTACAAAACACTCAGCACACATACATAGTTATGTGTTGCCTGTCTGTTTGTTTATTTGTGTGTGTGTAGGATGGGTGTGTGGTTTGTGCGTTGAATTTTGTGTTTTCTGTCTCTGTACTTGATGTCATGTGGCGTGTCAGTCAAGTATCACTCAAAATAACTTTACTACCACTCGTCGTTCTCACACTCTTCCTATTTTTAGCTTCCTTTTCTGTTTACCGCATACATTCATTCACTCGTATTCATACTACATACAAAACTTACCCTTCAATTGGATCCAATGCTATCGAACGTGGTATGTCCAATTCATCTTCAATGAGCACTTTACCCATATTGCCATCAAAGTTTGTTAATTCAATGGTACATTTGTGTGTATCGGTGAAGTAAATGTGATTGTAGATCCAATCGACCGCCAGGCCATCGGATGTCACTGTATGATCTTTGAGTACGATTGTTTTGTCGTTACCCTCATCGATGGGTGCTCTGATGATGATTTTGGAAATGGGTGGAAAAAAAGAGGGCGAAAAAAAACGTTGCATTTAATATTAAAGTAGAAATAAAATACATATACAAGTTTGATGTTCAAGTGGCACTCTCAGGTTGCTCTTTGATAAAGGGGCAGCACCTACACACTTAAGTATAAAAGTATTCATTCGTTTAAATGCCTGCAGCATGTGTGTGTCTAATGTGCACATATGTGAGTAGCTGCTGAAGAGTTTTATTTTATTTTATTTTACGTAATTTGTAGCAGAATATACAAAATTTATACGAGAATGTGGTAATAATTAATTAGAACTTAAGGTTTTCAAAAAATAAAAACCTAGGAAAAATGCTTCAAAGGTCGCTCAAAAATAATAATAAAGGCTTGCAAAATGCCGCATAAAGTTCAGCTAAAGGTTATATAAAGATAGCTAAAAGTCGGAAAAGACTTAGCCAAAGGTCGTGCAAAGATTTACTAAAGGTCATTTAAAGATTAGCTAAGGGTCATATAAAAATCAATTAAAGGTCATATAAAGATGAGTTGAAGATCAAGTATGTAGCTCTTTACTGGTACTTTGTGGACTGTGTTGCATAATTTCGTATTGTATGGGCAACATTTTTTAGCTTCTAAGTTGTTTAACCGACTCGAATGATTTTATGAGCAAGGAACATACAAATATTTGTATGATTTTAAAATGAAGAATTTATGTCAAAATCTTTCATTGTTAGTGAGTTGAAGTAGTGTTAACTTAAGAAATTTTTTACTTACAGACTTTGGACTAATATTTCTTAGTAACTAAGAAAGCAATTAGCTTCGGTTCTTCATTCACCAAATCTCCAAATAATGCCTTATTAGTAGAAAATCTAATCGGTTAACTCTTTCGGGACCATTGGTCATCGTTGACCAAAAATATAATTGATTTAAAAACTATAATTGATTGCGCTTTAGTTATTATTAAAAAAAGGTTCGAATTTGTCACTAATTGATGTCACCAGAGTGACCTAAATTAAAAAAAAAAAAAAATTTTTTTTTAGTTATTTCCGATCGCTCACCATTTTCACAAAATTTGTCCAAATATGCAAAATTTTTGATATTTTCTGGGAAAAACTATTAACTCAAATATAATTTCTCAAATTTTTAAACTTTTGTTTGCTTTTTTGGAAATACAAGTTTTGCTATTTTGTGACCCTCAAATCTTCAATGAAAACTTTTTAAACAGTTTTTTACAATGAACTGGGAGTCAAAAAAATGCGAATCTGAGCCTGGTTTTGCTTTATTGTTTACAGTTTTCTTTAGGTCAAAAAAGGGTTAATTTAGGAATTAATATTAAATTAATTTATGTACCTTTAAGAAAATAATTAATAAAAATGTATAGAAAAAGTTCATAAAAAAAATCCCATTGAGAACCACTGAGTCACCGGTGACCCATGAAAGTTCAGAGGCGCAAACTTTCTGCTTTGATAAAAAAATTGTAGCAAGAAATGGAGGTCAGAAAATGCGAATTCAGATTTGGTTTTGGGCTATCTCCTCTAGTTTCCTTACGGCCTCGAAAGGGTTAAGTATTTTAAAAGCTACTGATTTTTGCCGATAAATGAAATCAATTCAGGATTAACAGCATATATTTTCCCAGACCTTATGATAAGCAAAATCTCAAAAGTTGTTCTTGGAAAGGGAATAGTCTACAGTTACTTCCGCCTCCTTTTCTCTACTATGTTCTCTCACAATTTCCTTTAATATGATATCAAAGTAATCTTATATGATGGACAACATAACAAACATATATGACTTTTAATAGAGTGAATAATTTATTATTAATCACAATGTCAAAGTTTCATTTACGAATTTCTAATGTACATTTCATTCTCATTACTATGCAATCATATCATAGAAATTATTCCATACCCACTACTAAAAACCTAAATGGGATTTCTTTAAAAAAAAATATGTCAGCGAACCAACCAAAAGCAAACGCATCAAAGCAATAAACCCGACATGAATCTAACCAAAATAAAGCCGCAGCAGCCAAATCATTCAAATCAACCACGCGGAGAAACTCATTAAAATCCTTCTACGATGATTACCACAACTGCCGCGACTTCTGTTGCTGTCATATATTAATGTAATTTTTAAATCTTTAAAATTTTCAATAATTCGACAACGCTGGTTGGTCATTTCAAACGTAACCACTAATTGCTAAACTCCCTTCTTTCTACTTATTTTCTTCAAACTTACTTATAAATGCTTTGTGTTGAGACATCACTCCAGAATATCATTCCTGTACGAAATACAAAATCTAATGCTGTCGCTGATTTTGTATTATTCACAATCGATGTCATTTCCATATGATCTAAGGCGATTTTCCTGATATCATGACGTCGTGCCAATAATAATGATGCATGTCCTTCTGTTGCCTTGCATCGTGTATGATTACGTGGGTCACGCATATAGCCAGCCTCGCATTCGCATTTAAAACCACCAATTTCATTAATGCAAATTTGTGAGCATGCACCAGGATTTTCACATTCATTGATGTCAATGCAGGTTTTGTTATTGATTAGTTTGTACCTATAGAAGAGAAAAAGAGAGAGAGAGATGGTGATATATTTGGTTATGTATTTATGTGTATGTGTGTGTGTGTATGAGCATTAGAAAACATCAAAGACAGCATTTAAAATTACTTCTTGATGTATGTCTGAATACAATTTTGAAATTAATTGGTTTTTGCTACGGTTTCGCTTTCTTGAAATTGCAAAGAATTCATTTAAGTGTGCCATAGTGAATGAGATTGAAAGAGTACAGAATAAAAAAAGTGTAACATTTTCCTTTAAAGTTACCAGGTATGAATAGAAATATTAATAGAATAGAAAATTGTTTGTGTTGATGAGCTATTAATAGAAAAGTGAAGCAGCAAATATGTTATGAAAAATTTAATAAATAAATATTGAAGAGTTGAATTCAAATGTTTTAAAAATTGATAAATTTCGTGAGTTTTCGAAAAACAGTATCGATCTCTAAACGTTTTTTAATAGAACAAAAATTATTAAAAGTATTCCCGTTACAGATATATTAATTTAAAAAAAATTTTTAGATTGGTTAAAATTTTGATTTGTGTGAATTTTTTAATTTTCTCAAATTTACGACTGTATATCTTTTAAACTATAAAAGCTATGAATACACGAATTTATACTTTAATTCTTAAAATATTTCTCAGCAAGTTGCTGAAAAAATGAAAATCGGTTGAATAGTTTAAGAGCCATATAGTTTTGTCCATTTTTGTACCGAATTTTGTCCATTCGTGTTCGGACCATTGAGTCTCATGAAATATAAAAACTATCGACCTTATTGTTTCATAACTTTATACGTTGAATATTTATATTTTTTTAGTGAAAAAACTATTGGAGTTTAGTTAGTGGTTTAAGAAATATAGAGCTTTGTCCACTCATAGAATTTTGTCCATTTTGCGGTACAGTATAACTTTTTTATCACAAATTGTTTTTATTTAGTTTAAGCAAACTTTTGTCTATAGAAAGTGACACCAACTTTTATTTTTTTTAGTTTTTTCCACATAAAAATAAATGAAAGCGAAAAAAGTGAAAAAACTTTCTCTATTCATTCAAAAAACCATTTCATTTCTTACTTACCCTGAATTACATTCACATTTAAAACCAATTTGCATATCTATGCATTTATGTGCGCAACCGCCATTATTCGTAGCACATTCATTCACTGTGCATTTACCCGCTGGCTCATCTTCACCATCGGGACAATCTTTCTTTTTATCGCATACCTTTGATAAAGGTATACATTGGCCACCACCACAATCGAATTGTGTGGATGCATTACATTTGGTTTGTTTAGTTATAGCTGGAAGAAGAAAAATGCATTTGAAAATTTAAAAGTGTTCATTCATGATTTGAATTTTGTTTTGTACTTACAACAACTTAATTCATCACTTTTATCTGCACAATCTGGTTCGCCATTACACGATAAATGTCCAGCGATGCATGTACGATCACCACATTGAAATTGATCAGGACGACATGTAACATTACGGCAATTGATTTGTAATTCATCATCACCATTGGGACAATCTTTTTCACCATCACAGAGCCAGCTCTGATGTAGGCATGTAACGCGATCGGTGCATTGATACTCATGTGACAGACATGGTGTAATCACTTGAGTGATATTTTTGCAAGACTGTAAGAGAAAGAGTGGGAGAAAAAGAGAGGAAAGAGAAGATAAGAGAATGTAAGAAATTGTTTAATAAAGAATAAAGTTATAATTGTAATGAAAGTGACTGAAATACAAAGAGACTAAAAAATAATTAGAATAAAGTTGACTTTTTGTAAAAGATAAAGTTGACTTTTAGGATGCTGTCGACTTTTTGACATTTTTGTTATTTAATGCAATTTAAATGCAAGAAATTTTACGAAAATTATTTCAAAAGTCGACATTATTTTCTAAAGTCGACTTTATAATTTTGTTTGTTTTTTGTTTGTTGAAACTAATGCTTACCTTCTCTAATATATACTTTTAATTTGGTTTTTCAAAAAAACTAATAAAATTGGAATGGGCTACTGACGAGAAAAACTTTCCGTATTAAACTAAACAATTTGAGGTAACCAAAAAATAACAACAACAATAAAATGAAACCTCACAAACCCCCATATGGTTAGATGGCCGGCATTCACAAGCATGAATGGCATTTACATGGAAAGTTTTTCGCGAAAAATCTTAACAGAAACGCAACACAATTCCAGAAGAGAAGGGAGGGAAACAAAATTTTCAGAAAACATTCAAAAGCACACAAAACTGAGGAAAAGATCACGCAAAAAAAGATTAATATTTTTTTTTCAACATATACTATGCAAAATGAAAATCCAGCAAAAATTCTGTATAGAAGGTGAACTGAACTGAGCGCATGGTGAGAGTCCTGCAGCTAAATTCTACTACTGCTCATATTGAATGTTCCTCTTCGTTTTTGTTATTGAAGTTATTGTTGTTGATGTTCTATTGTTTTTGTATATTCAAATAATATTGCACAATAACTATTCTATACGAGATAACAGGAGAAGCAGCACCAGCAACACAGCAGAAAGCAGTGAACCTTAAAAACTCTATAACAAGAGTGCGCATAAAAGTATGCAATACAAAAAATGGAAAACTTAAAGTACAAATGCTTGGAGTAGCTACACATGGTAAAATTTTATTGCTTCCAAATGCACAAAAAATATGAAACAAAAAGAAGAAGAGCATCTATTTTAAAAACAGCAACAACAAGAGCGTCTAACTGAAAAACAGCAATAACTACGAGGGTGCAAAAACAATAACCACAACAACAACAACAATAAAATCATAAACACGAACAATAATAAGAAAGAGAAGAAATAAAAAGAGAAAAAACTTCACTTCAACTTTTGTATATTTGAATATATTCTTCTATTATTGCATACATTTAGGAGCTTTCAAAAAATTGAAGCATTTTTAATAATGCTTATTATTTTTTATGTGCATCATTTAATTTTACCTGAAAATTTTCTCTATGTTATTTTCATTGAATAAAAAACTGCAGTTAGATGGTCATCCCAAAAAAACTGAAATTTAAGTTTGAATTGAGCGCATATCACATGTATATGCAATGCAACGAACTATAAATCATGTACATAGTACTAAAAAAAACTTTGCAGACTTTAAGGGTGTGTGTGTGTGTGCGTTGAATAGAAAAACCTGCTCACTTTACAAATTTCACAAAACTGAAACTAAAACTCCTGTGAAACTTAAATTACTAAAGCCATACAGCCAGAAAATAAAATATGTACCTACTATTTAGTTGAGACACTAAATAAAGACTAGAAAAACAAGTTAGTCAACAAAGGCATCGCCTAAAAGTAGGCAGGCAACAACACAAAAAAGCACAGGCAAAGTTCAACCACACTGAAATGTGAGTAGTGAACAGAGCGCCGGAATGCGCTATCTCTTTCTCCTGTGGCATTTTAGTCTACATTTTAAGCTGAATAAACTCATTATTATTCTTGTAATGCTGCATTGGCGGCATGGTGGTTGGTGTTTTAACAAAAATTTAAGCTATTAACAATTTTCGTTTGCTTTTCGAACGAAAAATACATAGCGTTTGAGATTAATTACACAAACAACAAAAGTTTTATTGGTATTTGTTGGTTTATTTTTCAAGTTTATCAAATTTTAGGTAGATAGTTTGAAGTCGTAGAAGTATCTGCTTCAAAAAAGATAAGTGTGCTGTTGAAATTTGTAGTAAAGTTTTACTTTGTGAATTTTTATTTTGAATATTTTGTTTTTAAGCAGAAATTTGAGAGATAAAATTTGAAATTGGGTTTAAAATTTGTTGAAAAAAAAAATGCAGTGATTTTTAAGGATTTCTTTTACTTGTTAGTATTTTACTTTGTGAATTTTTATTTTGAATATTTTGTTTTTAAGCAGAAATTTGAGAGATAAAATTTGAAATTGGGTTTAAAATTTGTTGAAAAAAAAAAAAAAATGCAGTGATTTCTAAGGATTTTTTTACTTGTTAGCATTTTACTTTGTGAATTTTTATTTTGCATATTTTTTTTAAGTAGAAATTTGAGAAATAAAATTTGAAATTGAGTTTAAAATTTGCTGAAAAAAATGCAGTGATTTTTAAGGAATTTTTTTTTCATATCATTTAGCGCAAACATTTTTAGAAAAAAATTACGAAAAACTTAAATATTATATAATTTCTAAAGTTTCTAGGTAAAAGCATTTAATTGAAAAAACTTAAAAGATTCCAATTCACAAGTTCAAATGAAACCTAAAGTACTTTTTTAAATACACAGTTGCTCTTGCTTCTATTTTGTTTTATTTTTCCCTTTTTATTTATTTTTTATTTTTTTTTTTTTGTGTTCCAAAAATGCAATTGAATTTAATTCCTTTGCCTACACCAAAAGAGTAGAATATAATTAAAGTATTTTTTCACATGTGAAAAATATTTTTGCACTCTTCGTTTTGTACACAAATTATCCAAAGGCATTTAATTTGGAAAACGTCAGTACAAGGATAAAAGGAAAAAAATAAAACTGAAAGCACTACTTTGTTAAATTCATGGAAACCACAAAAAATGCAACACTGTAAATAAAATCAGAAATTCTCAGCAATGAAACAAAGGCTACGAGAGTGCTGTAGGATTTAGAGCGACTAACAGTAGCAGCAGCAGCAATAAAAAATGAGCGAAACCAGAAAAATGCACTAAAAACGTAGCCAACAGTTTTTGTTACAATAGGACAATAACACAAAAGTAAATTTTAATTTAATTTACTACTACAGTTTTGGAAAAGTAAGCAAAAATGTGTAGCCTTTAGATTTTGGCAGCTTAGTTTTTATTTTTTTTTTTCATACTTATTTACAATTTTCAGCATTGTGAGTTAATTTAAGTGAAAAAAAAAACACAAAATAATAAAAATTTGTTATGGTTTCTGTGGTCACTACTATTTTTACGACCACTACTAAAAGGCGAACAACCATCCAGTGTTTGCTGCTACTAATATTAATGTATTTTTCGTGTACCATGTACCATTTTGTCATGTTACTTAAATTTGTTGTGTTGTGTTTGTATTTGTTGTTGGCTTTTGCATGTGTAATAAAATAATTAAAATGTAACCTAGTAAATGTTTATTTTAAAAGCTAGTAACAGCAACAGCAGCATAAAAATTTGGGTCAAGGCATATACAGTAAACCCTGGTGAATTGACTCTTACTTAAATGCGTTTCTCGTTTAATTGTTTTAGATTTAATTGCACTTAATTCAAAATGTACACAAATTCTTTACTGTAGATGGAAAACGAAAATTCTAAAAAAAATTCTAAAAAAAAAAAAAAAAATTTTAATTTTAAACTTGAATTTACCTTTTCATCTGAACCATCCGGACAATCTGGATCACCATCGCAAACCCATTTCTTGGTTATACATGCACCATCGGCACATGTAAAATCGGTACGTGCATTGCATGGCACCACTGGGCATCCAACTTCATCACTACCATCACCGCAATCATCATCATGATCGCATACCCAACGTTTTTGTATACAACGTCCATTACCGCATGTGAACTCATCAGAGCGACAAGTTTCATCTAATGTAGTAGAGGTAATAGTAGAAAGTTGAAAATAATAGAAGAAAACAAATAAATATATTAGTAAAAATGTCAAGGAATATTGTAGTTTGGTTTTAGTTAATGAAATTAGTAAATAATAGTTGGAGGAGGATTTTCTTGTTTTTATAAATAGTATTAAATGATATGCAAAATTAATATTATTATTATTATTATTATTGTGAAAAGCAATATACATATATGCAACAAATATGGATTACATTTGTATGTAATACTAGTAAATATGATTATGTATTTACTAAATATCCAATTACACAAAATTATTACAAGTTGCTGTAAAATAACACATAAATAAGTAAGCACTGAAAAATATGACTTCTAAACATAAAAAATACTTAGCTGAATTAAAAGTAAATAACCTGAAAATCATAAAAGAAAATAAATGTATAAAAAAGTGAAAGATTGTCTACAATAATCGCTTGATTGTCTACAATAATGAGCTTATAATAAAATATCAATCTCAATTTGACTTAAGGTGTTAGATATCACAAGACCCAAGATGGGAGGGAAAGGTTGGGAAATGAAATAAAATCATATTTCCAGATAAATAACTGCAGTTCTGATAGTTTTCCTTGAACTAAAAAACATTTGAAAGAACGAAAATATATAATTCACTACCCCTTTTCCTTTCAGCAACCAAAAAATTCAGTCCCAGAGTGTTGAAATTATTGTTGCTAAGTTTACAACTTAATTCCCATAAATCTTTCATACTTCTAAGATTCCTTTTTTAATTTTTTTTTGGGTTACTATCTACGAATTTGAATTCAAATTATCAAATTTTTCGAAATTCGCTGATTCAATTTAAAATTTAAGTGTTTAAATTACACTATGCAATAATTTGAGGGTCAAAGTCTCGGGACAAAACCAAACCAATCGCAAACAATAGAATTTGGCCTCAGTAACAAAACCCCCGATACCTTTTTGCTCCACTACGTCACAATTTTTTTTTTACTCTGGTTTGAAATTTTAATTTTTTGGGCAAAATCGAATCAAATAATGATAAAAATCATATGTAAAATTTTATTTAAGGTGGTTCTTGTCTTGGACAACCTATATTAAAATTTTCCAAAAAATATTTCCTTAGAACATTTTAACCCTCTAGCTTCCACCAGTATGGGTCATTTTGAGACCTTTTATTAAAAACTCCTAAAAAAGCTAAGTTAAAGGGGAGGTCAAGGGTTAAAACCTTCCACAAAAATATTTTCCGGAAAATTTCACTAAGGTTCACCGAAGACAAGTAGCCTCTAGGAGTTAAAGGTAACATATAAAAACACGAAATTAAGTGTTAAGAAATTTATTTGAAAGCATGATTAGTAATATCCTTGTAATATGTGCTGTAAGTATGGAACGTAAAAGCTTTTACCAGCAGAGAATCATTTAGTAATATTGTGATGGTGCAATAATGTTTGTGGCACCCACAGAACATCAGAAATGAATTTCTGGTCATAGTATTTTTTATACGCCAATATTAGTTCGGTGCTGAAACAGCTTTACCTGCGATGGGATAGCATGAAATGGCCGCAGATATAACAAAATTTATTGATATTTTTGAAAACTCCATTATAAAGGATATTACTGATCAAACATAATAACGCACTTTGCAATATATGCACTAAATTTCTTAACACTTAATTTTGTTTCTTATGTATTACTTTTATCTTCTAAAAGCTACTTGGCTTTTTGGAGACTCTTAATGAAATATTCTGGAGAATATTTTTGTGAAATAGTTTAACCCTTTACCTCCCTAAAGCCTAGGTTTTAAGGAGTTTTTAATAAAAAGGCCCAAAATGACACATACTGCTGCAAGCTAGAGGGTTAAAATGTTCTAAGGAAATATTCCTCGGAAATTTTTAATATAGATCGTCCAACACAAGAACCACCTTAAGCAAAATTTTTGTATATGATTTGTCTCATTGTTTGATTCGATTTTTGACCAAAAAATCAAAATTTCAAAAAACTGTAAGAAAAAATTTTGACGTAGGGATCATGGCTTTTCTTACTGAGGTCAAATACTATCGTTTGAGATTGGTTTGGTTTTGTCCCGAAAATATGTATTGCACTGTGTTATCAGTAATTTAGTCTAGTAGGCTTGATGATTTATTCGTCAGTCTGAGAAAAATTGAATGATCTGAACAAATTTCAATAGATTCCTATTTCTATTTCCATTTAGATCCATCTCAGCGACAGCATTTCGCAAAAATTACGTCTCATCATTAGAATCGTAAAATAATGCAATCATTTTGAATTGTATTAATTGAAATCACTGCAAATGAAGACCTATATTTTTTGATTGCAATTTTTGATTTATTTGAAGCTTCTCAACTTTCAAAAATTAATACTTTTCTAAATACTTTTACAAGTCAATGATGAAGTGCTTACAAGTTGTGATGACTACGTATATACGTTCTTTAAGCCTGTTATACATTACTTAAAATTAAACTAAAAACATGGAACAGTAGTCAAGACTTTGAAAAATTAACATAATAAACTTCAATTGTAATTCCAATAGATATAAATCAAGTCGTTGAATTCATCATGAAGTCGCAATCATGAGTTCAAATTTGATTGAATTTTTGCAATCAACTTTGTCTTCTCATTCAGTAAGAGAGTGAAGTATGTTAATAAATAATTTTAATGAAAAAAAAATATCACAATCACTTCCATTACTACGCATTATTAATAGAAATTGCAGTCATGATTTCAATTTTGATTGAAGTCTTATAGTCAGTTGAAGCTTCAGATTAACTGAGTAAAATCTGTCATTAAATGTAACAAAAGTTTACCACGAAAAGACATAAAAAATTAAAAAAAATTTATATTAATGATTTATGCATTTCAACGAATTCAATTAACTTTAATGAACTTAATGACTTGAATGAATTCAATAAGAATTCAATGAACTGTATTAACTTGAATGAACTCAAACAATTCAAACTGAATGACTTCAAGTCTATGAATGCATTTTTGAAAACAAAACTGCAAACAAAAGTTTATGCATTCATGACTTCAAAAGTAAATATTCAGTGAAATCAAAATGATTTGTGACTTCAAGATTTTAATTTTACATTCACAAAAATAATGTAATAATTCAATTGATTTACAAATAAGTGAAGTGATTTAGAATTTCAATATGATTTATTTATTATTTTTCCCAATTATAAACTTACGACGTTTGCTATAAATACCATATCTAAATTTCAAAATTCAAAACAGGAAACTATGAAATGAAATAAATTAACTCTCAAAGCCTACTGGATGAGTCTTTTTAAATATTTTTTCTTTCAAAAATTAATAAAGAATAATATATTTTTGTGAAATATTCTTTGCGAAATTTTATTACAGGTCACTGAATAAAAAAATCAACTCAGTTCGGCTGCGAAAATTTGCAACTTATGCCACCTTTAAACTTCTCCACCGTGGATTCAATCATCTCCCTTCAAAAAAAAAAAGTTTGATGTCAACTTTGAAAGCAACAATATATGCATTATTATTTCGGGCCCACTCTAATTGAAACTCAACTCATAAAAAACCTTTTTACAAGCGTTAAAGAAATATGAAAGTTCAATAAACTCTAAAGTAAAAATCAGAAAAGAAAAGTTTACAAAACTTTTGCATGAATAATGCAAGTAATAGGAATTAAGAATTATAAGCAAATAAACAAACTTAAAGAAATCCATAAAAGAAAAAAAATATTAAAAGTAAATTGAAAAAAAAAAAAACAGAAACCTAAGTTAACTTAAAGAAAAAAGTTTAATATTATATAGACGTAAAAAAAGTAAAAATAATTTAATCCAATCACCAAATAGAAAACAGAAACTAAGCTAAAATAACAACAACAACAACAATAATAATAATAAGTAAAGAACAAATATTTTATGTATATAAGAAAAGGTATCCATCCGATAATAATAACAACAACACAAGAAATATAAGAAGAAGTAGAACAGCAACGTCGTAACAACGTGTAACTGTAAGCACAGTGTAAACAGAAAACTAAAGTACGTTCATGTGTGTGTATTTATATATATATATATATATATATATATATATATATATATATAGGTATGTGTGCATAAGTCATTTCTAGTGTGCTACATACATATGTATGGTATAACCAAAACCACAGTTTATTGTTGAGATAATAGACGAAAAAAAAAATGTTTCAAGAAAACAAAACCAAACAACAAAAAATTCCATATAGAATTGTGTACAAAATATTTGTGTGTGTGTGTGTGTATGTGTAGCATTTAAAAAAGTTTAAAAAAGGGTAGACGAAAAACTAAGAAAATTTATGGAATTTTTCTTCATTTTCCCAAAAAAAAAAAAAAAATCGAAAAATTTCTTACTGCAGGAAGCCTCATCGGAACCATCTGAGCAATCTTTGCTCTGATCACACATCCATGCTAATGGTATACATTCACCCTCGCCAGCCTTACATGAGTATTCATCGGGTGAGCACGTTTTACTCTCTGCAAAAATGTAAATGAAATGATAAATTTTTTTTTTTTAGAAAATGTTATAACGTTTTAGATAGTTAGAATTAAAAAAAAAAAGTTTTACTCAGTTAAATCAATTGTAGAACTATTGAGAAATTTGCAGTGTGTGCATTGGTATGTATGTATATGTGTGTGGGTGTGTGTGTGTGTAGTATTAATAGTAGAAGTGGTTGTTGTGGAAGAAGAGCTGATTAACACATATTCTCTCTCTCTCTCACTTTCTAACTTTGTCACTGACAATCACTCTTTATATTGTATGTGTTTGTGAGTGAGCACGCTGTTTAGATTAACGTACAAAAGCATTACTCTCTTTCACTTACTTGCGCTCTTTCCCACTTATTTTTTTTTCTCTCTCTCTCTCTCTCTCTTTGAGAGCATTTCTAAAGTTTTATATATGTGAATGTATATGTGCCTTAAAAATTAGTCAACAATTGCGTATATATTTCAATTAGGGATACCATCACCATGTTCACAAATTTGCAATTATCTCTTATTTGTATTTGCTTTAGCAATTGTATTTACATTTGCGTATGTTGTATGCGTGTATGTGTGTATGTATTTGTGTATTTAAACGTATATGACTCTGTGTATTTTAGTGTTGTAATGCCAAATATTCTTCTTCGTCTATTTAACTAGCGAAAATTCTAATTTTACGCTAATTGCACAAAATTTTCTGTTGATAAATGCATTTTGAATTGCATATGTGCATATATGGACAATGTTGATGAAAAGTATGTAAACCTTTTCAAATATTATATAAATATGTAATTTCAAAAACGATGAAATTGAAAATGTAAAATGTAAAAAAAATGTAAAAGTATATTTTAGAGTGTTTCAATTTACATCATGTACCAATTCCGAACTCTTGCCATAAATAGGAAAAAAAATTGCCACTTTTATTGTTAGAGTCTGTCAGTCGTTATTTGCTTGTTAACTTCCTCAAATAACAAAACCAGCTAGTCGTTTATTTATTGAGGGAGGTCGGAGTTGGTACACATGCTGATTTAGAGTGTGATTCTTTATAACGCTTATGTAATATAAAATAAAACTTTTTGCTGATATATCACAAACTAAAATATTTACATTAAGTGTTTAAATACTTTTTGCAGATATCGTTCTATCATTTACAAATTTATACATCAAATTAAATGCTCTCCTATGCATAATAATAATATCGCATTCTTTTTGTTATTTTCACTATATTTCATATTATAATTTTATTATTTGCATTAAACGCAAATGCTTCAAATTTACAAATTGATTGCAATTGTTATGAATGTTCAAAAAAGTGAGATAATTGACACTTCAAAAGTTTTTAAGCTTCACAATTAAAGGATTTTTTTTATTTAAATTTTTTTTTTCTTTTTGTATAATAAAGATTCAGTTTTATATTTCATATTCAGTTTTAACCGCAACTAAAATCAAATAAACTTTTTCAGTAGACTATTTTTTTGAAAATTGTGTATTTGAGGTTAGTTGAGTTTATTTTTAAAATTAGATTTTATTTTTAAACATGATTCCACTTTTGAAGACGATTTTGCAATGGTTTGTAATTCACCAAAAAAAACTAGTCAGTTTTACCAATTTGGATTATTTTTTTTGGGTCAAATCAAAATTAACTTCAGGCAAGATATTTAATATTAAAATTCAGCCGAAAGCAATGTCAATCGACTTGTTTTAAAATTTGTATCTATTCAAAAATATGTTCGGGTAATTTCGATTTTGAAGTCGACTTTTCCAAATCAGCTTTTTTTGAAGTCGATTTTATAATGGGTTTTAGGAGAATGATTAAATATATTACTACCTACAAAATAGTTTAAACAAATTTTCAATTAAAACAATTTTTTTTTTTTAATCGGAATTAACCCTGAGCGAGATATTCAGCCTAAAGTTTCTGCTCAAAATAAAATCAACTTTTATTACAATTTTAATTTTTTTTGTTAGAATTATTTTCATTCAAATTTAACTCAATTCATGTGTGAAGCTGAAGACTTTGTTTATGAAATCAAATTTTTATTCTGAAGTTGATTTTTCCTTCTAAAATCGACATTATATCTAACGCGAAAAAATTTGGAGTGAAAAATTTAAGTAACTGAAAGTTATTGCAGCTTTAATGACAAAAATAGCTTTCAAAAATATATCAAAAAGTCAATACTTATTTTGAAGTCGACTTTATATTTGTGAACCAAATCAACTTTTTTAGCATATTTCCAATTAGATTTTTTTTAAGTCGACATTAATTTTGAAGTCGACTTTATTTGTGAATCAAATTACTTTCAAAATAAAATCAACTTTTTTAGCAAATTTCCAATAAGATTTTTTTTAGTTTGTTTTTGAAGTCGACTTTATTTGTGAATTAATTTTCTTTTAAAATAAAATCAACATTTTTACCAAATTTTCTAAATAACAGTTTTTTTTTTTAAGTCGGTCAAAAAGTTAATACTTATTTTGAAGTCGACTTTATTTGTGAACCAAAGTGCTTTTAAAATTTTAAATTAAAATCTGTTTTTTTTAGCAAAATTTTCAAATATTTTTTTCTTTTTAAGTCGACATTAATTTTGAAGTCAACTTTATTTGTGAACTAAATTACTTTTAAAATGAAATCAACTTTTTTTTTACCAAATTTATATATATATTTTTTGAAGTTGACATTAATTTTGAAGTCGACTTTAATTTTGAACCAAATTACTTTTATAATAAAATCAACATTTTAGCAAATTTCCAATAAAAATGTTTTTTTTAAGTCGACATTAATTTTGAAGTCGACTTTATTTGTGAACTTAATTACTTTTAAAATGAAATCAACTTTTTTTACCAAATTTTTAAATATACTTTTTTTTGAAGTTGACATTAATTTTGAAGTCGACTTTAATTTTGAACCAAATTACTTTTATAATAAAATCAACTTTTTAGCAAATTTGTTTTTTATTTCGACATTAAATTTGAAGTCAACTTTATTTGTGAACTAAATTACTTTTAAAATGAAATCAACTTTTTTTTACCAAATTTTTAAATATATATTTTTTTTTAAGTTGACATTAATTTTGAAGTCGACTTTAATTTTGAACCAAATTACTTTTATAATAAAATCAACTTTTTAGCTAATTTTCAATAAGAATGTTTTTTTTTTTTGAAGTCGACATTAGTTTTGAAGTCGACTTTATTTATGAACTTAATTACTTTTAAAATAAAATCAACTTTTTTCCCAAATTTCGAATTTCGTTTTTGAAGTTGACATTAATTTAAAAGTCGACTTTATTTGTGAACCAAACTCTTTTTAAAATAAAATCAACTTTTTTACCAAATTTAGAATTAGAGTTTTTCTTTTTTAAGTCGACTTTAATTTCAAGAAACACATTAAGCTTTCACCCTAAATCAAAATAAAATCAATTTTAAAAGTAAAATCGAGTCTTTTAGTATTAACTTCATTTAAAAATGTATTAAAAGTTTATAGTTACCTTTTGTTTTCTTGAAGTCGACTTTATTTGTAAAGCTGATTAAATATTAAATTAAGGTACAACCAGATTTTCAGTGAAAATATTAAACACCACAAAGACAACCACAATAACTGAAATCCTACAGAAGAGCTTAAAAATATACTAAAGAAATATTCAAGGATTAAGTTAACACCCTCTCAATCGATTAATGACTTAGGTGAAATATTTATATAAGAAATAACTTACTAAGAAAAAAAGTTTACTGCTTTGACAGAAAACTCTTTGACAACGATTTAATCGAACAGAACAAACTTCAATATCAGAGATATAAAAAAAAAAAAAAAAAAAAAAAAAAAAACGCGAAATATCAAACATATGTATGTACTTATAAATTTCCAGAGAAACAGTAAAACAAAATAAAATAAATTGTTTACACAATTTTCTCATTTTTCAAAACTAATGAGCAATGAAGTAAGAAAAGTAATAGAAAAAAATAAATAAGTAAAAATAGCAGAAAAAGTTAAAAATGCGAAACGAAATACTTTAAAAGATTTTTGAAAGAAAAAACGTAACTTAACAATTCTAGAAGTTTGTAGTCATTGGCAGCATTAGCCATAAAAATATAAATAGAACAACAACAGTAAAACAGAAATTGCACAGCAGTAGTAAACATAATAAAATCAATGACAATAACAGCAGTGAAACTAAACAAAGGAAAAATGTTTTTGACGCACATCACACGCATACATATAAACATTCATTGAAGACATGGCTGTAGCTATATATAGCAAGTAAAAAGAGTTACCAAGGAACCGCTTTGAAACTAGAAGCATTCAAAAGTTGTTTGCTTGCCTGCGTGCGTGTGTATGTGTGTGTATTCCATTAGGTATTGAGTTGTGTTGCGTTGATAGTTAACTTCGTTTGTTGAAAAACTAAAAGCATTTAAAATTAAATTAAAATTAAATTGCAAAATTTATTACCAGTATATTGAAGTTTGTATGTATGTTTTTGTAATTTATAATAGTATGTATGCGCGCGTGTGTGTGTGTGTTTGGAGTCTCTTTAATAGTAGTATGCAAGAGAATTGAATTTGTGATTGCTGTTAATTTTTTTTTTTTTTTTGTACAAAATAGTTTTCTCTGCTTCTGTTTAAAATAAAATTAAAATGATTTTGTTGTAAAATAAATTAAAGCTCATACGTATACAAATAATTTCATTATTAAACGTTAAAGGAGTAATAGTTTATTATTTATTCATCAGTACAGACAGCTGCTTTATACGAGCAGATGCGTAGGTGTATGCTATTACTAATCCATAGTGAAAATATTTATTAAAATAATATTAAATTAATTCATTTATTTTGTAATGCATACAAATACACTTGCTGTTAGAATGTAGTTTTAAGTGTGGGCTCACACGCTTTTACTTTCATTCATACTTTTCAACAAAAATAATTAAAAATAACATAAGTTTGTGTGGGATGAAGTCAGAAAAATAATAATTAAAGGTTAAAATAATTGAAACAACTGATTAATGGAAAGGTTAAATATGAATAGTTTTAACTTGTTTTCAACAATTTTAAGATTTTTTTTCTAAAATGCTAATAAGACAATTAGGTAGAGAGGACTAGTATTTGCTTGTTCAACTTTACAGTGTAACCAAAACGGAAAAAATGCTGAAGACTCAACAGTTTTCAAATTATTGAAATAAATTATGAAAAGTTTTCCAGCATTGAGAACAGAAACATTAACAAAATTAAAAAAAAAAAGAAAATCGTTAAATGTTTTTAAAGTTAATTAGTTGAACCAGAGTTTCATAAAACAAAATCAAAAAAAAAAAAAATCACTCATACGCCAGGTTGTGCTTAATAACTTTGTTTGTTTTATTTTTAACAAATATTCTAATCCGTTATTTTCTTGTACTTATCCTCAAACTCCACCCTAAATCGTTTCCAATACACATCCCCAATTGATCCTAAACTCCACCCTAAATCGTTTCTTATACTCATCCTCAATTGATCCTAAACTCATTCTCAATTGATTTAAGCTCATCCTCAACTGATCCTAAACTCGTTCTCTATTAATCTAAACTCATCCTCAACTGATCTTAAGCTCATCCTCAATTGATCCTAAACTTATAACTGTTCCGGAATTAAAAAGATTGTATAGAAAAGTTTAAGATAAACAGCAGTTTTTCTTACTTAACAAATCAAAACTTTAAAACATTTTTTAATTGAAATTTTTCAAATCCATAAATCATTAAATAAAAAATTATATGAGAATCTGCTGTTAACCATTTAATTCTTTGAGTATATTCCTATCATCGTCGAAAAAATCAATGAAATTGTAATGAAATACCATACCAATCAGTTTTGTCCATTTTACAAAAATTTTGCACATTTTCATGTTTAGTAGATACCAAAAATATTACACTAATGTGTATTAAATATTAAATAACATTTCTCATTGTTTACTAATCAGTATATATAGTCTCAGTTTCAATTTTATATTAACATTAAATTAGTTTAAGCTAACTAACTAATTATGTTAAACATCATAATAAACTATATACACACACACACACACACACATACTCAGGCGTATGAGTAACATTTAATTTTATGTAGTATAGTAGTTCAAATATTTTAATATAATGTAATAAATTTTAATGTAAATTTGTTGCTACTAGCTTCTCCTACTACATAACTATACTATGTAAAATCTAAATTGTGTTCTGCTTTGCTGTTTCCACTCAAACACTTTTCAAATATTTTCCACAGCAAAATCAAATCATTTGCGCCTAATTAATTCTATTGCTAGTCTATGCTACGCCTTCAACACTGCCTATTTAAACACTACGCCCAAAAATTTATTTATACTTCAGTACATCGATGCGTGCTATTCGCTGCTGCTTATACTCTATACTACTACTACTACTACTGCTGCTACTTGTCTATGCTGCCTGCCTGCCTGCTGCCTGCCTGCCTGCTGCCTGCCTGCCTGCTGCCTTCTGTTATTATGCAACAACGTTGCTTTAATAACATTTCATTTTCCAAATCATTACATTAAGCAAATTAACTTTGAAGTAAAATTTTCAAATATTTTCATTCACACTATGTTGAAAAATCGAAAAAAAGAAAAAAATAATAACAAAAAGATACTATCAAGGAATGGTAAGAAAAGTTAGGGAAGAGGGTGGGTGGTGGATGGATGTAGCAACCTATCGGTGGAGATGAAAAAATCAAAACCGGCTGTAACATTCAAAAATCATTTACACTAATATCTATCGACTACATTCATTTTGATGTCTATAGGAAAAGATATTTTGTTACATCTTTTTTTTTTTTTTTTTTTGTGGTAGATTTTGAAGGAAATAAAGCAGCTAGAGGAGAAGAAGCAAAGGAGAGGGATGGGGGGAAGGCAACGGAGGGTATGTTTTGAGATGTGAAAAATCATCAAAGTGTAAAGAAACTTTTTAATTATGCATTTATCGAATACTGATCATCTATCTATAGATTATAGCGCGCAATAGAGTAATAAAAATTTTGTTTAGAGGAATAGTAAGCATTAGCAAGGGAATATATATTGAAAATTGGGTATAGCAAAATGTTGCTGAGAGACTTTTGAATATTTTAAGAAGAAATTAAACAAAAACTTTTTCAATTAATGATTTTGATGATTATAGCAAGATAGATAGATAGATATAGAGGGAATACATATGGCAATGTAAATTTACATATCATTTGAAAACAATCTTCAATTAAAAAGTAATTTGAAAACTGTTTAAGTTTCAAATTTAAGTTTTGAATTGAGAAAATAAGGAAATAAAACACACAAAAAAAAATAGATTAGATAATAGAGCGCAGCATTTTTCATGCAATAAAAATCACTCATACGTCATGGTGGTATGCTGTATATGCTTGTTTGTTTTATTTTTAAAAATATTTTCTTGAGCTATTTCTGCTTTCAAAATAAAGCAAACATTTTTAAGCTTACCTATTACCAAGAATTTTTTTTTGAAAAAAATAAATTTCTATTTATACAATACATAAACTTACACTGACTCAGCAGCTGCTGCAAGGCAATACAATTTTTTTTAGTAACTGCTGAGTTTCTCATTAGAAATTATATTTAAGTTTTTGCTTGATAATAAAGCCAACTAGATGGACTGTGATCTATAAGAGAATTTCAAAGAATTATACTGAAAAAAAAGAGTTTCTGGGAAATTTTTGTGTAGAATAAAGTTGATTACTTTTTTGCTTTAAATATTTTTGTGTGTAGAATTGTGCAAAACTGGGGAATTATATGAAAGAGAAGAGAAAAATAATTCCTAAAGATTTTTTATCCTACATTAAAGCTTGAGGGAAAGGAAGCAATACATTGAAAATTTCTATTTTGAATTACTATTTAACTTTAGTTTAACTTCTGTAAAATGGTGTGGAAGAGTTTAGAAGATATGAGGAAGAATAGAAAAAAAAGTGGAAGAAATTACACAGAAGTTTATATTTAGAGTTTGAGGTAGGATCCCCTTGGAAGTTGTATTTAGAATATGTGAAAGGAGAAGGTGGAGTATTCTTCCAGGGATTTGTGGTAAAAATAATAAATGTTACAGTGGTTTTAATTCTATTGTACTTTAAATGGTTCTCAAAAGTTGTATAAAGTTTTGTAATTGCATTAAGAATAGGTGAAACGGAGAGGGGGAAAATGTTTCGTTTGAATATGGTGTAAAAATAATAAATTAGACAATTATTTTCATTTTACTTTAAATTGTTCTTAAATATTGTATAATTTTTGAAAATGCATTTAAAAAATATGAAAGGAAGAAAAATAAAGTATTTTTCCAGGGAATTTTGGGATAAATATAAATAAGTTAGAAAATTTATGATTATGTAAAGTTGGTACTGAAAAAATCCCCCTGCAATTAACATTTAAAATAATAGGTAAGTGGGGAAAAGGGGAAGAGTTATAGGAATATTTTCATAATGAATAAGATTAATTGATAACTTTTTTACCTATCAATTAGATTAAAATCTTTATCTTTATATATAAAATCGTAGAGTTTTGGGTGTATGTAATCTTATAACTTCTGAACAACTTGACTGATTGAAATCATATTTGGCGGGAGGATGAAACATTGCTTTTCATAATGTCTTTTAGGGAAGTGGGTGTGGCACCTCCCATACAATCCTAATAGTTTTTTTGGGTATATCTTAAGAACCATTTAGAGCACAGTACAGAAATTTGGTACAATAACGAGAATTGACAATGCCATGGTACAACAAAAATATGGGTGGGATTGATAAAGAGGGTGTGGCACCTTCTATATAACTTGAATTCCCATTGTGAGATATCTTAGGAGGCATTTATGGTACGGTACTAAAATTTAATTTTAGTTTGTTAAATTAGTGGGTGTGGCACCATGCTTTACTTTTACTTTCAACTACTATTTCTACTACTATTTCTACTAATATTTCTACTACTATTTCTACTACTATTTCTACTACTATTTCTACTACTATTTCTACTACTATTTCTATTACTATATTCTACTACTTTTTTCTACAATTTCTGCTTATTTTCTACAACTTTTTCAAACAATATTTTCTACTAATTTTTCAACTATTAATTTCTACTACTATTTTACTACTTTTTTTCTACTACCTTTTTAACACATTTTTTCTAGAATTTCTTTTTATTTTGTATCACCACTTTCTACTATTTATTTACTACTATTTTTTACTACTTTTTACAATTTTTTCTACTACTATTTTTTATTATTATTTCTACTCCATTTTTACTATTTTTGTACTACTACGTTTAATTAATTTTCTAATACTTTTCCTGCTACCTTTTTCTACTTTTTTTCAACAATTTTTAATATTATTTTCTTTTTTTTTTCCACTACCTTTTCTACTACTATTTTCTTTTACGTTTTTACTGTTATTTTCTACTACCTTTTCCATTCCTATTATTATTCCTACTACTTTATCTTAAGACTCTGCTTCGCTGTCTTAAAATCTGTTAGGTGGCGCTGTAACAAATGCTATATTTATAAATATATATATATATAAATAATAAATAAAATTTTTAAATAATTTTTGATATATTATTTTTAATTATAAGTTTGAGACATAATTTCAAAAATGGTCTTTGATATGAATATAGAGCCTCCTGAAATATTGTTTCTTTAATTCAACTGAAGTCTAATAAAATTGTTCAACAAAAAAAAAAAAGTTATTAATTTTTACTACAAATATATGTTGGAATTTCTATCAAAATATAATAATTAATTATTAATAATTTTGCTCAAACGGTATCATCTGCCAATCTGGCTTTTTTTTTCGTTGAAGGTCACTCACTGATGCGCCTAAGGGTCTTTTTTTTTGTAAATATTCTTTGCCGTCAGACTTGAGTTGTTTTCGTACACGTCGTTCAGTTCACATCAGCGATAATACAATAAAAATGTTTCATTTTCTGGTCATCCAGACGCAATGTAAACTTTCATTTCTAAAATTTGATTATCACAATATTGATTTGAGATTTTCATTTATAATGATTCTCTGTTTTTAATGTACAGTTCTGCAAGTTAAATACTTTTGAAAATGTCAATTGTGTCAACAATGAGATACATTTTTAAATTTAGAATTTTTCGAAATTCAATGGAAGCCTGAATTGTCATTACGAATGTTCAATTTTAAATATCAAGTTTTTCATTCTCTTTTAATTTCCACGCTTTTTCGCAGAAAAGGCAGAACAACGTTTGACGGGTCAGTTAGTTCATGATAACTTAACTTCAAAATGTTCAGTAAAAATACAAAAATTTTCGAAGAAAATGAAGAAAAATGTAAGAAAATTTTCCCGAAGAATTCAACTGCGAAAAAGAAGCTGAAGGGAAAAAAAGAAAAATCGTAACTAAAATTTTTATATAAAACCAAACTAACTACCTTTCAATTTTAAATTTATCTATAAATGTTATTCATGACTTGAGCGTTGAGTTTTGGAAGTCGACAAAATCCTACTAGATATTTCAAAAAGAGTTTTTTTTTTGTCTATACACACACATATCAATACATATGTATGTATGTGTGTTTGTGTGCATGATTCTACGCTGTTATACTTCAATAAAATCTTAACATTGATAAGCTTTTATGCCAACACAATACCAAAAGTGATTCTTATAGGATGCAAGTACAAACCAAATAACCCGAAAAAAAGAAAAAAAAAATCTGAACAATTTGGCGCAATTGATAAAAAGAAGAACTTCAGAGTAAAGAAAAAAAAGAAGGAAAAAATTGAAGTAGATATGCAAGAAAGAATAAAAAAAACGAAGAAGAGCAGTAAGGCAGCAAACATAAGAGCACTTGGTTTATTCTTACAGAAGGAAAAGCAAGCTAGAAAAAAATATGAAGAAAAGATGAAAATAACAAAAAAAAAAAATAAAAAAAATTTAAGTAAGAAGGCAGGGAGTCATAAAAAAGAAAAAAGACAGGCTTGGAAGCAAAAAAAAATATGCACTGAAGAAAAAAAAAGCAGGCAGTAACGAAGGAAGGAGAAAAGGCTTGCATGGTAAGGAAAAAAAAAGCATACAGTTATTCAGTCAAACAGGCAGATATAAAAAATGACAGCAAGGCAGGCAATGCCATACCTACGAGCTACTTCAGAAGCACAGAAAAAAAGAACAAATGCACAACAACAAAAAAAGTAGCAGGCAGTTAAAAAGGGGTGTGCACTTGTGTTAAGAGAAAATCTCTATAAAGAAAATATTGTAGTAAAAAAATAGTAACACAAAAACAAAGGTAGTAATAGAAAATGAAATTCAAAATAGCATTGAATATAAGCACAGAGATTTCTATGATGGAAATCCAGAAAAAGTAAAAGGGCAAGTATAAGTAAATGTAAGTAGAAAATAAGCAAAGAAAATGAAATTTATTTTTCTTATAGGAAAATTTCAATTACAAAAGCTTAATAGAATTTGGAAAGCTGATAGTTTTTGTAATACTTTTTTTTTTTTTTTTTTTGCTTTTATGTGTGGTCAAAAAGAAAATTGGTCAAATATTCAGTTTTCTATTAGAATCATAAAATGTAGGTAAGATTTATTCATAGTTAGAGTGTTAACTTCCTTAGTCACAAAAGAAAGATAAAGAAGAAAGGAAAGTGGATTTCCTTCTTTTTTTTTTTGTTGCTGATGTTTTTTTCATTGAAGTAAGTGAAAAAGTTGTTATCATGAATTGTTAAACATTGAGAAACCCTTAAAATTAGTAATGCTTAAAAAAATCGCATAAATTTGTATTTAAATAATTTAAGTAGCAAAGTATTAAAAAAAAATTGTCTACCTTTTCTTTTTGCATTTTGAGTTAACTTTAATGTCCTTAACCTGATGACATAATAAAATTAAAGTTAAAAGAAAAAAAATAAAATAGAAAAAAAAACCCATTTGCTTGATACCTTTTACTTTCATTTTTCGCTTGGTAGTTTTTTTTTTTTTTATCCAAAGAGCAAGAAAAAAAAATATGGTTTTCTACTTTTACTTTTATTGAGTTCAAGAAACATGAAAAAAATGAATGCTTGCTATTAAAAATGCATAAAATATAGCAAAGTTTTTCAAACTTCAAATGACTTTAGGTACTCATAATTTTAAAAAGTAAAAAGTTTCTTAAAAAAAGAAATTCTTATTTTATATGTGTTTCTTTTCATTTTGTAATATATTGAACATAAGGTAAAAGTTTTTATAGGAGTAGGCAAGTATATTAAAGTCTAGCTAATTAAAATTATTTTTAAAGAAAATTTGTAGAGGAGAATTGTAAAAAGAAATTGGCAATAAAATAAATGTGTAGGTTTTTTACCATGGCAGTCTAGACTGATTTATTTGTGGCCTAGAGCAGCTATTGGATTTTATCTACATTGTATTTTTAAGTTTGAAGAACTTAATCAAGCAAATATTGTAACAGAAAAAAGTTTCAGCTGCGAAATGGAGTTTTTTCATTAACTTTTTTGTACATTTTTATGCAGCAAATGTCAAGTTAAGTTAACATTAACGGCAGTATTAACTTTTTGATAAATTTTTACATATAAATATATATGAAATAAATGTGATTTTAAATTTTTGACCTAATATTCTATGAAATAAAAGTATTAAATAAAGTCGACTTTATCAAAAGAATGACTGTTTTATACATTTTGTGAGTCAAATGATAAATCAATTAAATATTAACGAAAGTATTAACTTTTTTTTTACATTTGATTGCATACGAAATAAATGCCAAATCAGTTTTTGGCACAATTTTTTATAAAATAAATGTATTAAATAAAGTCGACTTTATCAAAAACATGACAAATTATGTTGCTATTTGCTATAGCATTAATTTTTTTATACATTTTTAATGACAAAAAAATTAATTTGTCAAATCAAGTCGGAATTATCGATAGTAACATCTTTTTGACACATTTTTTACTACATAACTATCAAATCAGGTCGACATTATCAGTAGTTAAAATTTTTTAAATTCGATATTGTTGATAGAATTAACTTTATGAATATCAAGGTAAATTGATTTTACCGATTTCGTCTTTTGGACATATTTTTCTATGAAATATGTAAATTTCAAATAAAGTCGACTTCCGATTTTATGAAATAAATTGTATTATTATTATTTATTATTTAGGGGAGCCCAACCAGGCAGGCACTGCGACCTAAAAGATCTTTTGTGCCATTCCCCATTTTATGACAAAAGACGTTCAGCTGAGCTAATAAAAGTCAAGACATCTTTTGTAGAAGAAGATTTTATTTGATTAGCCGTCAGAAAAGGAACACCAAAAATTCTTCCTCTGAGCCGAGCCAAGGCCGGACATTCACACAGAATGTGAGGTGTCGACTCGTCATCTTCCAGACATAGACGACACTCTGTCTCATTAGACAGACCTATTTTGTTTAGGTGATATCTGAGCCCATAGTGTCCAGACATGTAGCCCACCAGTAGCCTAAGGTCTGATTTGGGATAAGAGATGGGCTTATTTTGGGCAAGGGGAACGATAAGCGCTTTTGCCTGTCTTAAACCTAGGATAGAGTTCCAATACTCTAGCCATTTTGCCTTAGACCACTCCTCAACGATAGATTTCGTAGAGGTCCAGCCGACTCCGCAGAACGGATCGGGGCCAATGTGCTTGGTAGATGAACCTTGTTTAGCCAGTTCATCGGCTACCTCATTACCAACAATGTCACAGTGGCCGGGTACCCAACAAAGCGTCACTTTGTTACGGGTAGACAGGCGCTGGAGACTCTCAAAACACTCTTTCACCAGTTTAGAGGAAAAACTCCATGAAGAGAGTGCTAAGAGAGCCGCCTGGCTGCCTGAAAAAATTACAATATTTGCGCCTTTAAGACCTTTATAAAGGTTTATATGAGCGCAGGTCTCAATTGCGTATATTTCGGCTTGAAAGACACTGGGCCAAATACCCAGAGGGATTGTGATTCTAGTATTGGGTCCTACAACACCGGCACCAGAACCGCAGTCCATTTTCGAGCCGTCTGTATACCAATTGAGAGCAGAGGGACCGAAATCGGGACACTGGCCATCCCATTCGGACCTGGAAGGAAGAATGATGTTGAATTTCCTACCGAAACACAGATCCCTAACCATATAATCCGATACAGTACATATTGGAGTGTTAGGAATTTCGTCAAGAATGCTCAGGTGACCATAGTTGCCTTTTATTAAGCTTGACGATATACGCAGCCGCAACTTAAACCTGGGATAATCAACTTTTCAACTTTCTTTTTCAACAAAATTTTCAATGATATTAACTTTTTGACGCATTTTTGCGTAAAATAAATGACAAATTTCAACTTTTTGACACCACTTTCTATGAAATAAATATTAAACTAAGTCGATGTTATAAACTTCTATACTTTTTTTTATGAAATAAATGCCAAATTAAGTCAAGTTTATCAAAAGACTCGTAAACTTAGTATGAAAAAAATAAAAAATGTTAAATCATGTTACAATTTATGAAGTTTTTTTAAAGAAAAAAATTACCAATCAGGTTGACATTACAAATAGTATCAAATTTTTTGCATAAATATCAATTCAAGTAGATATTATAATTAAAATTAGCTTTTCGGCATATATCTGTATGAAAAAAATGTCAAATCAAGTTGACATTATCGATAATGTCAGCTCTTTGACATATTGTTCTATGAAATAAATGCTAAATGAAGTCAACTTTATGAAATGTGTAAACTTTTTGACTTCTGATTTTATAAATAAAGTCGACTTCGCAGCTAAAATTAACTTTTCGAAACATTTTTCTATGAAATAAATATTAAATCAACTCAACATTATTGATGGTATCAAATTTTTGGCACATCGTTGTGTAAAATAAATAAAAATGATCAACTTTTCTTAAGAAATAAATATCAAATCAAGTCGATATAATATTTTCCTATAAAAACAAATTTTCTATATTTTTATCTCTGATCAAGTAAAAATTGCCGATACATCGCTCATTTACTGAAAGATTGTCACAACTCAAAAAACGCGATTTTGCAGAAAACACGTTTAAAGTTTTCAATTGATTCCCACTTTGCAGAAAAAAGAAGAAATCTTATAGTTCTCAAGCGCAGAGTATACAAGATATTAATATGAAATTTTTACACAATATGAACCGTGACATAATGAATAATTCTGCATCATTAACTCGAAAATCATGTTTTTTGACTTATGACAGTCTTTTGGTAAATGAACGATATGTTGGTATGTATTTTTCTGTAAAATAAATGTCACATCAAGTCGAAACAATATAAATCTCAACACTATCTCTCATCTCAGTTTAGCTGATAATCTTTTCAATTGCATTCACACACTCAAGCACATAAAAGTCTAAATTTTTTAGGTACACAATAGAGATGAATATCGAGTTCTGTTTTTCATACACAATAAAAGTCACTCATACGTCAGGTAGTGTGCTATGCTTACAAAAGAGGCGGTTGTCTTTCAATGCGCTTGTTTTTTTTTTTTTTTTTTTTTTTTTTTTGAGGGGGAATTTTCTACAGATAATGGTGTATAGTTGCAATGAAAGAACACGTTTTCAGTTTAAAAATAATTTTTTATTACTTATGCCTCTGTCCCTCTTGGTCTGTCTCCCTTGGTCTGTCACTAGTTAGATGTGTGTTTTCTTATTGACTTCTTAGCCTCCTATCAACTGTAGCTAATTCGGAGACTTTTTATTTAAGTCTCTGGCTTTAATTACCTTTACCATTTTAAAGTAAAAAAAAAAAAAAATTAAATATTAATCACCTTATGTTGAAGATAACTTACTACGGTTTTTGAATTCAGTTTCAGTTCAGCAAATTAGTAGCGTTAAACACAGATATATTTTATATGGCGGAAAAAAACCTTTCCTCACTCTGGTAAATAACGAAATTTTATGACAGTAAGCAGAACATAAAAAATATTTCTTAGAAACTAACTACACGCTTTCGTCTTCACCTTACTCAAAAACGAGTTTCAGTCAACCCTAGGCAAAGTAAAGTAATAAATTTCCACACTAAAAATTCTCACCGAACTCTTTCTTAAACCAAAAAAGTTCATACGCTCGTTGGAAAGCACGTACATATGTGAAAGTGTCACTCGTACTGACATCAAGTAAAATACTAAACTAAAATAATAAATTTTATGAGTTTCTACATGAATGCACGATGATCGCGCGAAACCATAAAAGAAAATTCTAGGCAAAAACAAATTTCAGTCACACAAAAATAAAACAAAAATAAACGAATAAACTTAAATTGCAATAAAAATAACCAACCACCAGGCGAAGAAAATTTACTGCTGCATACCTGTCACATAATTTTCACACTTTTCGGCATAACTAAATACAAATATGCGGGTATAAATGTTAAGTTTTCTTTAGGTGCGTTTAGTATTTATATACCAATTTTATTGTTAGGCGCACAAATATTCACACAGAAGAGAAAAATGTGTATGTGTGTGTGTGTGTGTGTAATAAAATTTAGCTACACATACACCGATAATAGAAGCTAAAAGAAAATATAATCTTATCTTATGTGAAATCAAGCGAAATTGTGTTACAAAATTACATCATTGGCAATGAAGACGATGACGACGATGTTGTTGTTGCTGTTGCTGTTGGTGAAATTGCTGCTGCTGTTATTACTACTGCTGTTGGTGCTACTGTTGATGATGGTGCCAAGGCAATAACAACAGCCAGCAGCAAGTAAAACAGCAGCCAGCACTAAGATTACAACATCATAAACAAAAGACATCATTAGAAGTTATGGGTGGCATGCATGAATGCATGCTTGTATTTATGTATGCGTGTGCGTTTGTGTGGTTGCATAACCTTTCCAGTTACAAATGCTTAGATAGCTTATATGTGTATGTGTGCGTGTAGTTTAATGTCTAAATGAGTGCGTTGTATGTTCGTATGACCACAGCACATACACATTACATACATTCCAGAAAGGGTCATTTTATATTAACAAATACACATAAGTATATATATATATATATATATATACGCTCACATATAAACCTATTCGCTTTTATATGTATATATACAGGGATACAGTTTAGTTAGGCATTTAGGGTTAGACTTATGTTTATGATAGTAGTATATGACACCTAAGTAAATGTACCCCCAACACCGAACACTGACTCATTATACCATCAACACAACACATCAAAAGCAACAACAACAACAACAAAAATAATAATCCGAAAATTATCTTTACGCATATGTGTAGATGTGTGTGTGTTTGAGTGTGTGAGTATGTGTGCTTATATGTTAATTGCTTAAAATGTTATATATTTATTTTTACGTACGTGATGAGTGTAGTTCAGGTTTATACACACGCTCCCAGTAAACAATATTCTGAGAACTCCTAATTCACACTTAATGGATTTAATGCATTTATTTTTTTTTAAGATTTGTAAACATAACATAAAATCAACGGTTTTGGAACCATTAATGTGAAAATATTAAATATTTTTGTTGAAAAAAAAAAAAAACACGATAAAATGTGAAAATATCTCTCGAGGATTTTATCATTGAAATAACTTTTCAGATTGCTTGGCAAATTCTCAGCATTATTTCCACAGCATTTCGAAGTGTGCCAACTTCAAGGTCTGTTTGAGATTATTCCACATCGTTTCCTGACCTAGCGATCTATCTCATCCCATAACAGCTCGATAGGATTGACGTCTGGAGATTATGGGGGCCAATCCAAAATTTCGCAATACACTTTGATTTTGTTTTAATTCTAAATAGTTTTGACATAATTTTGATGTATGCTTCGGATCATTATCCTGTTGGAATGTAAAGCCACGGCCGATTAAATCTGTATCAGATGGAATGGTATTGTGTTGGAGGATGTGATTGTAGTATTTCTTGTCCAGTTTTTCGCCTATTTTAATCAAACTACCAAGTTCATCATAACAAAAACATCCCCAGACTATTATATGTAGAGCCGCCACCATGCTTGAAAGATGGCAAAACACAGAGCGGCATGTGACTTTCGCCGGCTTTCCTGCGAACGTATTGACTATGTTTTGGCAAAATAGCTCAAATTTTGATTCGTCAGTCCAAATTATCAATTGTCCAATCTTTGTATTTTTGAGCAAATAGTAAAAGATTCTTCTTATTTAGGGACCTAAAATGTGGTTTTTTTCCTCGCTTTTCTCTTTCAAAATATTCTTTCTTTCCTAGCCAACGTTTGACTGTATCCGCTGAAATGTTCTGCAACTATTCATTGATTTCTGGCGCAATTATTCGAGCTATTTTGAACCGATCTCTCTTAGCGTTTTTGGAGCGCTTCCTTTCCCGTTGGGCTGACTCATAATATTGTCTTTCTTGGAAGCATTTTCGAAAGGTCTAAAACGAAAAGAGAGTGCGGCACTGTGCCGATGAATCCCTCTCTTATGAATCTATTCTTACTTTGGATTTGATTCTTTATTTTTTTCCTTTGAATTCTTTCTTAAGTAGTTCCATTTTATCCTCTTTTTTCTGACTTGGAAAACTTTTAATTAGTAACACTAAAGAAATCATTTTGGACTCATTTTTACAACTCATAAAGAACGACCACTTTCATGGGGGAAAAAACTATTTTTCCGCGTTCTTTAATGTACGTTTTGAGTATACAAGGTGACAATTGTAAAGTGACGCAAGTTTAATACTCTGCAGCAAGCTTTGCCATTTACCGTTACTTTAATTTAAAAAGCAAATTCATTCATCATTGGCTTTGCTTTTAATTTCATTTGAATTTTTGTTATTACATTTTGAAATTTCCATAAAAAATGGACAAGAAAAATATTCGTCGTGAAATTATGAAATTTCATTTGGCAAATTATAGTAGCCGTCAAATTGCAAAGGCTTTAAATTTGTCAAGGCGTACGGTAGACCGAGCTATTATTCGATATAATGAAACTGGGGGTTTTGGAGATAGAGACCGGGGAAAATTTTCAACAGTTGCCACTACTGGTTTAACAGAAAAAATTCGTAAACGAATCAAGCGAAATCCAAGGCGCTCAATGAGAAAAATCGCTAAGGAAGTGGGAGTAAACCGTGAAACAGTGCGAATCATTGCAAAATCAAAGCTTAATCTTAAGCCGTACAAGCTCCGAAAAGCTTAAGATCTGACACAAAAAAAGAAAGATTTGCGACTGCAAAGATGCAAGGCGTTGCTACGCTCCTCCGTGTTAAAAAATGTTGAAAATATCTTGTTTACAGATGAAAAAATTTTCACGGTTGAACAACATCGCAATGCGCAAAATGACCGAATGTGGCTAACATCATCATCGCAACAAAATAGGACTGTTGGCCGAGTTCAAAAGCCAGCTTCCGTTATGGTATGGGCTGGAGTTTCCGCTAATGCCAGAACCCCTCTAATATTCGTTGAAGAGGGTGTTAAAATTGACCAGGTTGCTTATCGGAGCATTTTAAATGAACATGTTCTTCCCTGGGCCCAAGATACATTTGGAAATGAAAACTGGACTTTCCAGCAAGATTCTGCACCTTCCCACATGGCAAAATTAACGCAAACATGGATAAAAGATAATTTTTCTGGATTCATAACATCTCAAGAATGGCCACCATACTCCCCAGACTTGAATCCAATGGACTACTCTATTTGGAGTATTTTAGAGAGTAAGGCTTGTGCATCTCAACACCACAGTCTGGAGTCGCTGACAAATTTATTAGAGAAAGCCTGGACTGAAATTGATTAGGAAGTCCTGCGGCGAACAGTCCTACGATTTCCGGATTCATTGAAGGCATGTGTGCAGGCTAAAGGAGGTTATATTGAATGAGGTGGGGTTCAAATGAATGCTTATATATTCAGCAATGTTAACACTTAATTGTACTTAATGGAAGTACGTCCTTTTGAAAATAACTGCTGAAATGTGTGCGTCACTTTACGATTGTCACCCTGTATAAAATCAGCGAAATAAAAGTGATAAAAGAGTATTTTCGGATGCAAATCATTTGCTGGGTTCACCCATCTTGGCTGTCTTACTCTCTCTCTTGTCTCTCTTACTCCCACTCTCTTTTCTCCCTTACTGTCTATCAGTATGTCTGTGTGCCTGTATGAGTACGTGTTGTTTGATAATTTCTTAATTATAGCCAGAGATAAGAGAGTGTTCAAATTGCAAAAGTTATGCATATTACAGCAATTTCATATATAGCATTTTAAATGCTGCTACTGCTCTCAAAAATCCCAAAAAAGGAATGCGTGTGTGAGTGTGTGTGTGTGAGTGTGTGTGTGTGAGCTCAATGAAATGTACATACATAATTTTTTGTGGAGAGAGCATATGGATGAAATGAAGAAACAGAGTAATCTACAATAAAAGTGTGTGTATGTGTGTGTGTGTGTGGAATTTATCAGTGTGAAAAAGTTGGCAAAGGAAAGGCATGTACTACTACTCAAAGTTATGCACATAAGTAAAGGTATTGTGCATTCCTTTTGGCATTTAAATTACATTTAAAGCTTTTAAGCATTTTAGTAGCTACAATTTAATATGCAAAAATTTCTAATATGTACAGCTCTAAGAGGAGAAAATATGGAAAGTTTACCAAATTTGAATTACTTCAAGTCTCTCTTCTGATATGATATAAAAATCATGAAATTTAATATCAAACAAGCAGGCAGGCTGGCAAGAACGCATATATTGAATTAGCAAATAAATTGAATAAATATTGTAAATTTTTTTGTTGATGTTTTTGAACTCTCACACATGTAGATATGCATGTATTTAAATTAAGCTGCATAATTCTCTAATGCATAAATAAATTACATGTATAAATATATACCTACACACACACACACACATAATTCTATAAATTTCAAAATTATGCATTTGCATTTCGAAGGTTTATTTTAGATTTTATGTTTTGCTGCTATTCCACGTACAGCTGCTTCAGTTGCCAAAATACTATGATGATGCTTTCCTACTATGTAGTAACAATTCATAACAAATTCAGGTAAATATGTCATAACAATATGTGTTTGTGTGTGTGTGAGAGTGTGTCTGTTTTTGCTATAATTTATGCATATTTACACACAATTGTAACAATGTCAAGTATTATGAAAAATTGTGTTGTTAGAATTTGTGAATTTATTGAGATTTATTTGATATTTACTCTTTATTTGATTACTTATGTGAGAAGCTTAGATTTTATTTAAGTTTTCTTTATTTCAAAATAAACAAAATTTATTGTTAATAGCTACTTAGAGAAATACGATAATAAACAAAAACAAATAATAGTAAAATTTTTCCTGAGTAGACAGATAAGCTATGATTTCTTTTTTATGACTGTAGTTGACCAAGATTTGTGTTTGAATGCCCCACTCTTTTACTAGAGCTTACCTATAAATGTAGGGGCTTAAAATTCAGTATAAACTATTGCCACTGAAGCTGCAGTAGCTAGAACCTCAGCAGTCTCAGGAGTCTGCAGCAAATTTTTACTCTTTAATCAAATGTGTGGGTGTATAGCCTTTATACCTCTAAATTCGAGACCTTCAAAACTGGGCAAGCAATACAGTATGATGAAGGAAGTCGAATAATTGAGGCAGAAGCGCCTGCAGAGCTCAGAGTTATTTTATGCCTGGTTTTCACTAAGTCATGTTGGCAATTTCATTACAGGAAACTCTCACTTTGTCTCTCTTTGCTATTAAATATGACATAGTGAAAACCAGACATTACATTACATATTACTTAATACAGAATACTTGTCACAATTTTTTAGCAGATTCAGGTCTGCTAGATAAGATGAGAGTTTTTACAATTCTTTTTCTTTAGACCCCACAAGATGATAGAGAATTGATTGCATATTTGCTATGCCGCTGTTTGGCTTGATAGGTGAAACAGCTTGGGTTATTGGCTGGCAATACAAGATAATGAAGAAATTATAGCTAGTGAGGTTGTATTGTATTGACTAGAGAAAGAATCGAGCAAACAGTTTTTGCATCACAAAGTGATTGAAAATAGCCAGAATTGTTCTTAAAATCTGAGAGGATGATTCTTCAAAAGTTTGACAGACTTTAGTGGAGTTTTTATTTTAAACTGGTGCAATGATTGGTCAACTATTGTGTTCGCTAATATTATGGAGTTGCAATTAAAAGCAGCAATCTTTTTAAGTAGATTTATCATATCCTAAAGTAATCCTCTTCTCTTCTATTAAAGGTTTTTCCATTAAGGACATAACAATTTTGTCTCTTAATAAAATACAGAATTTTTTGAGATATTGAGCTCAAATTTATTGTGAGTGTAGTGCAAGCATTACATTTTATGAAAGAGATAGGGTTTCGGTCATATGACCACCACGAGCCCGTTTACAGCGAACGATTCTTTAGACCCAATTTTCCATCACTCACGCACACATTTCGACCGGAACGTTGGCAATTTCACGTTTGATATTGTCTTTGAGCTCATCTAAAGTTGCTAGCTTGTTGGCATAGACCAGTGACTTGATATAGCCCCATAAAAATAAATTCAATGGTGTTAGATCGCATGAACGAGGCGGCCATTCTACCGGACCATTTCTCGAGATAACACGTTCACCGAATTTGCCTTTCAATAAATCGATTGTGACGCGTGCTGTTTGACTAGTGGCACCGTCTTGTTGAAACCACATATCGTTGATGTAAAGTTCATCCAATGCTGGCCACAAATAATCTTCTAACATAACACGATAGCGCTCTCCATTGACGGCAACATGACGGTATTACGACCAAAAATTGGAGTAAGCGCTTTTAAAGTGGCGACCACCGACTCAGAATTTCGGTAGTAAGTTTTTATTAATTTCCAAACGTTGCTGGTTCGTGAACTTAACCATAAAATTGTTATGTCCCTAATGGAAAACTCTTTACTAGGAAGTGGCTGAAGTAGGAACAGGTAGCCTTTTAAATGTTACTTCATAACCCGCTAGTGATTACTTACATTTCACAAAAGCATACCGAACTCAAAAACAAAATGCATGCCACTTTTCTGATTCAAATTTATTACCTGGTACAAATAATCAAACTTAAGTTGACTTTTAGAAAAGCATTCACATTTATTTTACAAAAAACCTATGATAAAGTCGACTTTAACTATTTTATTTAGTCTATAATTGTTCTCAAAATTTATTAATAATCAATGCAAAATCGATTTTTTTAATGAAGTCACTAAAACAAATTTAGACAAAAATATCCCTGGAATTAAAATTGAAATCAAAATCATATGTGACTCGTTTTTTGACCCCAAGATTACTCAGCTTTATCAATAAACAAACTAAAATCTAATTTTCATAAAAATGCACTTTTTGGCATACATTTCATGAAAAAATATGTAATAAAGTCGACTTTATTTTAAAAGTCGACGTTAATTTGATTACTGGTTAGGCCAATTTAATCCCTTTGGAATTTTGAATTCAAATTGAAACGAATGTTAAACGATTCTTATTTTATTGTCCCCAGGAGTACTCATCCAAACCAAAAATGAAAATAAACTCGACTTTAAAAAAAATTTTATCAAAAAAGTCAACTTTAATTTTAATATTTAAAGCCAATTGAGTCTAATTTAGTACTACCAGCCCAAACTAAAACGATTTCTTTATGATTTAAGCACATAATGCCTGGCCACCCTAACAATTCGAAATCAGTGCAATATCTCAAAATATTTGAAATTTCCGCTCAAGCACCACATCCATAACACAAATCACTCATACGCCATGTGTCACTTTAAATTATAAATTTGCTATGAAGGCATAACGACGAGAGGGTGGGAGGAGGAGGAGGGGGAGGAGGAAAGACTAACTATATGTAACTATATTTTAACAAATGCATAACTAATTTGATATAAATTTTAAAATTTTACAAGAAATTACATTAAATTTCAACATATCACTCATACGTCAGGTTAACCCATTTTATTTTTTCAACCACACTACTCCAACACTAACAGCCACACATAAACTCTTGATAGACAGAAGAAAAGAAGAAAAATAATGTATGTATGTATTTCAACAACCAAACAAGTAGCATATGCTGCAAGACATTTAACAGCAACAGCAGCAAATAGCAACATCAACCTAAAAAAAAAAAACTTAAAAAAACTTATAGAAATTTTAATGAAAACGTTTTTCTGGTTTTTCTCTTTTTGCTGCTACTTGGTTTTCTTTATCATTCATTTGAATATAACATTTTATTTTTATTTTTTCTTTTAATATATTTAAACAGAAAAGCATTACAGTAACACATATTTAAATATATGTCTGTATGCGAGCATGTGCACAGAGCAGACATTTGCCACATGTCAAGTATGTGTGACAGCCAGCAGCAGCAGCAGCAGCAACTTTGTGTGTGTTTGCACTGTGTGAGCGAGCACTGAAGTTGTTTGAAAGATATACCGAAGAAGATAGTGAGGAAGAGAAGGTATACAAACAAGCGGGGAAAGTAAACAAAGAAAAAAAAAATAAATTAAAATGAAAATAATTAACATAATTTCTTTAAAAAAGAAAAGAAGAAAACTTTTGATGTTGTTTTTGCTACAATTTCTCAGTATACACTTCATTGGTTTCAGCTGCTGTTTCCACTTCTTCTTTTTTTTATATTTTTTTGTCCTATTGTTGCCTGCTGCTAATGAAGCACATCACATATTTCTTTTCGGCGCACATAAACATATACACATTACAATTATATATATGTGTGTGTTGCTATGTTTACTATAGGGATTTCATATGAATTTTAGAAGTGGGCGCAGTGGCAGAAACAGTAGCAGTAGAGTTTAAATCCTGCACATGATTAAAAGCGCGTCACATTAATGTCTTTATTTATTTCTTTTTTGGTTTTTTTTTTTCCTTTTTTTTTTCGTTATTTTTTTTTTCTTTCTTTTGCTTGTTTTATTTATATGAAATCTAAATCTAAGTGTATGGAGCACTTACTTTGAAATTTCTTCTTCTATGCTAATGTAATGAAAGAAAAAAGGAAGCATAACATGGAAATGTTTTTTTTTTTAAATATTTGTATGTTTGTGTATTTTGTCATATGTGGTTTCAATAGAAATTTAATTAATTTGATTTTTTGTGAGTGTTTTAAAAATAGACGTTAAGATTTCAAGGAAATTTTTAGCAAAATTAAATTGTCATTTATTTAAATATTTTTATATTTGAAAAATGCTTATTAAGAGTTATTTTAAGCGAATTTAATTCATTACAGGTTTATTTTATTTAATGAATAGTTTAATTCTTTAGCTGGCATTACTAGACGTATGAGTAACATAAAGTAAATAGTTTTAAAACATACTGAAACTGATTTATTGTTTCATCAACTTAAATGGGTTCATTCAACTGAGAAAAGATTCCAGTTATCGAACTCACTCAAAATCAGTCAAGTTTAATCTACTTCAACCAAAGGACTGAAAGCCAAGCTTTGTTCTTTCAAAGCTGTTTATTTTATTGAACTCCTTTGGCTGCCCCTGTTGAGGCTGGCTTAATTTTATTTATGTTCATGTATCTTAAACCTCGTTGTTATTACCGCTTTTTAAAGCTTTATTTAGTATCTACACAGGCAAATGAGAAACTGTGAAAATATAAGTCTTTCTCTCTCTCTCTTTCTCTCTCTCTCTCTCTCTCTCTCTCTCTCCATTCAAAGTAGATCACAATACGTTTTTTTTTAGAATTTCCTACCAGGCGTATGAGGAACATTCGTATTTCTTCCACTGTCTTTTTCAGACTGACTCAATTTCACTTTACTTTTTCAAATTGTATCTACACAGATAAATTTGAAATTAATTGTGTTAAATACCTTAAAGAAAAAGAAGTCATATCTATAAAACCTATTAGTAAAGCACTTGCCTTTAAAGTTCCCTACCAGGCGTATGAGTAACATTCTACATAGTAAAAAAAAAAAACAACATTATTTTAACTGCTCAAAAATACAATTTCCTGTAACCACAAAAATGTTAAAAACAAGAAAAAAATAAAGTAAATAAATTATAGTATATTTATTTACTACACTCTGCTGTCACTGTCACTAGTTTCTGTGCATCTAAAATTGAAATCTCAGTAAATTTTAACATTTCTCTTTATTCTGTTGTTGAAACAAATCGACAGTGAGTGAGGAAATTTCTTTTTTCTCATACTACATACTTGCTATAAATATAAATTCAGGAGTAAACGGATACAAAAAAAAAAAAAAGAAAAAAAATATTAAATAATATTTCAATGATGAGTGTGCTGCATGTTTCTGACAATCTTTTACCACTACACTACATTCGGACTCAATGAAAGCTTGCAGTTTGCGTTTAATTGAAAAGTATAGAAAAAACGAATATTAGATTATAATTTTTAATTGAATTCACAATGCAGTAAAAAATTATTATTTAATATAAACAAGCCTAAAGAATTTGAAAAAACATTTTTCACATATTTATGTAAATGTATTTTGCAAAATATATTTCAAACAGTTTTGCTTTATATTTCAACTCGATTTCAGCTGTATTCGCTTGCACAAATGGTAGAAATTGAAAGTCAATACATATTTTATAAGTTTTTAAATATTTTATAAGCTTTTTGTATAAATGTTTTTCGAAAAGTTTATTTGATTTACTTTTCTGTGTATTTGAAATAATTCAATACATTTTGAAAATTTAATAACTAAATATTATTATTATTATTTGAAAATCTTTACAAAATCACTTAAACAAACTGGATATTTAAAAGCTGGGTATTTAAAAGCTCTATAAAGTATTTCAAAACTTTGCATATCAAAGAGAAATTTATGAATATTTATTTGTAAACAACATGTCATTTAAATAATATTTAATTGAAGCACTTTTCATTTACTATGTAATTTTGAAATATTTATTGTAGGTAGATATTTATTTATATTCATTGAGTAATTTTCAGAAAAACTAATTAAAAAGTATTTAATCCAACGCATGAATAACATTTAAATTCATATTTAATTAAGTAAATACTGACTTATATGGGTTTTGTATATGCAATTTAAATTTGTATCTATACATAGAAAAACTTATGCATTTATAAACGATTCAAAAGGAATTAAGTCAAGTATAAATTAAAACTAAAATTTATTTATTATAAATCTCAGGTATTTAATATTGAGTGAAGTTCCAGTGAAATAAATCTATTTACTAAAAAATTTTGTAATTAAAATAAAGCAAAAATGTCTTTCATTATTGTAAAAGGAGCAACTTTTAAATGCAACAAAGCGACGTATGAGTAATATTTATTTATATATTCACAATTAATTAAAGAATTTCATATATTTTTCAATTAATTTTGTTGAATTTTTTAGAAGACATACGGTTGTATATGAAATTGAAACGTGTTTCTTAAAATTTAATGGCAACAAAGCAAATTGTATTTATAATTAATGTAAAATTTAATGAATTCCACACATATTCCAACACATATTTTCGGGACGAAACCAAACCAATCGCAAACGATAGTATTTGACCTCAGTAACAAAAGCCCAAATTCCTTTTTGCTCCACTACGTCACATTTTTTTTTTACAGTGGTTTGAAATTTTGATTTTCGAATCAAATAATGAGAAAAATCATATGTAAAATTTTATTTAAGGTGGTTCTTGTCTTCGGTGACCTATATAAAAATTTTCCGAGAAATATTTTCTTAGAACATTTTAACCCTCTAACTCCCACCACTATGGGACAATTCGGGCCCTTTTTTTTAAAAAACTTCTTAAAAACTAAGTTTAAGGGAGATTAAGGGTTAAAACCTTCAACAAAAATATTTTTCGGAAAATTTCAGTAGGGGTCACCGAAGGCAAGTAGCCTCTGGGAGTTAATGGTAACACATAAAAAAACGAAATTAAGTGTTAAGAAATTAATTTGTAAGCATATATTGCAAAGTGCGATATTAAGTACGATTAATAATATTCTTTATAATGAAGTTTTCAAAAATATCAATAAATTTTGTTACATCTGCGGCTATTTCACGCCATCCCATCGCAGGTAAGGTTGTTTCAGTACTGAAACTATGACCAGAAATTCATTTTTGATGTTCCGTGGGTGCCACAAACAATTTGCAACATCTGCTATAACTATTTATTGGATTGGCACCATTACAGGCGCAGATCAATGCCGTTTGGTGTTCCTATGGTATGGATTGACCCTATTCGGCATGACCCTTTAAATTGCTATGTGTGTGTGAATACGATCTGCGAGTTGCAGAAAAAAAAACATAAAGAATATTCAATATCAAAGTGTTCCCGGTGCTCAAGTTTCATTGCCTCATTCTGATGACATTCCTTCAAAATGCATTTTCAAGTAAAATTATGCCTATTCTCCCTGAAATGGAAATGCTTTTTTTGTACGATCCCGGCCGGTCAGATGACAATTTCCCTGTTGTGATTACACAGGAAAAATTGGGCTTAATTGTTGCTAAACTACAGTTGACACAACTAAAGTCAGAGGAAGTCGCTTTATTTTTAAGAGCGCACAATTTGTTGTCATGAAACTCTAAATTTATCGCACTGTTACAACATCATTAAATGATTTTCTATTGCAAAAGGTTTCTACGTTCCATACTTACAGCACATATTACAAGGATATTACTCATCATGCTTACAAATAAATTTCTTAACACTTAATTTCGTTTTTTTATGTGTTACCTTTAACTCCTAGAGGCTACTTGTCTTCGGTGACCTCTACTAAAATTTTCCGAAAAATATTTTTGTGGAAGGTTTTAATCCTTAATCCCCCTTAAACTTAGCTTTTAAGAAGTTTTTAAGAAAAGGGGCCGAAATGTCCCATAGTGGTGGGAGTTAGAGGGTTAAAATGTTCTAAGAAAATATTTCTCGGAAAATTTTTATATAGGTCACCGAAGACAAGAACCACCTAAAATATAATTTTACATATGATTTTTCTCATTATTTGATTTGATTTTTGTCAAAAAAATCAAAATTTCAAACCACTATAAAAAAAAAAATTGTGACGTAGTGGAACAAAAAGGGATCGGGGCCTTTGTTACTGAGGTCAAATACTTTGCGTTTGCGATTGGATTTGGTTTTGTCCCGAGACATTGACCCTCAAATTGTTGCATAGTGTTATTTGACTCTCTAGATTTTATTCAATTTTATTATGAAATTTATTTTCAATATTTAATTAGACTGGTTAAATTAGCCTAGAGTGCAGAATATTCATTAAGTTATTTAAAGACTGATGAAAATACTGAGCAAAAACTATAAAGTTATAGGATATAAATGACGTATGAGTAACATTTGAATTGAAGCAGTCACTGCGAAAAATAAATTGTAAAATTTTATATATTCGAGTTAAAAAAAGAATATTTAGCCAATATGTTTTAGTAGATTATTTTTAAATTTGAAAAATGTAAAGAACCCAAGACACAAATAATGCTCACTTACGGAAAAAAATGCATAGAAATTGTGTAAGAAACACACGTCGTATGAGTAACATTGGAATTGAAGTTACTCACTTCGAAAATCATTTTTTTTTTTTTGATTGGCTCTCGAGGCACACACTCAGGACCCAAAACGGTCCAATGCTAATGCTATATAATAAAATTTGATATTTTCGAGTCCAGAAAAGTAATAAAGTGCCATTAGATTTTAAGAGATTTTTTTTTATAAATTGGAAATTATAATTAATAAAATTAAAAAAAAAATTCATATAAAACCAAACTAAAAGACAGAAGTAAATTCTTTAAAGCCTCATAAAATTAAACAACTCACTGTAATTTGAATATTATGTATTCTCTTTTGCAAAACAGCAAAAAAAAAAAAAAAATAATAATAACGATAATAATAAAACAACTACAATAACTACAAGCATAAACATTTTGAAAAAAGTACTTAAAGTACATACATAAAAATGCTCTTTAAAAATTAATACGAAAAACAACAAAGGAGAGTACAAAACCACTGTATATATAATACAAGCCAACAAAAATCTATTTGAATTACTTATTTAGTTAGGTGTAAAAAACTTTTTCTTGAACACTCTCGCTCTCTGCATCAATGCTACACTTCAACAACAAAGTAACAATGTTAGGTATTAAATAAAGTATGTAATTTTGTTTACGTAAAAGGTCACTGACACTGTACACGCCAGAGATAATTGATAAACAAGTTGTAAAACAGGAAAAAAAAAAAAAACTCACCGACAGCAAGTGAAAAGTTGTGTGCAAGTAAACAAAAAGAGCGAAATATAAAATATTAAGACAAGCAAGTGAGAAGAAGAGAAAAACATAAAGTAAAATGTTTTTGTTAATGAGCTTAATGATAAATTAACAATTTGATTGTAGTTAATTAAATTTGTGTAGTTTGTATTTCTGTGTAGTTATTTTCTATATGACAGTTAAAAGAAAAATAACTAACTACCTAAAACAAAAAATTCCTCATACGCCATGTATGCTAGAATTAAATTGAATTAAATATAAATTGAATAAATATGTATTGCTAGAAAAATGTGTGTACATACTTAAAACATGATCGCCATTGAGTTCACTTAATATCATAAATCTATTATTTGCCGTTGAAGATAATTTCTATTCAATAATTTTACCTCTTGTTGCACAAAAGCGCATCAATATCATATTCAATTACTATTTAATCCTATTTAGAATTTAATTGAGTGCATTCATTAGATGCAAACTATTTGAAATTTTCAAGTGGCTTAGTATTTATGTAAGTATATTTAAAGTTTTATTTGCATATTAATTTCCTAAAAGGGTGGAACTTTTATGATATTCTTAAGTATGTATGCTTGAACGTTTGAGTAAAATTTATAATCTTTTTTAAAGAAGATGTATGCATACTTAGAAATAAATGAACAAAATATTTAATTGGAAATTGATCTATTAATTTAAGTATAAAAAAGATAAGTGAATATATGTTAAAGGAAAATCTGAATAATTTAAATAAAAATTAATTTTCAATATCCTTTTCTTCTATTTAATTCTGAGAGTGAATACTTCATGCAGTTTTTGCAATAATCAAAATACAGTCGATTTTAATAATAGAAAAACTGTTTTCTTATTCAAAGATTGCGTCCAAAGATTGCATGATTTATCTTAATAATTAAAAAAAAAATCTTTTAATGATTACCAAAATACAACATTGATCAAAAAGTGGTATTTGTTGCATTTTTTGTCAAAAAATTACGAATAATGATGCCACTGTGCGATGGTGCGTTATCTTGGTGCAAAATCCACGAGTTTTCTGTCCACAATTCTGGTCTCTTTCGGCGAATTGCTTCACGCAAACGTCTCATAACGCCCAAATAATACTCTTTATATACTGCCTGGCTTTCTGGCAAAAATTCATTATGCACTACACCATTGTAATTCATGAAAACCGTGAGTATTGCCTTCTTTTTTGATTGAAAACGACGTATTTTTTTTTTTGGTCTCGGCTGATTTGGTGAATGCCATACACTTGCCTGATGTCTGGATTGCGTGTCGTACTCATAAACCCACGTCTCGTCTCCAGTAATGATCCTTTTGATGAATGTGGGATCGGATTCAGCTTCGCAAATCATGTGTTTTGCGACGTCAACACGGTCTCTTTTTTGCACGAAATTGAGGTCTTTTGGCACCAACTTTGCTGCTACACGATGGAAACTCAAATCATTAACCAAAATGTTTTGGACGGATCCATATGCAATGTTCAAGTTTTCCCGCTATCTCTCTAATGAATAATTTGCGGTTATCGACCAAAATTTCTTTAACTTTATCAATGTTTCCATCGGTTTTCGATGCCGATGGTCTGCCACTGTGTTTATCATCTTCGATTGACTCACGACCAATTTTGAACCGTTCGTGTCACTGGTAAACGACCGTTTTCTTTAGAGAATCATTGCCGAAACACTTTTCCAACATTTCCAATGTTCGCGCACCATTAAATCCGTTTTTTAAGCAAAATTTAATACAATAAAATTTAATAAAATTGTAAAAAATCACCAACACATATAGAGATAGATGTACTCTTGGCTGCGTAACTTTTGCAAATGTCAAGCTATGACGCTAAGATTTAGAGGGAATATCAACAACAGATGTACCAACTTAACAAAACAGAACTCAAATCGGAACGATGGAAGCGCCACACGGTGGTTATTCCGGGAACTTTTTGATCAAGGTGGTATGTGCAAAATTAAAGTGAGACACACACCCGGACGTATGAGTAACATTTATGATATTTGCAAAATTAAATTGAGACAACCAGACGTATGAGTAACATTTTATAATTTTTTATAATTAATTTGAAGAATTTTTTGCATCTTTTCAATTAAATTTGTTTGACTATTTAATGCAAATGTGTTGGAAATTCGTTTATAAATGCAAGCAGCTCAAAAATTCCATAAAAAAACTTAAAGTAAGTGAAAAAAGTTGAATAAATAAATCAACACGGCGTATGAGTAACATTTAAAGTTAATTTCGAATACTGTTTTGTTATTAAGTTTTAAAATGGAATTTTATTATAAATTTATAAACAAATTTTTAAGAGTTTTGTCCTCCATTTTAATGGCTAAGGAAGTCAAATATGTAAAATCAAAAATTTAGTTGAAATGTAGCAAGGAGTATTTGAAACTACATAACGTATGAGTAACATTCTTTTATGTGAAATTTAAAGATGTTTTTTAATCCTAAAATGAAATTTGCACTAAATTTATAAAAATATCTATAAACATTCAATCTGTCTGCACCTGAAATATATTGAAATTCCCAATAATGATATTTTTTTTGCTATTACTATATCTTTTCTTTCTGCTCTACTAATAACCTTTTGTATTGTTCTACGCCTCTTGAGTTTTCATGTGACTTTACAAGAACAAAAACAATAAAACAAAAAAAAAACTTTTCAGATTATCTATGTACAAATAAATAATAAAATTAATTAACTTTTTCATACAATAATCAGAAAACAAAGCACTCAGACATTAACACAAATACAAACAAGTATAAATTACTTGGAATATTTGACCTTACAATAAAACACATATAAAAAAAAAATAATAATTTAACAATACACTAATTATGTATTGCAAAAATGATCTAAGAACTGAGACTAATTAAAAGCAATATTGAAAATGCTAAGACAGATGCTGTTGCTGTTGCAGCTGTTGTTGACTTTAAGAAATCAAAACCAGCAGCAAGAAAGCAACAAAACAAAAAAAAAAAAACAATATATTATAGGTAAAATAAATAACCTAAAGTTATAATAATAACAAAATCAAAAACAACAACAACGCAGAAAACTCCTCACGTCATCATTTAGAAAAAATTTCGTTTTACAATTTACTGTTAAACAGCATCATAAGAAATCAAATTATGAAATGGGAAAGCTGCAAAAAAATAAAAAATAAAAAAGAAGTGAAAAAAAAAACTGCAAAATAAAGTAAACAAAATTCTTCATTTCTATGCATGTATTTCTAATTAAAATGCTCATAATTCACAATAAGCTTGCTGCTACTTCAACTTTCCTTTTTTCTTGCTTTTCATAATTTTTGTTTTTTAACAAACAAGAACAACGACAACGACAAATCTGTAGACACGTGGAAAAATTCAGTGACATTTTCTTTCAGCAAGACAAAAAAGAAAAAACAAAAAACACCAAAAGACAAGCAACATATTTGTCGTGTATATTTTGTAACACACCATAAATTAATGCTAATTCATACGTACAGTGTATTACACATACAGTAAATGTAACACACACGATGCTTGCTCTGTTCATACTATGCTCTTCTGTGTGCGATTTGCCAACATGTGCTTGCTCAATGTATATATTACAAACGCCTGTCTGCCTGTGTAATGTAAATATGCCGTATGAAAAAAAGAAGTAACAAGAGAGAGAAATTCACACACAGTAGCAAATATTGTCAATGAGGAGTGTAGTAGTAGGAGTAGTAAGTAGCAAAAGAAACTCATCTTTGGAAGTTGTTACTGTCTGCAGCAGCTGTTGTTGTTATTGTTGTTGTTGCTGCTGCCAAAAACAACGAAATATTTGTTTATATTTCGCTGCTGTTGTTTCTGTTCTACTCTCCTCTGTGGAGATGCGTGTTTTTGAATGTGTGTGTTTCTGAATGTGCGTGGTGTTCAAGCATATGATTTTATTGTGTGCGTTTTTGTCTCCGTTTTTTTGTTTTTTTTTTTGCATGCCTGTGCATGCGTGCGTGTATAAATATATTGTATGTGATACTTATACTCGCTATGTTTTTCTTTGGTATCTTCAAAATATTTACTGTGCAATGTGATCTGATGTTTGATGATGATAATATTTTTATGTAGAAGAAATCTACCACCTAACAAAGTAGCACTATTCATATGCAGACTCATATTTTGAGTTAAGATTTTGTATTTATTAGTCAAAAATATGCAAAATGGTAGTAAGGTGCACTGATTCAAGGATAGTTTTGATGTAATTTGTGCATATGTGAGAAAATCTTATGGAATTCAGACGTGAGTTAGTTAAGCACATTAATTTCCAAAAATTTCAATATGTCATTGAAAATGCTTTGTGAATGCAAAAAAGAGGCAGGAAAAAATCAAAGAAGGGGAAGGGGAAGAGGCGCACAGGCAAAGTCAACGTATTTTTTTTTTTACATAAACTCTGCTGTTAATAAGGGAAATCTTTGAAGCTGATTTTCGAATACAGACAGCTCTCTTATTTTTATACCCATGAGTCGAGTATATATTTTTTCAAACAGTACCAACCCAACTTGGTCTTTAGAATATGATAACTATCTGCACTTAAATGAGATAATTATTTTTGTAACTTTTTTTTTACTGAATAAAAGGTGTAGAATATAACTACACATTCAAAGCACAAACGATTAAGTGGTATACAGATGGAACTGGGGTAGGAGTATTAGGTCCAAGAACCAAGAACTCTGAATAGCATTTTTCAATCAACGTTCGACAGAAAGTACAAAATATAAATCATTGCTATCATGTTGGACAGTCAAGCAGTCATTCAAGCACTTTGCTGTTTTGATATTACCTTTAAATAACTGTGCGATTGTTTGAGCAAGTTCAATCAACTGGGTAAGGGCAATAAAGTCTCTCTATGTTGGATCCCTGAACACGTAGGAATAGAGTAGAACGAACAAGCAGATGAGCTTGTTAAAAAGGGAGCAGTGACTGCATTCATTAGACTTGAAAATTTTTATGGAATAGGAGACAGCGTTATTAGGGAAGTATTCAGGCAGGAAAAGATAAAAAAAAGGTAAAAACTCTTCGCAAATCTATTCTGAATTCTGTATTGGTTTTAACAAAAAAAAGTTTGCATATTGTTTACGTTGGTATTCTGACTGGGCACAGCGGGCTCAGAGAATACCTTTGTAAAATAGGTATTGAGAAAAACTCAATTTGTAGGTTATATCATATTTTAGCTCAGTATGTAGCACTGATACACAAACTGGATAAAATATCTAGACATATGCCAAGTGCCCAGCACTGAACTTGCATCTATTGATTTGGGTATTGTACTCAAATACCTGAGAAAGACTGGACTGGATAAGGTAATCTAGGCAGACTAGACTAGAGAAGACAAAAGTGGCATACAATAGATAAAAGTACTAGCGGTATAATCAATATTAACCACTCTCACAATGAAATATATACAAAACAAATAAATAAATATTCTTCCATATACTCATAATTTTATTCTTTCATATCCCATTTTCAACAACTCTGATTGGTTGGAGTGGCCTTCCAGAGACAAACTTATACCTGAACGACCCTTTGTGATACCACATACTAGTTTTCAACGACTCTATTCTTCCATATTTTAATTTTTCTAAGCCCTTATTTATATCCTCTTCTTCCATTTTTCTATTCCTTCATATCTCTTTCCTACGACTCTTATTTTCCATATCTTTCTTTTTCTATTTTGCCATATTTTTTTCCCAATATATTCATTCTTCCATATTTCTATTCTTCCATATCTCTATCTAAATCTATTCTTCTTTATCTCTATACTCTTATATCCCTAGATGTCTATGACTGTTTACTTATATTCCTTCATTCATTTTCCACCATATATTTTTATATTCATATGTAAATTAGACCGGGGCGATTTGTATGGACTAAAATTTTTCGATACCGCACCATCAAAATTATAATTCCTCTTGTCATTACGAACAAAAAGCTGTTCCACGACATAGGTCTAAAATGAATTTCGAGGCTCTGGAATTTGATTTTAATGGAAAATGTTCGGTTTATATAGAATTTTCAAGGCACTTAGAATTTTTGTAATCACACAGTGAAACAGTAAACTTCAAATGTCCAATGGATAACTTTTTAAGGGTAAATTTGGGTCGCTGAATCCGGCCCTGTACTCAGATTTTCTCAATCACGTCGGAGATCGCCGGTATGGGAGCCGAAACCCATTATTTTGGTATACGTGAGACCAATAAAACATTTTTTTTATTTTACTTAGTACATGTCTCATCGCTAAGAAAAAGTTAGTTGTTATAGAAGGGAGGAAAAAATTACTAAAACAGAAACACTCCACTAACCCTCCTTACCCGCCCTTTGGGCTGTTATATGAAGCCTCTATTCGATATATGACTATACCGGGTAAACGACCTAGGTTTTGGAAAAAACTGTTCCACATCGAAAAGTAAGACACCGAAGGTCAAAATTACCTAGGTCCAACATTTTTTAAAAAATTAGCACTTGAAAAATTTTTTTTTTTTTTTATAAATCCTTTGTACCGGTCATACCTTGTGAGGACATTTTTCTAAGAATAAGGGGGTGGAGGGTGTTTTGATGTTTTGATGGAACTCCCCCCCCCCCATACTTTTTGATAAGCAAACTTTTTCTCAAACTCCCAAAATATGCGGTATGGAACTTAAATGGAAGATTTTTGTGTACACAAAATATGTGCTTCTTTTTCTACTAAACAACTTTTCCATAGACACCAACAACGATAAGACATAAATTAAGAATGTCCTGGTACAGTCTTATTAAAGTGATTTTCATGATTTCATGTACCTTTATCTCGAAAACTTGATTTAATGGAGCAAAATGGTCTTTAGATTCGAGATATTCGAGACATTCGAAAATTACTCAAAACTACATGTCAAATCGCTAGTCTGATTTTGGCTGTTGCACAGTGTAAAAAATGAATGAAGTGAAAAACAAAGAAAAATTTGTGGAAAAAAATGTTTTGATAGCGCCCCCTATCGGACGCTTGAGTAAAAAAAATATCAAAAATGAACTTCTCACACGAAAAAACCCCTGATTATTAACTTTCAAAGAAAAAATAATTACAAAAATTCCAAGTGTCTTAAAAATTTTATATAAAACGAACATTTTCCATAAAAATCAAATTCCGGAGTCTCGAAATTCATTTTAGACCTATGTCGTAGAAGGAGTTTTTGTGCGTAAGAACAAAAGGAATCATAATTTCGACGGCGCGGTATCGAGAAATTTTAGTCCATACAAATCGCCCCGGTTTAATGTACAGTATAGAGATATATGATGGAAAACGATATGAAGGAATATAAGTAAACAGTCATAGACATCTAGGGATATGAAAGTATAGAGATAAAGAAGGATGGGATATGGAAGAATAGCGCGGTATCGGTTGTCAAATCGTCCGGGCCTAATGTACATACCTTTTATCTTTCTGTTCTTTATATATAGTATCTCCCTAACTTTCTATGTGTCGCACTTTCTGTCCCTCAGTCATTCTGAGCATATAAAAGCAGTAGATTCCTATACATATTCAATGCACTACTGAGCAATTTTCTACAGAAATGCGAAATTTTGTACGGCCTTGTGCACGCCTACAACTCTTTGGCTCACGCTGTTTCATACCGCCTCATCTCTCTACCTACATGTACCTATCACTAGGATTTAATCTCTATTTTTCCAAATATATCTACTCTTCTCTCTCTTTCTTTTATTATCTTTCAGCAAGTATTTTCTTAATTGATCTCACTTACCACAGCATTAAAAAACCCGAAATGCACTCATGAAATTGAACTGGAAATACTAATCAACGCAACTAACTAGCTCATCACAATGAGCCTAAATGTGCTTAAGTGTGCTTTCAAGCAGAAGGCTGCCACTCCAACCTAACTTAACTTACTAGCTCTACCTAAATATGCTCTGTATAGTCCATCACACATATGAGTTATAATAAATGTGAGGAAGCAAGCACAAATATAAGTAATAATTTCCTAACAATTGAGCCATAATATTACTTACTTTTACTTTCCTGATCTGTTGGCTTTTCATAAGTATGCTTTTGTTTGTTTTTTATTCTAAAGCCACACAACTTTTCTATGTCATATATTTTTTTTTACCAGACTATCACCAAATATACAAAATAGTTCATACAACACCTAAAGAAATTGACCAAGAATACTTTGGCAAAAATCTTTAATCCCTACATCTATCCATACACTTATAATTTCTTCCTTTTTTTTTGTAGACCAAAAAAAACTGCACTGCAAAAAAAATTTCTATCATACTCTAATTTATACAATGTATATGAACATGAAAACCTGCTGTGAAAGCGTGTCTAATTTGTATTTATTGTTATGGAAACCTAAAAAAAAACAACGAAAAACATCTATATAAAAAAAAAAAAGAAAACAAGAAGCATAAAACCATGATTTTTCAACTAGCAACAGTAGCAGCTTTAGTAATAACAGCAACAACAATAAAGTAGTAGGGAGTATCTACAAACAAGGTACTGGTTTTGATACATAATTTTGTGCTTAAGTGCGGTTTTGATGTTGTTTGTTGTTGTTATATTATACCTATACTACAAACGCATACTTCAACTACATATTTTGGTTCAATATCTATACAACAAATGTTCTTAAAAAAGAAAAAAAAAAACCTAATAATACAAAAAATCTCACTGTCATCATCTTCTATATTTTCTACATTGTAAGGAGGGCGTAATTGTCTACTTTGCTTTTTTCTCTTCTAATTTTTTTCCAGAATTTTTTCTTTGCTGTTACGGTTTCTTTTTTCGAAAGCCACTTAAAATGCGCATATAATTTGCACAATTTTCTTGTTACGTCATAATGAAAAGCAAGAAAAAAAAACAACACAAAACAAAACATAGAAAATAAAGTTCTATTCACCAGAGCGAGAAAGAAAGAAAAGAAAGAAACCAAAAAATTTAACAAAAGGTAATAGTCGAAAAGAAACTAAGCAGACAACAAGACACAAAGTACCTACTGAAACTGAATTGTCCTGCATAAGAAATAATGGAAAATTATGTTAATAATAAACATTTACACACACACACTCAAACTCACACACACACACCAACACCTCAACCTCAACTTAACTACCTTCAAAAAAAATATTTGCAGTTGAAAGGAAGTAGAAAGGTGGTGGATGAACACATATTTAGATGCTGTGAATGCTTGTTTGCCTTTTTTTTGCTAGTATTTTTTGGTTGCTTAGTACTGCTTTCAACCACCCCACAACAGTTAATTGGCATCTTCAAGTATTGGTTGCTGGTTTCTGGTTGTTGGCTGCTGGCTGCTGGCTGCTGGAGTGTGTTAACACGTTGGCGCACATAAGCAGACAGCCCAAAAAGTAGCAAAGCATTTTCACTGAAGAATTTTGCACGTTTTCGTTTTATTTCATTGCTACTTCATCTTCATTCTACTCCACCTCTGAACACACAACACAAAAATAAAGCTGACATTATGAAGCTATTGTATATTTGTTCTATTTAACTGAACATTTGTTTTGGTCTTTTTGGACATGTGCTTTAGCAAGAAGGTGTAGGTATGCATGTGCATGCGTAAATGCTTAACAGTGTTTTTGTGTGTGTGTGAGTGTGTGTCGTAAATGTATGCGTTAATTTATGTTTATGTCAGCACATTTGTTGGCAATACTTCTTTATTATTAAAAGTATGCATGCAGCAATTTAATAGCAAAGAAATACAACAGAAAAGTATGCTTACTTTTTCTCTTTTCTTTTGACACTTTGATTTCGCCATTTGGTAAATGCTATGTACTTTGAATTATTACTCATACGCTATGTTGAACAATTTGTATGTAATTTAAATAAATAACATAATAAAGAATTTGTTTGTGTTTTTTACCGAGCGTAATTAAATATCAATTTATGATAGAAAAATTTTCATCTTTTTTTTTTAAATTTTTCTCAACTTTTTTTTTTTAAAGCTTAAAACTCAATTTATAAAACAAATATGTAAACGTTTTTTTTTTTTTTTATTTTTTTAATGCAAGTTTTCTTTATTTTGGGTTTTCCCATGATAAATTAAATTTTTTATATGAGCTGCGCATTTTTGTTGAGAATATTTATTTTATTTTTCAAACGTTGTTTTGCGGTTTCACAAAAAAAAAAAAAAAAAAAAAAACAAAAAATTAAAAAAATAAATCATAAAAATTGTGCATACATGCGGATCGTTTTTAGCAGACTTTTTCGTTTTTTTAATGTCGTGATTGATATATTTTTTCTACATTTTTTAATAAAGTCTAGACTTTCAACTAAATTTCAAGGTTGCAAGTTTTTTTCACCCTCATTTTTACCTACACACATATGCCCAAACAAATTTCAATATTCATCTAACGTTTTTATTTGTGTGTTATAATTGAAATGGCGAATGTATTTCGGTGAAATTAGGTAAGCGTGCATGACAAATTTCAGTTTTAAATTACAATTTCATATGAATCAAATGTTACTCATACTACCTGTGTACCAAACATTGATTTGGTTTTTGGAAAATAAACAATATGAACATTAGTAGTCGATACGTATATCAATTAAATATTCAATACGTCACTGAGTGAGTTTTAGAGAGAAGTTGTATAAAAAAAAAAAAAACAAAAAATTGTAAAAATATCACGAATTCAAATTCATTAAATTTACCCACCCCGCATCGTAGTTTAGAATGTTTTCTCCTGAAAAATTCATACTAGAATAAGAGCATAAGACTTTTATGAATTATAAACTGAAATTATATTTTTAGGCTAATATATAAATGATTTTTATTTAATAAGATAGTATATATGTATTAAAAAAAAGGTTAAATATATGGTATGCGGGTCGTATGAGCATTAAAGATGATGAGTTTTCACATTTAAATTGTTAGTTACATATGCAGGAAACATTTGCGAAAATGGTGTTTGTTAGAAAATTTTAAGACATAAACAATGTATTGAATTTTTGCATTCATATATACACAAGACAAGTAATTCTCTTTTAGACACTTTGTTTATTTAGTTAGAAATATTATGGTATTTATCTTTTTTTTTCGTTCGAATGCTTTAATAATGAAATCCTCCTTATAAGTAGATATTAGTGTTGTTGCAAAAACATTAATTAATTTTTATTTTTTTTTTGTTTCTCTATAAATATATATGTATAGTATTTATGCTTACTACACTCAGCTTCATCGGATCTATCACGACAATCGGCGCTACCATCGCATAACCAACTGCGCGGTATACATTGATCACCACTTTTGCATTTAACTTCTGTACTTGTGCAGTAATTCACTGTGAATTGAGTTATGAGGGTTTTGTGTTTTTATATATATCTAATATGTATTTTCAAATAAAAACAGAAATCATCAGTTAATTGTAGAAGAGCAAAATTACTTGCGTTTATATTTGAATTAATTAACTGAAGATTACTGTATGATATTTTATTTGTATGTTTGTAATGAATGTTTATGAATTTTAAATGCGTGTGTTTTGTTATCCTAATTTTGTTTTTTTTTTTTTTGGAATTTTTCGAATTTTTAAATTATGTGTGAAAATTGTGCAAAGTTCATTAATTGATATATAATTTTTTAAAATTTTTTTTTGTCGAAAAAGTAATAAATCACTTAGTATTTAATTTTTTATAAATTAAAAATCGTCAACTTACTGCATAAAAGCGAATTCTCATCAGAACCGTCATTGCAATCGTTTTCTTGATCGCACCGCCATTTTTTCGGTATACAATTACCGTTGTTGCATCTGAACTGTTCAACGCCACAGGTGGAGTCTGCAAATTGAAATAAGGAAAATTTTTATAGAAGAGGCATTCACATAAATAACAAAATTCTTGTAAAATTTAAAAACAAATCTGTGTAAAAATGTCAAGAAAAATGTGTAGATAAAAAAAGGAGAAATTATAAGTACAAGAGCTTCGGATAAAATTTAGTAAAAAATTTAGTAAAAAATTTAATAAAAAACTTTGTTAAAATTTGGCAAAAATTTTGTGTAAAAAAATTTTTCAAAAATTTGTATACAACTTGGTAAAATTTTGCATAAGATTTGGTAAAATTCAGTATAAAATTTGGTGAAATTTTGTAGAAAATTTGCTGAAATTTTGTATGAAATTCGGTAAAATTTTGTATGAAATTTGGTAAAATTTTTAATGAAATTTGGTAAAATTTTTTATAAAATTTGGTAAAATTTTGTATGAAATTCGGTAAAATTTTGTATGAAATTTGGTAAATTTGTGTATGAAATTTGGTAAAATTTTTTATGAAATTTGGTAAAATTTTGTATAATATTTGGTAAAATTTTGTATAAAATTTGGTAAAATTGTGTATGAAATTTGGTAAAATTTTGTATGAAATTTGGTAAAATTTTGTATAAAATTTGGTAAAACTTTGTATGAAATTTGGTAAAATTTTGTATGAAATTTGGTAAAATTTTGTATGAAATTTGGTAAAATTTTGTATGAAATTTGGTAAAATTTTGTATAAAATTTGGTAAAATTTTGTATAAAATATGGTAAAATTTTGTATGAAATTTGGTAAAATTTTGAATGAAATTTGGTAAAATTTTGTATAAAATTTGGTAAAATTTTGTATGAAATTTGGTAAAATTTTGTATGAAGTTTGGTAAAATTTTGTATGAAGTTTGGTAAAATTTTGTAGAAAATTTGGTAAAATTTTGTAGGAAATTTGGTAAAATTTTGGTAAAATTTTGTAGGAAATTTGGTAAAATTTTGAATGAAATTTGGTAAAATTTTGTATATAATTTGGTAAAATTTTGTATGAAGTTTGGTAAAATTTTGTAGGAAATTTGGCAAAATTTTGTATAAAATTTGGTAAAAAAATTTTGGGTGAAATTTGGTAAAATTTTGGATGAAATTTGGTAAAAACTTGTATGAAATTTGGTAAAAATTTGTATGAAATTTACCAAAAAATTTGTATAAAATTTACCGAAAAATTGTGTATTAAATTTAACAGAAGCGGTTGTAAAATTTAGTACAAAATTTGAAACCAATTATTGTTTAAAATTAGGTAAAAAAAAATGTGTGTAAAATTTCCTAAGAAATCGGGTAAAAAGTTTATTGGCAAAATAATACAAAGTTTGGGTAAAAAAATTAAAAATTCAATTAAAAATTTTATATAAAAATTCAGTTAAAAATTTTATATAAAAATTCAGTTAAAAATATTGTGAAAAAATTGTTTATAAAATTTGGTAAAAATTTATGTATAAAATTTGGTAAAAATTTATGTATAAAACTTGGTAAAGAATTTTGTGTAAAATTTGGCAGAAAATCATAAGTTTTTGTTCCGGTGTAAAAACTGTCAAAAAAAAATTTACAGAATGTGATGAAGACTCCCCATTAAAAATGACAAAACTATTTATGAAACTTTGTAAGTTTAAGCCCAATTGTTATGAGAAATTTGGTACAAAATTGTATAAAAGCACAATACCAACTTTTTCAGTTCCTATATACATATTTTTCTTCACACATTTAAAGCGTGTATTTCTCAAATTTTGTGTACTTTTGTCTTCCGATTGTATAAAAATTATCAATCGAATACCTTTATCAAATAAGGTACATTTTCATTGGTATTGTGGCTTTGTAGAAGTTTATTTTCATGATAAACCTAACAAATAATCTTTAAAACATCAAATTTATAGCATTGCGGTCAAACTACAGAAAAGAAATCAAACTTTCTACGACTGCATCTAAATTCGGTTACATAAATCTTCTTAAATCTCGCCAAAACATTTAAAAATTTAATAGAATATTCATTTACCTGGAAATACCATACTCTAAATAATTATTTTATTATAACTTATAAATTATTTACTTCATCACTTCCACAGCTCAACCTCATACATTTAAAATGATTTTCTTAACTACGCATTTAAACAAAAATCACTTCAATTGTACAACAACACATTGATTTAACAAAACAAATTATTTATAATTATTGTAATTTCCATTTACCCGGGGTCAATTTAGGCAACACAACCTCTCAAAACAAAAGAGAAGAATACCTTTTTTTTTTTTGCAGCTGTATTGATTAAGTTGACATTTTTCAAGCTGTTACAAAACAGAAATGAGGAGGGAAACAGAAAATTTTGAACCGCAATTGCTATTAATGTCACAACAACAAAACCAACAACCAACAGCAGTAGCAGCAGCAACGAAAACAACAACAAATGACCCTCATCAATATTGGAAAGTAAACGAATAAAAGTGAAAATTTATGTTTAACAGAAGCAAAAAAAAAAACCAAAAAGAGAGAAAAGCAGGAAATGAATTTCATTTAGTGTCTGTATTTGTGAGAGAGTATGGCAAATATATATAAAAAAAGGAAATACACGAAATAAGGATTTTCATTCATTTTTAAAGGATAAATAAGGATATGAGGTATATAATTTATTTAAAAGCATATGCACACATAGCAATTGGGCATCAAGCAATACTTTTTAACGTGCCAAATGAAGTCGTTTGTTTGTGTCTGTGTGTGGCGAGAGAAATATAATAAATGCAAGGAATTTAAAGAATTTTTAAGGAATTTAATTTTAGTAAAAGAGAAGAAGATAGAATTTTATGAAATTGAAAAAGGAAATGAAAATAAATTTGTGGCTGGGTTTGTTAATGTTTGCAAAAGAAATTGGTTGATTTGTTGTGGCGGTGTATTATATGTAAATAGCCTAAAAGTATGCAACATAAATTTCAAACAACTCTAAAATTTTATTAGAGAAAAACTGATATTGAAGTAAATGTTTGCAGTATCCACATTTAATACGTATTTAGTTATTTTCTAAATTCTATCCAATAAAGCCAAATTCATTCAAAAATCATGCCTCAAAGTATACCATAGAAAATTTTACAACAATATGAATGTATTAAATATTTTATTAGAAATAAACTAGATATTGGAATAAATATGCACAGGTTTTCTTAAAAAAAAAATTATCTTTATACATTTTCAACTAGGCACCATCTTTTAAAGAAAGCAAAAGAGTAAATTTAGCACCATGCTTAAAACTGTACTACAAAAATTTTGAAAAATTTTAATATATTTAATATTTTATGAGGTCAAAGTTTATGTTGAGGCGAATTACTTCTAAAAATCCTATACCAATTTGCAATTTCTACCAGCGTTTTTAAAATTTTTCTATGCAAGGCATGACTTTATGCCTAAAAGTATACCATAAAAATCTGCATCAATATGGATATGTTTCACATTTTTCTAGAGAAAATTCACCATTAAGATAAATATGGATAAATATTTCTAAAACCATATATCTGCACACATTTTCTAATATGTAATTTAAATATTTGCATCTATTCAGTAATTGCAAATAACAGTCGTGCCTAAAAGTATGCTTTATAGAAATTTACCAGAAAATATGAATATATTAAATATTCTATAATAGAAAAAATTTAATGTTAGCACAAAAATAGCAAGAAAAACAAACTCGTGATAGTCTTCAACTCAAAATAATGCTTCATTGGAGCTTAAAATTCATGGTGAGGCTTAAAACTAATTCACATAAAATATTTTTCAATTATTTTAATTTATACTTCAAATATTTTTCACAAAATTGTTGCTGCACGCTTCTAAACAAAATAAGGAAAGAAAACAAAAAAAAAACAAAAACCGTTCACTTGAATACATTCTTAAGCTTATTAATTTATTTCGCCACTTGTTTCTTTTTGAATTTTATTGTTGTTGTTATTTGAATTATCACCAAATTTGCGCATACACTAATAAACAAATAAACAAACAATTTTATTTATACGCTTATATAATTTGTTAAGAGAGCGTGTGCATAATATCTAAATATAAATGTGTGTGTATGTGTGTGAATGGCTCTTAATACTTAATTCTCATTAAATGTGCGCACAATTTAAGATCTACTTAAATTGCCTACTTTAATTTCAAAGCAACAAACAGGAAAAAAAAAATGTTGGAAAAAAGGAAACGAGGAAAAAAAGAAACCAATGGAGAGAAAACAAAGTGAACCCAAAAAAAAAAAAATAAATAAAAAAATAAAATAAAAGAAAAAAATAAATGCTACTAATTCACAGTTTTCTACACTTGCTCTCTTCACACTCTCATTCTATACCATGCTCTCAAAACACTTCTCTCACTTTTTTCCCCTCCTCTCTCTTGATATAATGTTATATTCTTCTTACTGCATACTTTTGTGCGTTAAATCATCATTTAAGTTTTGCTTGGCGTATACGCGCTGCTGGCTCAACTGCTATACGCTTTAATTTTCTTCTTGTGCTCTTTTGTTTCTTTTGGGTTTAATTTACTTTTGTTTTTTTTTTTTTTTGTATTTCGGTGCGTTTTTGTAAAATGATGACAGGCTATAAATTTGATATGAGAAACGCGCGAACTCTTAGATAAAATTCCACACAAAAAGCAAAGAAATTTCTACTTTTCTTCCTTCTTTCTTTGTTAATATAATTCAAAAGAATAATATAATTGTGATTTAGGTTACACAAGCTTAATTGAGTTTCTCTTGAACGTAGTAGCTAAAGCAGAAGTTGAAGAAGATAAGGAAATAGCTTGTATCTCTAGCTAAACTAAACTTCTACTATTTCGTTGATTGCATTAAGTCCTTACTACAAAAAAAAAAATAAGTAAAATAAAAAATGTTAGTAGGAAACACTTAAAATCCGCGGTTCTTCAATTTTCCTTAATTTAAATGCTAAATTAATTAGCTTCATGAAGCTGTAGCACTGCAGTAAATTTAAACGCTAACGCAACGCATGGCTGTTTCTAAAGCTAACTAATTTGTCGCATTTTAATTTGCTCATTACTCACTCTCCTACGCTAGAGCGCACATACTTTCATCCCTATTCCCTTGATTTTTATTTTTCTATATCATATTTGCTGCTATGAAATCTGCATAAAATCGAGAGAGATAATATATAAAAAAAATAAAATAAAAAACGCGTGCGATGACACACTACAAAAACACACAAAGTAAACTGCTGATACGTGCTGCAAATACCACACAAACACACACACACACACATTTCTATGCGTATGTATATATTTGCTCTAGTGTATATTTGTGCACATTATGTTGTGCATTTTAAAAGCAAATAAAGAGTAAGAGAACCACAGAAAAAAAAACAGAGAAGCAAAATAAGAAAGAAACTAAAACGTGCAATCATTTTACTATGCTCCCTAAAGTATGCTACTATTACAAACGCATAAAACTCAACTATATTGTATGAGTACACAAATAGTTAGAAAAAGACTTTTCTAGTTTGCAAAAAAAAAAATAAAGAAATACCAAACTAAAATTTAATATGCGCTCCTCTCTCTCTCTCTCTCTCTAGTACACCAGGGAGTATGAGCAACATCGTTGTTTGGTACTGTTGCTGCTTGCTGATATTGTTATTAAAGCTGCAAGTCACTTGTAACCAAATGTCAGCAACCATTTTGTTGTCTATTAACTGTGGACTAAAGCACACGTTTTCTTACTACTACGCTTTTAATTTTACTAGCATAGCTTAGCATACACATACTATATAGCGCAGTAAAACTTGAAACGCGTCAAAGCTTCATTCATGCTAAAAACTTTGTGTCATAACTTGTATTTACAAAAACAAAAAACAAAAAGGACCCTCAAACAAACGCTACACACAAACACACATTCATACTATGAGTATATTTGTGAGTGTGTGTGTAGGTATAGAGAGCGCCGCGTTGGGTATTTACCAAATTCAACGTCATTTCTAGGTAAATACGCAAGACTCATTCATTTGAACGTGATGCGCATTTTTTCATATTTTTTTATTTTTTTTATTTTTTTTTGCTATACTATTTGTTGGCAATGTTGTTGTTGCTGGTGCTGCTGCTTGCTTGCTTGCTTGGTTTCTGCTATTGCTATTTGTTCTTGATGTTGCTGTTGTATGATGGGTCCACAACGATAGCGTCGATTTTAACTTAATTTATGCTCAACATAGTAGAAGAAAAATGTTTAACATGTAGAGTGGAGAGGCGTGTGTGTGTGTGTATGTTCGTTTGTGTCTTGCATTTTTAATTAAATTTCTGTTTTTTTTTTCCTTTTCCATTTTTTTTTTTTTTTATTTAATGACTTCCGGTTACAATTTTGATGTTCACTCATTTAAACGTATTTACTTTAAATCGTACTTTAATAATATTCTGAAAATAATTTACATAGCAACAAAATTAGAGATATTTTCTTTTAAATAGCTTGGAAATTACAGTTAGCTTAGTTTATTTATAGCATGCCTTTAGGCATGGCTGCTGGTTGAATTTATTATGAAAGATGCAAATAGAAATATTCAAAGAAAGTAAACGCAAAAATACTGCTGTATTTTTAACTCTACCAATGCTTTTCAATGACATTGTAATCTATGAGTGTTTTCCTGGAAAATGTGTGCACGAAATCCTCTTAGCTTAGTTTACATATATACAAAGAAATTAATCATTCTTTGTAATCATCTGCTAAAGAAAATAATCAATTCTAATTTAAAAATTTGTCCTAATTTCAGCAGTTTCACTTAAATTCATCAACATGGTTAGAATGAAAACTAAATTGATAATATGTTAGTTTTACATTAAAATTAAAGCATATATTTAGGCACGTAATTAATCTATATAAGCTCAAAAATAAAAATTTACAATTTTTGCAGCATTTGTCAAAATAAAGACAATTAATATGAAAAGAAATTTTACAAACAAAATTAAAATTATCTGCGTCATAATCAAAATGGAAATATATAGCCTACTTTTGAGCGAAACATAAATTTTTGATTTGATTTTCAACTATCAAATAAAATAGTTTTAACAATATATCAATATGTGCTATAAGCATTCATTATATGAACTTAAAAATAGTGACCTTTTAATTTGGGCATACTTTTAGGCACATACAAAATTTTAATTTATAAGCGCCAAAATAGAATTTCATAAATTCCTAGAAAAAAAAGGAAACTTTTGCCAATGAAACCGAAATTCTAATAAAAATTCATACATTCATTTCATGAAAATATAGTCTACTTTTGCACTCAATACATATTTCCAGTTGAAAGTCATAAATAACGAATTTAATTGCATATCTGTGTAGGTTGTAAGTATTCGCCTTATGCGCTTAAAAATGTGGTTTTTTTAATTCGAGCATAGTTTTTGGCACTTACTAAATTCCTAGAAATAGCCTGCAGGTTTGCATAGCATTCAAATTACTAAAGAATTAATAGAAAATGTTGGCTTGCCACACTGAAATTATAGGGAATACACAAAGTTAGTTTGAAATATGAAATTAGAGACTACTTGTTTGCATAGAATTAAAAAAACTAATTTAAATTTAATTACAAAAGGGGCTAAAAAAAATATTTAGTTTGAATTTAATTTCAATTTTGAAAATTAAGCTTTGACCTTTTAATATTAGTATACATTTAGGCACCGCAAAAATACTTTTAAAAAAGTTTCATGCTATAACTTAAGTAAAAGTATTAAATATAGCTTAGAACAAAAACAGTAACAGACTTTAATTTTTATCTCAATTGCATACAATGTAATGTCTTTAAAAAACCCAAAATACTTTTAGACTTTGGCTAAGATCTGAAAACTTACAACCCTTCCAGCACAATTTAACAAAAAATAATTGAAATGGTAAGCAAAAGAAAATCTACAATGTCTACAAATAAAAAGTTATTGATTTCAAAAAAAAAAAAAAAAAAAAAAACAACAGCATGCCTTTAGGCACAAAAACTAAATGTTTACATAATATAACTCTAGGGTTTAATTAAGCATTTAAGTTTTCTTTTTGGTATGTTTGTGTGGTTACAACTTTAATTTCTTTGCATGTGGTTTAATGGCCTCAATTTTGTAGTAACCACAAAAGCATGTATAGTACAAGGTTAACATTTAGTTTACTTTTCTTTACTATTATGCAAATATATATATATATATTTCGCCATAAAATATGTTAGCTTTTATTTGATGTATTTTTCGTTTCGTTTGGTTTTTTTGTTTAATTTTTATTTTGTTGTTGTTTTGTATGCTACAATTTTTGCTGATCCTTGTTGATGCATTGTTGTTGCCTTGACCTGTTTACCTAGTAAGCTACTTTTGTTTTCTGTTTTTTTTTTTTTTTTTTTTTGTGCCAACAAACACGTTGCTTTGTGTGCGCTTTTTATTTCTCTGTAAGAGAAAAGAAATTCCTTGAAAAGCTGGTGTCTAGTTTTAGGCGCACAGGCTGTAGATTTTTTTGGTTTTTTTGCTTTTTGTGAAAATTACTTACTGCTTGTCATGTGCTGCATACAAAAAATAATAAAAAACTAAAACTAAAATTGTAGGTTGTCGTAGAAGAAACACGAAAAAGACAAACTAGAAACTTGTACCTTATGCCTGCAGCTCTCAAACTCTCGTTTTGTGCATTTGTATGTGCATGTGTATGTCTTTTAGTCATAAATGTCAAAGCATAAAGCTAGATATATATATATGTATTTTATGCAAAGAAAGAATATTTAATAAATTATTTTGTTGTTGAGAGTGTATGTGTGTGTGTAAGTGTGTGTGTGTGCATTGTAGTCGTCTGTTACGATATTTATTTTTAGTCTTAAATATTTGGGTAAAATTTTCTATCATCAATAAAGCAAGTTTTCTTGTTTCAGCATTAAAATAATATTAATGATATTTTATTTTGATAGTTGTGTTAACTCATAGAGAAAATAAGTCTCTATTCTAAGCAAAAAGTTTCTTTTTTCTGCTTCCTTCAGCATGAAGAAGAAATCACCTATAAGCTTTTCTATAAAACTTATAGAAAATAATGTCTTCATGTATTTCAATTCAAGCAAAAAATTGCGTGTTGTGCTTGCGTAGGAGTAAAATATCATGAACAAAAAAGAAGAAAAAGAAAAAAATAGATACTTTTTTCTTATAACCTTAGTAGTTGTAGTAGCATTAAAAAGTAGTTAAAAACGTATCTTCTTTCTTAGCATCTAAAGAGTACCTAACAAGAAAGAAGAAAATCCCATTTATGCTGCTTATGTGCATTTGAATCAATTGAAGCGCACAAAACACGATATTTTTTAAAACCTTTTATATATTTTTTTTTCTCTTTTCGATAATATTTTTGATTATTTTTTTTTTTGTCTTGTTGTTTTGGTATTTTAGTTTTTCTTCTTAGATGTATCCTTCTTTCTTTATTTTCAAACGCTTTTGTGTGTGTTACGCAGCTTTATTCTTTGCTTTGCTTTTTTTTGTTGTTGTTGTTGTGTTGTTCTTATTAGCCAGCAGGATAAACAGCCAACCCAGGACAACCAGTCAGCTAATATTAGCCAGGGATATGTTTGCCAATATCCTGCTTATTACAATTGAGTGACTTTTTGATATTTTCACAAGGAAATTGGCAACACGAAATAATAACAACAACAACAACAACAATGACTAACAAGATTCATTGATATAAGTATATGGAAAATTGAATGGTGCTGTGTAAATTTTTAACTAGCTTGTATTTTTGGTATTGATAATTTTTGTTTTTAGGCTTAAGCTAGCTTTTTTGAAATTTTTGTAATTATATCATGTGTCTCATAAGTTTTGAGACAAGATTCAGGCGTTAATTAAATTGCATAAACATGTGCAAAAATGTCATCCATTGCACCCTGTGTCTTTAACGATACCTCCATTCCACTGTCAAACGGAGTATTGTGAAATCCACTCAATAAGAATGTCGTACAAATTAGATTTGCCTAAAAGTGTTTCGCACCTTTTTAGCGAACTGAGTACCAAGGAGATTCTTTATGTTTTCAAAGACAAACCAATCTCACGTGCAACTATTTATCGGGTTCTTAAAGACTGTCGAGACGGTAAAGAGCCGGAAAATAAAAACAATGGATTGGCTCAAAGAACAAAATATTCGTTTTGTACCGAAAAAGGACAATCCTCCAAACCTCCCACAAGCACGTCCAATCAAAGATTTTTGGAGCGTACTCAAGCGTAAAGTGTACGAGAAGGGCTGGGTAGCTCAGAACGAGTAACAGTTGATGAGTCGAATCAGGCGAAAGTTGAAGGAAGTCGATATATCTGTCTGCCAAAGCATGATTTTGAAGGTTCGAAGCATACTACGAAAAATCGAAGACAACGGTCAATTAAGTGTACTATTCGATATTTATTGAATAAAAGCGTCTAGCAATAAGAATGAATTTTATATTGTAGGAGTTTGTTTTTCAGATGACATACGTTTGAATTTTTTTCTCAAAACTTATGAGACACATGTTATGTCAGTTTTTACCGTTGAATTTAATTTACATTTTCTAAATCAAACCATAAAGTAAACTAAAAATTTGGTGGACAACATGAGTCAGAAATCTTCATATCAAAAAAATGGTATAAATTTAGAGATCAGTAAAATATTTATTCAAATATATTATAGAGAAATAATATTTTTTGAAATGGAAAGGTGTATAGATTTTAGGCATGAATTGAATGAGGCCACATACCTTTTTACTTTGGAAGGTAGAAAATATTAAGTTCAATCCCTTTTTTTTTATTATTGAAAGTATAGTTCAATTATTTTTCATTTTGGTTGGAAATCTTCAATCTTTATATATAAAATGGTAGAGTTTTGTGTGTATGTAAGCGTCTAACTTCTAAACAACTTGGCCGTTTGGATGAAACAAAGCTATTCATAACGGCTTTTAGGAAAGTGGGCGTGGCACCTTCCATACAATCCTAATAGTTTTTTGGGTATATCTCAAGAACCATTTATAGCACGCTACAGAAATTTGGTACAATAACGAGAATTGACAATGCCATGGTGCAACAAAAATATGGGTGGGATTGATAAAGGGGGTGTGGCACCTGCCATATAACCTGAATTCCCATTATGAGATATCTTAGGTGGCATTTATGGTACGGTACTAAAATTTAAATTCTTCAGTTTGTTGGATTATTTTTTTTTTTTTTTTTGAAACAGATAAAAGAAATATTTAAGAATACAGCACTCAGACAAGTTTTACGTCCATTGTACTATATCCTGTGTTCCTTTTTGCTATTCTTTAAATCTACCAGATTTATTAATAAATCTTAGCAGATCCTGTGGTGTTAGAGAGCTCAGGTGTTCGTCTCCCAACACTCCAGTACCAAATATGCTTACTCTGATCTGGCAGAAAGCGGGGTTTGTTGGATTAGTGGGTGTGGCACCATGCTTCACTTTTATTTTCTACTACTATTTCTACCACTATTTTCTACTACTATTTCGACTACTATTTCTACTACTATTTCTACTACTATTTCTACTACTATTTCTACTACTATTTTCTACTACTTATTTTCTACAATTTCTTCATATTTTCTACTACTTTTTCAACTAATATTTTTTTTACTGCTTTTTCAACTAATATTTCCCAGGCACCATGCTTCACTTTTATTGTCTACTACTATTTCTACCACTATTTCTATTACTATTTTCTACTACAATTTCTACTACTATTTCTACTACTATTTCTACTACTATTTCTACTACTATTTCTACTACTATTTTCTACTACTTTTTTCTACAATTTCTTCTTATTTTCTACTACTTTTTCAACTAATATTTTTTACTACATTTTCAACTAATATTTTATACTACTATTTTACTACCTTTTTAATACATTTTTTTACAATTTCTTCTTATTTTGTACCACTACTTTCCACTCTTTTGTTACCACTATTTGTTACTACTTTTGTACAATTTTTTCAATACTACTATTTATTATTATTATTTCTACCACTCTTTCTACTCCATTTTTACTATTTTTGTACTATTATGTTTAACTATTTTTTTACTACTTTTTCTGCTACCTTTTTACTACCATTTTAAAACAATTTTTTATATTATTTTCTATTCTTTTTCGTACTACCTTTTCTACTACTCTTTTCTTCTACGTTTTTACTGTTATTTTCTACTACTTTTTCTATTCCTTTTTCTACTGTTATTTCTATTACTTTATGAAATATCTTAAGACCCTGTTTCGCTGAATTCAAGGAACTCATCGTACTTATTCCTTCGTGTATCCAAGATGACCTTCAAATATTCAGAATATAACCATAGCATTCAAGTCCAGTTCCTAAGCAATCATTACCTGAATCAATCTCGGATCTCCGTCAATTTTGGGCTTCACCAAAGCCACATTTACGTCATCAGTGGAAGGTTTTGAGCGGCTTTCATGAGATTCGTTCTCCACAAAAAAGTTACTTAATTTTTATATCCATTTGTAATATAAAATAGAATCAGATCTTTTTTTCAACTCTCAACAAGGAAGTCGCCGATTGGCACTTCCTCCTTGTATTCTTTTAAAATATTGGCACTCCGCCATTATCATTACCAAATCACCTTCTTTTTAATAAACTTGTAAACTCAACTAATTTGTGCTTAATTATTCTTACATTTCTAAAAACATTAAAAAGGGGCATGCTACTCTGCATAAACCCGAACAATCTGAAATTTTTTTGATTTGTCAAAAATTTATTCTGTGTTACCAACTAAGTGAACTTTTGTTAGCCCCTCGTAATTAAGTATGAATATGAAAAATAAGGTAAAAATGGAAAAACATTAATAACATAATACTTCACTCAAGCTATAAAAGTTATTAGCATTAAAAAGTAATGATTAATTAAATATTTCTCTATCAACATCTACAAAAAATAATTAAAATTCGTTTAGTATTTGAGAAACAATGAAACTTGCACTACACTGTGCACCGCTACTATTGTCTACATTAAACAGTTTTTACTTCCAAAAAAAAGTACAAAAATTCGGCACAACACTGCTGTGCTACCAGGCCAACTAACTAACGAATTGAGGTCGAATTGAAAAAATATTGTTTACAACTTATTTGCGCAGCAAGTAAACACAACAAAACACTCAAATATACACCAATACATATGAGCAAATAAAAATAAAAATGTATGTACGTATGGGTATGTTGGTAAATATTTCTTCTTTTTTTTTTGGAAGGGTAAATTACATTTGTACAGTATGTGTTATTATTTTTTTTTATTCTTTTTTTCATGATAAAAGAAAAATATCAGTATAATAAATTATAATATTAAATATTTATATTCAAAATATATAGCGGACAAAGTTGATGCGTTTACATGCAAATATTGAAAAGGACAATATGTGTGCGCAGGTTTTGTGTGTGTGCGTGTGTCACCCAGTATATAGCTACACTTACTTAGGGTATATAAATAAATAATAAAGCGCTAAAACGTGTGAAAAAGAGAGACATTTAAACATAAATACACATAAAAAGAAAGCATAAATATGCATAAATAATGAATTTTGTTGGTATAGAATTACATAAATTCAAGAGAAAGAGAGAAAAAGCAAAAAAAAAAACAAAACTGCAATATAATTTATATAAGTCTGGATTTATACTATGTATATAAGTATGTATGTATATAACCTTAAGGTTATAAGGTTGAACATGCAGAGATCACAAAACAAACGAACGACAAGCTACTTACAATATAATAAAAAAAAAAAAACCCTGACTCTTTTGTTTAGAACAAAGTGAGAACAAAGGTATTAAATTTATTTTAATAATTAATAATGTGCACTTGAATGTCTGCTGTCATGCAAAAGCCTAAACCACAAAATTATAATTAAATTATATAATGTATTCAATGCTAGCTAAAATGTATTTATCAAATATAAATAGCATTAAATTTATAATCACATAATTATATAGTTACAATATAAGTGCGTTGAAGTTTTTTTTTTTACTACAACTTATAGTTTCTTATGTCCACTGTGCATGTACGTTTGAAATTGCTTGTTGCAACTGCAACAACACATCCCAAAACACTTATATACATATGTGTGTGTGTGCATGTGTGTGAAAATTCCAATTGGAATTATAACGCTACAACAAAACTTAATTGAAAATTGTAAATTGTATATATATATAGAACAATAGTACAATTGCAACAACTACAACCGCACTACCACATTCACGTATAAGTACATACTCCCCAACAAAAGCTGCTTTTATTGAACTACTACTACAACAAGCTTGTCCGCACACATACATACATGTATTTATATAGCAAAAGCAACAACAAATGCATTAACAATCGCATACACACACACACACATTCAATCGAACACACATTCAATGTATTGGAAACGAGTGAATTAAGTGCAAACATATAACAATTGTTCAAAAAACAAAAAAAATCAAAATCAAAATACTTTAACATACTTTTAGGTGGTAGAGAATATTTGCAGTTTATGTTCAGTTTATGTGTGCGAGTTTGTATTAGTTATTTTTATTATTTATTTAATATTGATATTTTTAATTTTCTCAAATATTTTCTTCTTTTTTATTTTATTGACTAGAAAAAATTTCCAATCTTTCTCATTCCCATTTCTTGCCTTGAAAACTTTTTCATTTTATATAAAATGAAATTAAACTTTCTTATTAATCCCAAAACAGAAAAAGAAAAATGGAAACTTATGCATTTGTATATTGCCAGTATTTTTTACAGTCAATTTAAGAAAAATCAATATTTTTTTGTTATGCATAGTTAGTAATAAAATATTTTGGCATAAATATTAAAATTTGTTTCGTTTTGTTGCTGTACTCAAATTTTCTACTTCAATTAGTTTCTACATTAAAACTGGATAACAAAAGTTTTGCAATTTTATAACTTTAACTATAACTGTGTGTAAAGTTTGGTAAATTACTAAAATCACTGTTTATTTGGGTCACTTTTAATATTCAATGAAGCTTGATTAATTAATTTTTATGGAGAATTTTTAAATATTTTCTTTTAATTAGTTCTTTTATTTTTAATAAAAAAAAACTCTATTCTAAATTATTTAAATTAATTTTCGAAAAGTGTGTGTAAAAAGACCCTCCAAATTGATGAATTTTACACATTTTTACACACAAAAATACAATATTGTGAGAAAACACATAGTGAAGAATGTAATACAATGTATTATTCCATGAAATATTCATGGAAAAGTAAAACAAAAATATGTAAAATTGACCAATTTTACACATTTACTTTGAGAAATATGTAAAAATATAAAAAAAATGTGAAATACAAAAAATAATACTGAAAAAATGTGAAACTAGAAAACTTACACATTTCCTGTTTAAAAATTAAAAACTATGAGCAATAAAGAAAGTTTACGTTGTTTTTTTTAAAATATGCGAATCATGGTAAAATAACGCAAAAAATTTTCACATTTTATATGGGGAAAATTAAAAAACCGAAAAAATACACACTAAATAATGCAATTTCATAATGTGTGCATCAAAATTTACGCATTTAATGTGGGGAAACACAAAAATGGATTTAAATTTTTTGCAGGCTTAAAATCTTATTTTAATTCATGCCAATGATCAAATCGTATGAGATTTTCATCGATAAGGAAAGCTGGAATGGGGAAGGGGGAAAGAGTTGAGATTTCTTCCCAAAACTCCACTAGTGCTACTACAAACAATGTGTATTTGTAGTTAGAAGCTCACAAGATTCAGAAATCAAAATCTACAAATTCCTTATGTAATAGTATTTTTACACATTTTTTTACTCCATTTTTTTGTCAATAGAATGAATAAAACTTGCAGTATAACATACTGTAATTTATAAATTTTATTACATTCTACAATATTACAATATAAATTGTTTAAATAATAATAGTAATAATAGTAAGAATGTCTGTCACGTAGAATTATTTGCAAAACCAAAGCATACACACACATATCTTTTATGCACACATTCATTATATGCACTCTCATACACACATACACAAATGTGCAGTACATATACACATACAAACATTTATGTTTTGTTAAGAGTATAAATTAACATTATCGACGATGATGGTGATGAGGATGAAAATTTGTTTTTAGTATTTGTTTTTGGTATGCAAAAGCAGCAAATTGTTGTATGCACACACACACACACACATATACAATTTTTTTTTAAAATGTACATGTGTGTGTGTGTGTGAATTTATAGATTTTTCTAATTATCTTCTACAACTACTAAGGCATATGCAAAGCTTTACATATAGACACAAATGCAATAACTATTTTTTTCATTTATTTTAATAATATTTAGTTCGTATTTCTGTATGTATTTGTGTTAGTTTTGTTTAAACAATTATTGTTGGTGTTGTTGTGATTATCACTGTAATTGTATTTAATACATATACGCCTTTATTTGCACTGCATACACTTAACACATATATAAATGCATATACATGTGCATGAGTGTGTGCATATGCTGCATATATTTATGAAACAATAAATAGGTATATGTGTGTGTGTGTGTGTGTGCGTGCGTGTGTGGGTGCTTGAGTGAGTGAGTGTTCCATTTAATACCAATACTATTATAGAATTAATTACGTACGTAATGCATTTGCTTAGAACATAACATGAATGAAATTAGTATTCGATTATTGCTTATGTGTCTATATATGTGTGTGTGTGTGTATGTATAAGTGAATATGTAAAATTAGCTTAATTTATATCAATGAGGTCATAGTAAAATTATATGCTTCATGTGTTAGATTATACTCAAGGGAAATTATGGTATGTGTGTGTGTGAAATAGCTCAGAAAATAATTCCATGTTAAATACTGCAATGGACCTTCTAGAATTCTTTGAATTTTCCAAGAATTTAATAAAATAAGTAGATTGTTGTTGGTTTCTTTAAAAATTTGTAGCAAGCTTATAGCTATTTGTTGTTGTAAATGTAGAGAATTTGTTGGAAAAAGTCAAAATAACTTTTCTGAGAATGTTTGTTTCAGGTGAAGCTGCTTGAAATTTTGTTTCTGATATTTTAGTGGAATTTGTTTTTCAAGGAATTTGCTTGTATCTGAAACTTTTAATACAATGATAGGAATTCAAGTTTAATTTAAAGTTTGTGTTTCGAATTAAATACAAAAACAAATTATTGTATTGGAAATTCAGGAATATTTACAAAAGTATAGGTATAAGTAATCTCAATTTGGCTTACTATCATCAAGAACAGTGAAACTGCAACCAAACTATACGATATAAATTAGTCATCACATTAAACTGTGCTGAGTTCCTAAACATAAAAGAAAATTAAGTTGAGTTCCTTCTGCACTCGTCACATTATGTGATAACATACAATACTTTACGCATTGTTGTTCACATCATTATAAAAGATTTTGTTTTTACGTTCCAAAATTTCCAGAATTTCAAAGAATAAACTATAAACAAAATACACTAAATAAGTATATTCTACAACCGTTTTTGATAAATAAATTATGTGTTGCATATTTTTGGGCTCATAGTAAAATATATAATAAAACACACACTTATAAACTCATACATACTATGAAACCTCACACGACCCTTACGTGATATTTGATTTTAATTTCTATCAATTCACTGCACTATAAAAAATTTAATTAAAAGATCCTGCAAATTGAACTATACTATAGTATGAATGAATCTTTACCCAAGAAAGGTGAAAAAAAATTTTGATCAGAAATCAAAGGAACCAACGGATTTTGGCCAATCTGAAACGATTTTATGATAGTTTAAAGTTTATGACCGATTTCTGATAATAAAAAACATTTCTTAAAAGATTTTTCGTATTTTTGTATAATGAACTCGAGGATCCCATTTACAATTTACCATCAATATTCATGGAATGTACAGCACAATCATTCGGCCCATTATTACCTATGGGTCCCTCGTCTGGTGGAAAGCGTTGGGTAAGAAGAGCAACTACACTCGCATGGGGAAAAGTACAAAGACTTGTCAGCTCGAGGAGCTCAGGAGCTGTAAGTAGCGCACCTCAGAAAGGCTTAAATATAATATTTCATCTCTTACCGCTAAAGGTGTTTTTTCTAGGGCGTGCCGCAAAAGAAACTCTCAGACTACGAATAATCCAACGTGTGGAGATCAGAAAACTAATGGAGACTCTACAATTTTGAGTGAGATAAAGCGACGGGGTCAAAGCTGACTTTGATGTGGCCACGGATTATATGACTTCCAATTTAGAATTCCAACTTTATATACAACCAGGAAAACCTAGAACTCGGTTTCGGTAACAGGTAATGCTGGTATTACCATCTTCACCGATGGTTCAAAGATGGAGAACGGAACTGGAGCTGGTCTCTACTCCCAAGACCTACAGCTAAGGCGGTCGTAACGTTTTCCTGACAGCTGCAGCATTTCTCAGGCAGAGATTTTTGCTATTGAGAAAGCAGCTCGACTTCTACAAGACAGTACGATTTAGATTTCGAATATCACTATCTTTACTGACAGTCAGGCTGCAATGAACGCAATAGAATCCAAAATAGTTAAATCAGAGATTGTAAAGAAAGGTCGTGCTTCACTGATGGCCATTGGGCACCACAACTGGGTTCCTGGACATGTTAATATTAAAGGGAACGGAATAGCAGATGAAATGCACTGTCTGCTGCGCTTTTTGCCAGATCAGAGTAAGCATATTTGGTACTGGAGTGTTGGGAGACGAACACCTGAGCTCTCTAACACCGCTGGATCTGATAAGATTTATTAATCAATCTGGTAGATTTAAAGAATAGCAAAAAGGAGCACAGGATATAGTACAATGGACGTAAAACTTGTCTGAGTGCTGTATTCTTGAATACTTCTTTCACTGTTCCAACAAAAAAAAAAAACAAAAACAAAAAAAGGATGTTGCTACTGGGTTTGAATGCTAGTAAAAACAAACAAATTCTAATTGCATTGAAAATTGTAAAGAAATTTGTAAATATGTGATAAAAGTAGAAATTAGAAATTAGTAGGAACTTCTTGTATATAATAGTAGCATAAGTAAAAATTATAGAATTAAAAAAAAAAATCAACTTATCTCACATTGCATTGCATCCTCTATAGAGTTTTCTATACCGTATACCTAGTGCTTAATAAATATGCACGCATGTGTTTCCATTAAGCAAAGACGACACACTTAGCATTACTTTACACCCATCCATCCGCACTCTTTTCCTTTCTTTCCACAATTTAAGTGTAACTAATTTACACATGTTTTATTTCTACTCTTCAATTCTCGTTGGCATGCCCTTTCATTCCTTAGAATTTTGAAAAATGTAAAAAGTTTTTCATGTTATTTTTTTTTTTTTCGTTTTTGTTTTGTTGCCATTACATTTGAACAATTTCATTCCCCATTCCATTTCTTTGGTACTTAATTTTTCTATATATATATCTTGAGTTGTTTAACAAAACCGCCTACCAGTGTTGCTATGTAACCATTTGCTGCCGCTTGTGTGTTGTAATTACAATTCAATTAAAAGGCCATTTGCCATTTGCTATTTACTTCCTGTATATATGTAAGTAGGGAAATGAAAAACAAAAAACAAAAAAAATTTAAATGTTTACAAAATCTCTTTTTGAAACTTTTATTCCTACTGGATGCTGAATAAGCAAGTTAGAATTTTAAGTTGACAGTATAATGTCAAAAAACTGGCAGTTTTTAATTAGACTTAATTTCAAAGAATCTGTTTAATAATTATTACACAAGGAAACATATGAAAGCAATGAAAAATACAAGAGCGCGTCTGCACGAAATATTCAAGTAGAGGTTAACTTTTAAATTTTGTGAAATTATGAAAAATTTAACAATAAAAAAAAAATAAATAAATAAATATATAAAAAAATGAAAATATCATGCTTAACTCTGTTGTTTTTCAGAGGAAGTTATACCAAGTCGTAAAATTACTTCTCGCTCTTTTTCGCGCTTTCTCATTTCATAGCAGTATGAATTTCTAATTAAGCTAACTTTCTCATCATTCGCATTTGGGTTTTCTTCATTTGTGTTGAGCTGCTGTGCGTCGTTCTGTTCTCTCTGTCTTTCTCTCTCTAAAGGAATTTCATTAAAAACTTTGAAAAAACTTTGGAAATTTCAATTAAGCGCATTACTTTGAATGGTATAGAATTTTAGCTGCTACTCAAAATTCAGAAAAAGAAATTGCGTGGGAGAGAACGAAGGGACAGAAGAAAAAAAGAAAGTGTAGACACTTTGTCGCCAAATGATATGCAGAGAAATGTTGCTTGTTGTTGTTGATGTCCCTGTTGTTGTTTCTGCTGTTGTTGTTGTTGTTGCTTCTGCTGTTGATATTTGCATATCCGGTGTGCGAATGAAATGATTAACTGCCATTTGCTGGCAGCCACTCAGCCAAAGCCAGTGTTGCCATGACTGGTTGCTCCGATGAAATGCTGCTACATTGTTGTTTTAATTGTTGCTGTTGCTGCCTTCGGATTCTTTTAATTTAACGGTACATTAATTAAGCGTTATGTGGAAATAAAAAGAAAAGCAATGTAACATAGAGACGAGAAAGGAAGGCAAAGAGAGCAAAAATAAAAAAGAAAAACAGAGAGTGAGTATAAACGTGAAAAAATGGAGAGAAAGAGAGAGCGCGCGTAAACGTGAGAAAAAGTAAAAGATCAACAAAACAGCTCTCTTAATGCTAATGTGTAATGGCGATAGCAAGAAGTAGAGCAGACAGGAAAGCAAAGCCATGAGCAACAGGAACAACAAAGTTTATTTAGTCTTTTTTTTTTTTTAATTGTTGCTTTTAAGTGCGCATTGGGGAATTTTAGTTGAAAGTTCACGTTGACTCTTGGAAGCTTAATGTTGTTGTCGTCGTTGTTTTTTTTTTGTTTTTTTGTTTAAAAAGTATTGCCTTCTTCTTGTATGCTTTTTTCTCTGTACTCTCTTTTATTTTTTTTAATTTTCTTTCCAATATTTTTTTTTTGCTTTTTTGTCGCAAAAAAAAAAAAAAAATATGGCAGGTTTTTTCCACGCTTATTTCCGTTGCCTTAACATTTGCTTTAAAATTTTTTTTTGTTCTGCGGTCTTTATTTTTAATATGTGTACATATTCAATTCCTGTGGGAAATTATATTTTTGTAGATGTAGTCAGTTTTTAAAATGCACTGTCAGCTTAAATTACATTAAAAAAAAAATCAGAAAACATTTAAAAATTTATATTTTAGAAAAATTGCACTAAAGACGAGTAGAAGCAAAAAGATATCAACTCTTCAAAAAATTGAATTGAAAACCACAAGAATCTCTTGGAGTCTTAAGAAAGATTTTAAGCGGGTTCGCTTCATCAAATATAAAACTCTATGGTTATTATTTCGTAAACATCCAAAGAAAGCCTTAGTACCAGAGCTGTAAAAGAGTGCAATCATTTGAGGATATAAGTCACAAATGAATAATAATTTTTGATTGCAGTTATTGAATAATGTGTTCTGGAGTCAAAAACGTTATTCAGTAACTGCAATCATGAATTGTCGGTTATTAACTGTGACTTCAAGGTTTTGCAATTAAATTGATTGCATTCTATTACAGCTCTGCTTAGTACTGACTTTTTTGTATACCTACATATATTTTTTTTTGGAATAAAATAAGTTCCTTTATATATCTTCATTTAGATATACACTTTATTAACATAAAACTTCTCCTAAATTCATATCTTACTAACTTTCCAAATATCTCTTAAAAATGTTGCTAATTTTGTGTGGCCAACAAATATTGAAAGCTTGACAAAAACATTTTCAAGAAAAATTTATTCAAATTTTAACCAAAAAAAAGTATAATTCATAAACTTTCTTGAATATTTGCTAAAATTTCCATTTCGAAACCGCAAATGCATGCATGCATTTTAAAATAAATTCTAATATATTCAATGAATGCATGTTATGCATAATGTGCCAATGAGCCTTGCCAAAGAGAGAGGGAGTAATAGAGAAAGAAAGAAAGGGGAGACACAGAACGAATATAATAGTGAGAATGTTAACTTCCGTTTTAAATAGTGACCGGAAATTCCGGTGATCAATTTAATGCTAGGGTGCAGCCGCTTATATGCAACAAGCTGTGCATTTGTTTATCAACGATAGCAATAACAACAAATTTTTGCAATTTGAATGAAAAATTTAGTATTCATTTTTATAGTCCTGAAATATTTGGCGCTACTGTGAATTTCTGGCGCAAGGAATGCAAAATTTTGTAATGATAATTTTTGTGGGAAACACGCACTTTGAATATAAAATATATTTAAAAAAAAAAAAAAAAATCCATTGATTTCAACATATTTCCAATAAAATAATGTTGGCCACCTAAAATTATGCAATATTAAATTATATCAAATTTATTCAGATTAATTTTTTATATATATTACAGAATTTTATTTTTTTGAAGAATAATATACGAAAACTTATGGAACATATACTTCTGTGGTCACAAGGCATAACAGCACAACTCGAGTTTTATCGCATTCGAGTTATTATTATAATTGAAATCTTCTTATCCAATTTTATATTGTGTCAAAATTTTATGAATATCGGTTCACTGATTTACGAGATATTAAAGGAAAAATAGCACAACTCAAATTGATTTCTATTAGCATTTGAATCTTTGAAGTGCTCTCCTGTAAAATTAAAAAAACTGACTTATGCTGTTATGCCTTGTGACCACAGACTTGTAGGTACAAGTATATCACAACTTTTTGTTTATTTATATATATAATTTATACCAAAAAAAATATGCAACTTAAAATTTTCCAAAAAAAGTTCTACAAATATTTGATTCATACCTGTAAAAATATATATTATAGAACTTACTTTGAATAAAATGTGTACCCAAAAGTATGCAACATTAGATAAAATAGACTTTCTAATGTAAAATTTTATTTTTTGAAGAAAATTAATAAAAACTAGTGAAGCACACAAGCAAATCAATTCGATTTTAACTTATTTTAAATGAAATTTATAGCAAAAAGTATGCTTTATTAAATATATATAAAAATTTTCTGCAGATCAAAGATTCAAAATATTTTAGAATTTGTCTATAAATAGAAAAATAATGAAAATGAAAAATTAGATTTTTAATTTCTTTTCAATAAAATTTGCGCGAAAAAGTATGCAATAATAAATAGAAAATTAATTTATATCATTACTAATAAAAAATATTTCAAAACTTTATTATTCGAAGAAAAATATACGAATAACAACACTGTGCAACAGCCAGAATTGGACTGGTGATTTGACATGTAGTCTTGAGTAATAGGTTTTCGAGATAACGGTTCATGTACTGTGAAAACGGTTTTATAAAGACTGTGCCGAGACATTTTTAATTTATGGGTTATTGTTTTTGGTGTACATAAAAAAGTTGTTTAGTAGAAAAAGATGCATATTTTTTGTAAACAACAGATTCCTCTATCTAAGGTCCATATACAAAATTTTAAGAGTATTTTAAGTACAGCTTAGAACAATATTGCCAACAAACTAAAGGAATGATAAAAGTATTATAGTGTTTTTGGGAAAAAGTCACCAAGTTCGATGGAAAAAACCATATGTATATACAGATGTACATAAAAAACTTATTTTCAGTAAAATTTGCACCAGAAAGTATGCAATGTTCAATAGAAATATATTAAATATATTAAAAACCATTCAATTTTGACGTCATTGAATTAAAGTTTTACCCAAAAGTATGCAATATTGAAAGAAACTAAATTTCGTGGCATTTTTAACACAAAATATTTCAAAACTTTATTATTTGAAGAACCATATAAGAAAACTAAATACAAAATTTTAGGATTTTAAATCATTTTTATTAAAATTAGTACCAGAAAGTATGCAAAATTAAAATAAATCAAATTAAATTCTAATTCAAAAAATTTCAAAATTTTATTCCTCAACAAAAAAAAAAATTAATAAAAAATAATGCCACCCACACACAAAAGTATTTGATTTTAAGTTATTCTGAATAAAATTTGTACCAGAATATAAAAAAAAAAAATGTTCGACACATTTCTCTTTTCCATAATATTTATCCATTCTTCTTTCTCAAATATTTTATATTTTTGATTCAAGCAGCGATAATCATATTTAATTATTCAATAGCTATGCATAATTAAGCAATATGTGTGTTTTTTGTTTTTTCTTTTTCAATCGCTCCTGAAAATAGGGTACTCAGTATAACGAAAGTAGATAAATATTTTTTTGGCATATTGCATATTTTAAGGCTCATTAGAAATTCATTAAAGCACACATACACACTAACAAATATGTATTCATTTTAACACAACTTTCATTAGATAACCGCACAAAAAAAACCGGAAAAAATTCACGCAGCAAAAAAAAACCAAATATTTGCTTCAAATTTTTAAATCCTAAAATTATGCAGCTAAATTTGACAAAGTTTATAAGCTTAAATGAGTACAGTAACCAAAAACCAAAGCAAGAAAAAATGGGAGTAAAATATAAAATAATTGAATTAAAAACCCAAGCATTTTAAAGTAAAACTTGACTATGTCATGGATGCCTAAAAGTGTGCTATAAAAAACAAATTATGTAAAATGAAGGAAAAATATTTCATATTTTTATTTTATTTTAGCTAGCTTTGAAATTTTCTGTTTTTTATTTATTTTCGTTTTTTTTTATTTTGGTTTTTTTTTTTAATTTTTGTATTCACTTTTTGACCTACAGTTTAATTGTGACTTTATGCATATTTTATAGGTTCTGTATGTTGCGTGTATATTTATGTAGATGTAGTGGTAGAGCAGCAGTGGTAGCCACTACCACTAAAGTTAACATATAAAATCAGAGAAATAAAAATATATAAAACTAGTATAAAAAAGCACAGAAAACACAGAATTTTCATTTCATATAAAATGAGCAAAAGTTTTATGCGTACCTATGTGTATGTGTCTGTTGCACATATAAATGAAAAATTTATGTAAAATAGACAACATTTATGTACAAATACGTATGCATATATATATATGTATATTTGCATATGTGTGCATGTCTTTTAAATATTTAATATGTATCTACATACAAAGAGAGGGGAAAAAACTATTTAAAATGAGGGCATATTTTTCTATGTATAGTATTTATTTAAAAATAAACAAATAAGAAAAAATCACAAAAAAAACAATAAACAGCAACAACATGCTCACGTGTTTCTATAAATTTTTAAAAACATGCGCTTATACATAGATCTATATATGAATGTATGTGTACTATCAGTGTATATGTTTGCTCTGGTACATACATATATGTGTGTGCTCTAAAAAATATGCAAATTTTTTTTGTATATTCCACACCACATGATCTCAATACAGCAAAATAAGAACAAAAACAACAAAACAATAACAAGTAGCAGCATCGTTGTTTTGTTGATATTATTTTGTTGTTTTTGTTGTCTTTTGCATAATAATGTCAAAACGACCATGTTAATATACTTCAAAACCCAACAACACCTACACCAATAGCATAACAAGAACAATAGCTCATCCCAAAGTAGAAGTAAGAAAAAATAGCACACAAAATATCCTGTCAAATATGACTTTTGTTTTACCAAAAATACATTATCATAAATGCCATTTACGTATGTGTTTGTGTCAGAAAAACAACACCGACAACGATTCATATATGTATGTAAGTGAGTCATGCTTCTAAAATTTCCATGCCATATAAATTAAAATACAAGAACAATGTCTGTTTTTTATATAAGTATTTGCAGAAAAGTGTCCAAAAATTAGAACGTTGTCTACAGCAGAGTTACTCATACTAAATTATTGTAAAGTAAGTCTCCAAAAAATTAAGTGGAGGTGTTGCAGTTCATATAAAATGATAAAGGAATATTAGAAAAATAAACCCTTAGTTGCAAGGACTTTAAACAAAACAGTAAGTGGAAGTGGGCAAGTGTCGAAAACACATGGTAAATATCTTTGTTCACTTTGAATGGAGGAATATAGATTCAAGGCTTTCGTTCTAGTATGAGTATACAATAGTATTCAAATGCAAACACATTAGCATCTGCACTTCAAAAACTTCTAATTTATGTTGTTGGCATAAAATACGCATATTAGTTCAAATAATATATTGTATTCTTTTTGTCATAGGTCCTTTATATAAATCTGTAAAAATCACACTTGACCAATAGACAATAACCTTGTTAAGCTTATGAATTTTTATCAAGTGGGTAATTTTGAAATATGTGCAAAATATGAAATAAAACTTGATATTAATTTTTATGAGTTTTCCACAGGTTTTTTATGATAAAATTCTTTATGAGTCATATGTGATTCATAGGCAGTGAATATGTTAAGTCTATAGGGTTTACTGTGTGGGCATTAATTTACTTGTAGAATGCTGTTTGAGGTGAGTATTTAGCTCTAAACCAATGAATCGCTTTAATTTTTGGCATTAAATAATCATCAATATAGTCACATATAACTTATTAGTAACGCTCGTATCTTTTTTTGGACCAAAAACTGTATATCTCTACAAAAATTTTTAAAAAACTGTAAATCGATTTCAAAAAAACTGTATATTTCGCGGTATGAATTTTTTTCAATGAAAATTAAGATGGAAAGCAATTTATCCATTATCTAAATCATCTTCGTTCTCCATTTTCAAATCTCCTTCTGTAGTTGTATAGAATTAGTGCTTGGAAGAAATTTGACGCATGCATATTTCAAGTTACATTTGACGATAAGAATCGCCTTCAATTTCTTTCAAAAGTATATTTGCAATGAGTTTTGCATTGCGATTGATAAATTTGATTTTCCTAGCGTTCAAAAATTTTATATTTTTTTCTTGCGGTATTTTGGTAAAAAAAAAAAGGCGGTACGCGGTTTTGGAGTTGAAAAAACTGTATACTACCGCGAAAAACTGTATAAGCAATAAACATGCTAAGCTTTTGAGACTTAGTGTGCGGATTTTGCTTTTGCTAAAAAAAAAATTTGCTAAGACTATAAACTAACTCTGGGTTAATGAATAATTTTAGTTTTTGGCATAAAATATTCATAGAAGTTCCAGTCACAATAAGTATCTACTTTATTTCAGTTTTCAACTGAGCTTTTCTGTTAAATCACACATGAGTCATATGTGATTCTTAGGCAGTAAGTATTTGAAACCTAAGAGATTAATTGTAAGTAAAAATTTTTGGTTGTAAAATGGTTTTAAAAATGATTTCTTGACTTAATAACAATGAGTCATTTTTGTTTATGACAAGAAATATGCATAAAAATTTAAGAAAGATGTTGTTTCTACTTTATTTCAACTTTCTCTACGATTTTCTGTCATAATTCGTATGAGTCACATGTGACTCATAAATTGTAAAATGAGTTAAACTTATGAGTTTTGCTGTATATACATTAATTTTGTCTTAAAGTGTCTTTAAATATGATTATTTAGCTCTGAGTCAATGATTCATTTCAATTTTTGACTAAAATATTCATAGAAAATCACAAGATATGTTGAAACTTAATTTTTTTGATAAATTATTAACGATTCACATATGACTCATATGCAATTAACATGGTAAACTACTCAGTTTTACTTTAAAGGTTTTCACTTTGATGTAAAGTGCATTTTAAAATGATTCTCTAGCTCTGAGACAATTTGTCAATTTAGCTTTGAGTTAAATTCATTTATGTATTCCAAGGAAATTTGAAATTTAATTTGCTGAAACTTTCCGTAGTAATAATACATAGGTTCAATGTTTTCTATTTTCATTGAAAATTATTAAATAAATGTATTGAAGATAAGGAAACAATAGTTTCTATACTGCCTCATATCACTTTATTTACATTTACATTAGCGACACGTTTTTACTCATTACAGCCACTGATAAGAATAACTCATTTCAATATGAATAACAGAATTTAATTAATTGATAACTTATGTTATTTCACGCATTTACTTCCTAGAGAGATAACGGAGGGCAACAATATAGTAGGTATAAGTCATAGAAAATTCAATGTCAATAACTAAAGTTTAAGTTCAAGTTAGACTTAGTTTACTGCAGGTCTGATATGGTATTGTTGTTGCCTGTATATGTGTTGTTATTTTACACAATTCTTCATAGGTTTTTCCCTTTAAGTAGCATACCTAAGAATTTTTCAGAATTTACTTATCTACAAAGCATATTTCTGAGAATACAGGATATACTTGGATTTAGAACTACAACTAAGCAATGAATCGATATCGAATTTACTAAGAAAAGTATATAAAATATGAACAAGAAATATGTGGTAGCTATTTAAAAACATATACAACATATAACAAAACATGTTTCTGAGAACACATGATACACTTGCACTTAGAACCAATGAGACCAATAAACTTATAACGGTCATTTGCCTCTGCTTTATTTTTCTAAATAACCCATCGAGTCATTCAACTCTATCAGCAAATTGGAAAACATCAAATAAAACAAGCAAAAAAAAAAAAAAAAAATGTCAGTGCTTTCAAAAAATTAATAAGCCAAGAATTTAATAACTTTTCTAAATTAAATTTCAAAGAAAATTGTTAAGGTACAAAAATAACAATAAAACGAATATTTTTCTATAAAAATTCAATTTTTGCAAATTATATGGCCTCAAAAAGACTTCCTTCCGGTTTACTATAATACATAACAAAAAAAAAAATAAAAAAAAGGCAACGAAAGAACTCAGAAGAAAATGAGAAAATAAAAGAATATACTAAAACGTAAAAAATGGAAATCAATCAATATTGAGTGGGCAACCGAACCGAAACATACAAAAGAGCATGGTACAAGTAGATGTGTCGAAGTTGAGATGAACGTTAAGGTAACAGTCGTGTTAAAAGATGTAGGTAGCTAGCTGTACAAAAAAAAGAAGTTACGAGTAGCTTTATTGGATATTGAAAATGTAACAAGCAAATAGTAAAGATGATGAAGAGGAGAAAGAAGAAGAAAAAGAATAAGATATTAGAGAAGAAGCTGCTGGCTGAGAAGAACGATGTTTGAAAATGTGTTTGTTGTAGTAATGAACTAAGAAGGATAAGAAAAGAATCAACAGCATTTAACTAAAGTACTATGTAGATATATTAGGGTGAAAGAAAAATATTTACATTGAATTTAGCATAAGATTGATGAAATAAGAGTATAATATGAAATAATTGTATGTTGTTGCTTGTTACTTATTGTAATGTTACTTACTTCAAAAGAGTAAATTTATACATTTGTTACGCAAAGAGGAACAACACGATTTTTATTTACAAGTCATAGTAAATGATTTCCTATGAATGCTAGTCAATGGTTAGATATAAATTGGGGGTGAGAGCAAATCTATCAATTTGTGAGAGTAACAGATTAAACTCTTTTCAATTGACCAATCACAGTCGTTGGTTAGCATTGAGATCCGTTTGGATGCTTTGGGTTCCGGGTCATATTGGGATTAAAGGGAATAAATCTTCGGATACACTAGCAAAGAAAGGAGCATCAACTCCTTTCGTAGGTCCAGAGCCATTCTGTACTCTCTCTATACTAATTAAGAAAGAAGAAGAAAATCAAAGGAAATTATAGTGGGAACATAGACCAGTATTAGAGCATTCGAAAGCACTATTAGGAGCCTATAACCTAAAACGCTTCAACGGATGTATGAATTTGTCAAAGATTAGTCTTAGAATCATTACAGGAATTCTAACAGGTCATTGTAGGTTGAACTATCACCTAACAAAACTGGGAATTACCGCTAATGAATCATGTAGGTTTTGCAGAGAAGATAAGGAATCTGCAAAGCACATCTTAGGACAGTGCCCCGAACTTATGCATATTCGTAAAAGAAAACTGGGTAACCACCAAATACCAGATGATAATCTCAACTCCATAGAAGTAGGATCCATACTAAAGTTCCTACTGGAGGCTAAAATTATGGAAATACTATGAGTCCATGAAGGGGCACAATAGATCTTAAATGTCGCAGTGCGCTACCCCAATAATAATAATAAAAGCATTAAGAGAGTGTAAAATTCTCTCAACTCAATTGGTGTAAATTTGTAATAAATTTTTACTACTTTTTCAATCCAAATGTGTAAAGATTTAATAAATTTTTTGATTTTTTAAAATACCTTCAAGTATATTATATAAAAATTGTAAATCGCTTAAAGTATAAAAGGATGATAAAATTTTTTTTTCTTTTTTTTACAACTGCATTATGCATTGTAAACAATTTAGATAAGGAAAAATTTTTAGTTGGAAAATTTTTAGGAAACTAAATATTTACTTAATAAAATTTCATAATATTAGTATTTATCTACTATGGAATTTTTCGTAAGTCTTTGAAAAAGCAACACATACACACACACACATACGCACTTCAAAAAATTAAGAAACTAGTAATAGTAGTTTTATGAAATTGTATAATACAGTAAGTAGTAAAATAGAAAAATAGTAAAATATGTTGTTTGTTGCATAATTCATAATGCCAAAACAGTAGCAGCTGTTACTGTTTCTACGTTAGTGTTTGTTGCTATTATATACATTCACACATACTTTATAATTCATTTTATATATATTTATTTGCACCCGTTGCTAGTACCTAGTTGTGTGTAGTGTTTTTCCATGTTATTTTATTTATTTTTTTTTTTTTTTTTTTTTTGTAATTTTGTCTTCAACTTTTACTACTACAATATATACTTCGTACAATTTTGTTGCAAATGTGTGCACATGTGCATAAGTGTGAAGTGGTGTTTTTTGTGTGTGTATTTGTGTTTCTTCTTAATGTCAAAACCAGCAACTGAAAAAGTATTAGAAGAAACAACGGCAACTGTAAAAGCAACAGCAGGTGTTGACAACAGTGACATGTCGTTTGGTACAACAATAACGACAACAAAATTGAGAAAGAAAAGAGTTAAACAAAAATCGAAATAAAATTTCAAATTTAAATTCAAATTTAAATGTAACTTACAAAAAGAAAAAAAAAACTTAATAGTATTTAAATAAAATTATAGTACTTTTTGTACTACCAAAATATGCATACATGTAATGAAAGAAGACATATTTTTATTGCGGTTGTATTAGTAAAGTTTTCTCTTTAGTAATGTTTCTCAGAGAGAAGCATTTTTTAAAACAGGGGTGCCCAAAAGTTTCCATTCAAGTACTTTTTTTACTCGTTGCTGTAACATAAGTATTTTACTTGGTATCGGAAAAAATGGTCAGTATCGGATACTCGATACTTTTCAAAAATATTAATTTAAAAAACTGAAATATTGCTATACAATATTTAAAATTGTGGATCATTTTACAATATTTTACAGCAATCAACAATATATTTCAAAATGCTACTGCAGAATTATTCAAAATATTTCAGTCCATATTGCAATATTTCAAAGTATGACAATATTGCAGTACAGTATTGAAGTTCTAGAAGATATTTCCGGCCATGCATGCAGAACATAATGTTTATTGAAATCTTTTCATTAAAACTTTCCTTAAACCACTGGATAAGGTTAGAAGAACGGCAGCCATATTGATTACTGGGGCTCTCCGTACTACCTCCACAAAAGCTCTCTTCGCAATCCTTCATTGGTTGCCAACTTCACTTCTGGTTAAGCAACAAGCTAAGTGCTCTGCTGCCAGACTCAGTGCCCTAACTCGCTGGACCCGGTCAAACCTGGGCCATGCCAAGATTTCAATCCAAGATACGTCCGTACCAACTAACGTAGACTACATTTGCTCTACCCCTAATTTAAACCACACGTTCTTCACCCATATCCCCAGTAGAGAGGAATGGGTTAATGACGAGGTGGTCACTAACAATTCAATTGACATCTATACAGATAGATCCAAATCGGAGGAAAGAGTCGGCTGTGGTATCTGCTCTAGTAAGTTAGATCTCAGACTCTCTTTCCGACTTCCTGACCATTGCAGCGTCTTTCAGGCGGAAGTAATGGCTATCTATCAAGCGTCCAAGTGGCTTATTCGCAACGATTCATTCGATAAGAATATCACGGACAGCCAAGCAGCAATCAAGTCCCTTGCCGGTGTTTTCACTACATCAAAGCTTGTTCTCGACTGCCGATATTCACTCAACATTTTGTCGAGTCACTCGCAGGTCCACCTATATTAGGTGCCTGGACATATGGATATTTCAGGTAACTGCAATGCCGACGAGTTAGCAAAACAGCTGCGAGCCAGATATATCACCTTCCTGCACAATTGGTGTCCCTCTTACGTCTATTAAATTAGCCATTAAGCAAAACTACCTTGAGAAAGCAAAAAGATCCTGGGTAGCGGAGCATACCTGTGGTATTACCAGGCTAACATGGACCACTATGGACAATAGACGAACTAGACAGCTACTCAACCTTAGCAGAAACTCCATCAGCATTACGACTTCGGTGCTCACGGGACACTGCATAATGGGGAGACATGCTGCACGACTAGGACTGCCATTTAATGACTTCTGTCGGGGCTGCGGCTCTGAGGAGGAGGAAGAAACAGTCCTCCATTTCATGTGCGAATGCCCATCCCTGGCCAGGAGGAGACTAAAACTCCTGGGCTCACCTTTCTTCACTAGTCTGTCCGAGCTATCATCCGTAAATATTAAGGACATAGCCAGATTCATTATGGAATCCTCATGGTTCTTCAATCCGGAGTCGCGCCGTACTGTGGTATCACAATGAGCCTAATTATGTGCTTAAGTGTGCTTTCAAGCAGAAGGCTGCCACTCCAACCTAACCTGACCTAACCTAACCTAACCTAACCTAACCTAACCTAACCTAACCTAACCTAACAAGCTTTAATCTGTTGATTAGTTTTCCTTCTATTATAAAACCATGATTTATCGTGAAAAAAATCGTGTTGAGTAGTGTAAACTGTAGGCTCAACCATGTTGTATCACAATGGGCCGTTCTGTCCTGAATGTTTTACTTGACAACCATTTTAAAAAAGAGTAATTCGTCTCTTTAAACGAGTATTCGATACAATTACATATTCGATACTTTTTTCCTATATTTTCGGTAGCATCGATACTTTTATTCGATACAAGTAATGAGTAGAAGTATCGATACTATGTGGGTATCGAATCAACACTAGCTTTTACAAAAACAAATATGCAACAAATGCATAGGCCGTGGGCACTAGAGTGGGTTGAAGAAAACAACAAAAAATTCGAAACTAATTAAAATTAATAGTGCATCAAAAATTCAAGTAGCTATAACTTGTTTGTTTATGGATTGAGTTGTATACTTCTTGAGTAAGAATTTAATGATTTTTCCAAGGTTTTAATTTTGTGAAAAGTAAATTGCATTTAGGGGGTTAGAACTTTGAGTAACAGACTTTACTAGTGCAATATGACTTCGGAGATGAATAACATTTAAAAAGTAAATATTATACTCGTAAAAACGTTTTCAACAATGCATTATTTATGAATATCGGACATCAAATACCAAAGTTATGATAAAAAATTAATTTTGGCGGTTTTTAGGGTGGCCCAAAAAAATTTTTTTTTTTTTTTGGTTTTGAGATACTCTCCACATAAGCTTTCAAATAGGGGATGAATTTTTCAAACTTTTTTTTTGGTATAGGGACCGACACGGTCTAGTGGGCACCTCTGATTAAAAAGTTCTTTTGAAAGTATATAACATGTTTCATAGCCCGTTCAAAGAGTGATGAAGAGAAAGAGAGAAAAAAAACAAGAGAGAGAGAAAAAATATATATCAAAAAATATTTTTATTTTTTTCCACTAACGGTACGAATATTTCTGCTGTCACTTTGATATAACATAAGTAGTAAATTTTTCATTACAGAGAAACCTATTTGTTGCCATTCTTTATGTTTCAAACAGAATAACGAAAAAATTTTTGTCAAAAAAAAATGAATTTAAGAATTTTCTAAATGAAAAAAAGTGTAGTTATTGAAGCCGTTCTACAGTTTTTGCTTTTTTTTTAATATTCCGAAGGAATTTTGATTTAATCTTTCGTAGTGAAAAAAATATTACATCATTTGAAAATATCGGCGATGCTTGCAGGTTGAGACACATGAAGACATGCAGGTTGAGACACTATGCGTGCGTTATATATTTTTGAGGGAAAACATCAAAGACCTCATTTTAATGCTTGTTTATGTTCGGAACTGGTATTGAACTTTTATAATAAGCAAACACGGGCAACCGAAAAAAGGAAACGTCGTGTTCAGATGAAGATGTTGATTTTGTTTGATATGTATGAAGAATTTACCAGTCAAACTAACTAGAACAAATTTCAAGGAATGTAACAAGCGTCAACAATCATTCCATTTAAACTATGCTATAACGCGAAGTTATTTCACGTGCCGAAACTGCGACTCTGATGCCGAACTTTCTGACGAAAATGAATGATTTATTTATTATCTTCTTCATGGCTGAGGCCTTCATGATAAATAACTAAATAATAATATTTTAAAATTAATCTTCATAGTTTTTTTTTGTTCCAACATTTTCTCGATTTCTATGACTGTCTCAACCTGCATGTCAATAATTTTTTTTTCGGCCAAAAAACATATGTTCAGAAAATTGGCCATAACTTTTTAATTATTCAAGCAATTCAACTATTTTCTGCAGCAAGTGTAGCCCAAGACATTATGCAATGGTATATAGCTTTTTGTGATATTTTTTGAACATAAAAACAAAACTCGTCTAAACCTGCATGCCTTTCCCCTACTGTTGCAAAAAAAACCAGTAAGCTAATCGAGAGGTTGCTAAAAGCAGAAGGGTGAAGAGTGAGGAGGTAGTTTAGATTGCTTCATTCCTTCAAAAAGCTTTATCCTCTGGAGTTGCAAATAATCCCACCCCTTTTCTTAGATCTGTTACTGTACATGGCATAAATGTGTTTACTCTACTTAGGTCATTATCTGTGCCAACAGCACAGTTCAAATCACTCTTTTTATCTTACTCTCTTCTTTGCTCTCTCATTGTTTCGGTCATGTGTTATCTATCCATTACTTGCACAATTAAAGAAACCTTAAAATTTTGAGTATAGATATATTATTCTCATTACTACTACATAATTTCTTCCAAAAATACTTCTGGTTTATGTCATTTAATTTAAATTAAACAACAATATAAATACACAACCAAGATCATTAATAAAAACGAACACCACTAGGAACAACAACAACAGACAACGATAACAAAATAACAACAACAATAAAAACAATTATTATACAACTTCAACAAGAACAATAATAAGAAAAATTGCAAACACAGCAGTAGCAGCATAAAATTCCTTAAACGCACATTTGTTACTATCTAAAGAGTTATGTAGTTGCTTGCTTACTTGCAACATTTTTCTTATCTTCTTTCTCTCTCTCATTTTCACACTTTGTACAGGGTGACAATTGTAAAGTGACGCAAGTTTAATACTCTGCAGCAAGCTTTGCCATTTACCGTTACTTTAATTTAAAAAGCAAATTAATTCATCATTGGCTTTGCTTTTAATTTCATTTGAATTTTTGTTATTACATTTTGAAATTTCCATAAAAATGGACAAGGAAAATATTCGTCGTGAAATTATGAAATTTCATTTGGCAAATTATAGTAGCCGTCAAATTGCAAAGGCTTTAAATTTGTCAAGTCGTACGGTAGACCGAGCTATTATTCGATATAATGAAACTGGGGGTTTTGGAGATAGAGACCGGGAAAAATTTTCAACAGTTGCCACTACTGGTTTAACAGAAAAAATTCGTAAACGAATCAAGCGAAATCCAAGGCGCTCAATGAGAAAAATCGCTAAGGAAGTGGGAGTAAACCGTGAAACAGTGCGAATCATTGCAAAATCAAAGCTTAATCTTAAGCCGTACAAGCTCCGAAAAGCTCAAGATCTGACACAAAAAAAGAAAGATTTGCGACTGCAAAGATGCAAGGCGTTGCTACGCTCCTCCGTGTTAAAAAATGTTGAGAATATCTTGTTTACAGATGAAAAAATTTTCACGGTTAAACAACATCGCAATGCGCAAAATGACCGAATGTGGCTAACATCATCATCGCAACAAAATAGGACTGTTGGCCGAGTTCAAAAGCCAGCTTCCGTTATGGTATGGGCTGGAGTTTCCGCTAATGTCAGAACCCCTCTAATATTCGTTGAAGAGGGTGTTAAAATTGACCAGGTTGTTTATCGGAGCATTTTAAATGAACATGTTCTTCCCTGGGCCCAAGATACATTTGGAAATGAAAACTGGACTTTCCAGCAAGATTCTGCACCTTCCCACATGGCAAAATTAACGCAAACATGGATAAAAGACAATTTTTCTGGATTCATAACATCTCAAGAATGGCCACCATACTCCCCAGACTTGAATCCAATGTACTACTCTATTTGGAGTATTTTAGAGAGTAAGGTTTGTGCATCTCAACACCACAGTCTGGAGTCGCTGACAAATTCATTAGAGAAAGCCTGGACTGAAATTGATCAGGAAGTCCTGCGGCGAACAGTTCTACGATTTCCGGATCGATTGAAGGCATGTGTGCAGGCTAAAGGAGGTTATCTTGAATGAGGTGGGGTTCAAATGAATGCTTATATATTCAGCAATGTTAACACTTAATTGTACTTAATGGAAGTACGTCCTTTTGAAAATAACTGCTGAAATGTGTGCGTCACTTTACGATTGTCACCCTGTAGACAAGCTTTGTGTAATACGAGCAAACACCTGCTTAAATTACATTTACTACTTATAGTTAGAGATGGTATAGTTTTCTTTTATTATTTTTTTATTTACTGTGAAACTCAATTTTCTTATTGTTGGTCGCCCCTGAAAATGATGATGGCACCAAATGTATAGATATACGAGTATTTAAATAATCCTGCTGCTACTCTTCATCTTCTTTCTTTTTCATATTCAACACCTGAAATTGTCGTCACCATTTTTAGCTATTAATATACGAGTAATCGTAGTAGCAGTCGAGTAGTTTTATCTACAGTGTTCCCGCTACCACCTTGCTGGAAGTAGTTTTTGCAGCTGTTTTTTTTTTGTTTTGTTTTTGTCTCCTTCCTGTTGTTAATTTTGCTCCTGTTCTGTATTTAGTTGAAGTACATTTTTCAAATGTTATTCGCCACTTTTAATAAATGGAGTTTGGAGTTTTTGGTTATATTTTTCGTTTTTGCTTTTGGAATATATTATTATTTTTATTTATTTATTTTTTTTTTTTTGGTAGAAATAATTGCTTGCAGCTGTAGTTAGTGTGTGACAAAATATAAATTATATACCCGTATTATGTGTGCAGATATAATACTATCAGGTGTTACCTACATTTATCAGATTTGTTGTGTAGTAGTTATGTAAAATTTTCATAAATAAAATTTTAAAAATATATAAAATAAATATTATTGTCATTGTTGTTTGTAGTTAATGCAGATACTCGAGTGTATACGGAAATATGAAAATTATGTTATAAATAGTTTCGAAATAGTTTTAGTTTTCAAACCAACGCGTTTGTTACAATGAATAGGAAAATGTAATAGCATGTAATTAAAATAATGAATTCGTTCATAAATTCCATGGATAACTATTCATAGATGGAATAAATAAAATCATTAATAAAATCAATATGTTCATGAGAAAGTAAATTTGATGAACGATGTTCAGAAATGCTATACAACAAAATGTTCATTACCAAGAAATTATAACAATTCCATCAAATTATCAATTGTCGAGGCAGAGGGAGAATTTAGCTGTAATCAACATGTTATGTAAAAACGAGTGTTCACATTTGAACACTATTGAATAATAGGATACAAACCTGAACAAATTTGATGTACATTGTAAAACATCGTGTACATAAATTATATTCATGTTCGTGCAAAGATATACAGCAAAAACACTTTTCTTTTATACATATATGCTCATATTTGTTTAACTAACTCTTGTAGATGTTTAGAGTTTTCAGTACATGAGTGTTCATATTTGTAAGCTTTCCTTGTAAAATTCCTAATCTGATCGCACTTACATATATTTAAAAACATTAGAACTCGTATTTGAACATGTATTCAAGAATATCAGGGTTTAGATTTGAACACTCATGTTTCAGCATATCAAGGTTTACATTTGAGCACTCTTGTTCTAATGATTCTCGATATTTTCCAATATGTACACGTTTTAAAGCATCAAAGTTTATATGTGAACACTAATTTGCAATTGTAAATTCTCAAAAACATTCGAATTTGTACTTGAGCACTAGTGTTCATATTCAAAAATATCAGAGCTTAAATTTGAACACTTATGCATTGAACATTGTAGATCTTTTCACACACTTACATATTAAAGAACCTAAGAGTTTGGATTTGAACATTCATGCACCAAAAAATTGTTGAACTCTTCATACATGCGCATTAGGGCGTACCAATTTTTTTTTTTTTTTTTTTTTTTTTGAAAATCACTCTGACAGAAAAATTCTGTATTCGATTGTGATAAACTTTGCTGAAGAAAGTTTGACAAAAAAAAATGGATTCTAGCCCCCCGTAAAATTCGTAGGAGAACTGTAATTGTTTGAATAAGAATTTTAGGGGTGGGGGGAGAGGGGGAGAATAGGTTTAATTTTTTTTGCCATACATTATTTAGCAAAGTTGATCAGGATCAAATAAATAATTTTTCTTTAAAACAAAAATTTCATCCATTCGTACGCCCTAATGTGCATGTATTGGAACACTCATGTATTTACCGTTCTAGATCTTTTCGAACATTAAAGTATTCCAGAACAATAGGGTTTACATTCGAACAGTCTTTTACTAAACATTCTTGATATTTTCCATATATAAATGTTTCAGACTTATGTTTGGACACTCATGCATTGAGAATTCTCGATCTTTTCGCATTTATGCATATTAAAGAATATTAGAATTCATATACATCAAAAAACATTAGACTTTGAATTTGAACACTCATGTACTGAAAATTGTAGATATTTTCAACCTCGCTCATATTGAAAAACACCAGAGTTGGTATTTGAATATTCATGCATTCAAAATTGTTGATATTTCCTCACATATGCATGTTCAAAAGCATTAGAGTTCTTTCGTGGAACACTCATGTAATACAATTTTAAATCTTTTCGAAAACTTAAATGTTCCACGAAATTGAAGCTTGCATTTTTGAACACTCTTGAATTGAACATTCTGGATATTTGCTTACATATAAATGTTTCAGATTATTAGGGCTCATATCTTTTCGTCTCTGTACATGTTCAAGTATAGCAATACTTGTATTGGAACACTCATGCACTGTAGATTATTAAACTGCAGACAAAAGTAAAATATCAACTGTTCATGAGTTTTAAATGACCAATATTGTGTGCTATTTCCTTTGTAACATTGATAACACTGTTCTACAAATGGAAACTTTTGAAAACGAGCAGAGACGGAACAAATGCACTTAGGGTAACGGGGGTCGCTGAGTCCGAATCCGTGGTCCGTTCTGACATCAAAAAAAAAAAAAAACAAAATTATTAAAAAAAGGAAGTTCATATTTTTTTGCATCAAAACATCCATTTTTACAAAAAAAAAATTTTCGATTTTTTTTATTTTTTAACTTGAAAATTTTTTGATTTAATTAATTTATTTTTTCGTAATTTTTTTCATCCTCGTTATCATCGTTCAGTTTTATCTCGTTGTTAGCTTAACCCAATAATGCCTAGCGGTACCAAATGGCACCTTGTCGCTGAGCCGTTCCTGAGCCAGGTTAAAAAAAAAAAATTGTTTTCTCAAGTTACTTTCTTGATTCAGCGACCCCCCATTACCCTAAGTACACTTGTCCCGTCTCTGCTCATTTTTGGCTGTTGAACAGTGTAATTATTATTTTTCAGTTTCTCTTTTATGTTGTTCTATTCACTAGTTATGTACGAATGAAAACTTGTACTTCTTTTGAAATATTGATAAAATCCATTAAAAATAAAATAAATCGGAGCGAAAAAGGATTAGCAAAATCTTTAATTTCCTCTCATTCTTATATACAAGATAATTGCAACAGATTGAAGATTAATGCTACATATAAAATTATATACAAAAAAAAAAAAAAAAAAAAAAAAAAGAAGAAGAAATCTTATTAATTATTTCTGAACTAACTATAAAAAGAAAATAAATTAATTACCACAAGCTGAAACCTTAAACTCGAGATGTGCACACAGGCGCACATCCACACAATCATACACACACACACACCCACACCCACACATATAAGAGTAATTAATTGCATACGTTTTAGTAATGAAGGGAAACCGGATACAGTAGCGTGGGAGTAGGTAAAAAATTACAGCAAACGTAGCAAAAGCAACACTTTATACTGACACACAAACATATGCACATACGCTTGTATGGATGCATGTGCAACGAAGCGAAGGTGTATCCTTGATAAAGTATTTAAAAATCAAGTTTCCTTTAGAGATTTTTAAATACCAGCAGAGATTAAATTCCATGATGCTGGCTGCTGCTTCCACTACTTTCTATATCTATACAAACTCTAACGTAACGATTATCCAAGTAAACACCAACACAAATACACAGACATTTATAAATTAATGCTTACATATACATTCATAGTTTTCCATAGATACTAAACAGCTAGAAGAAGAAAAGCAGATTTGCATGCCTTGGAATTACAGCCGTAGTAGCAGCAATAGCAGTAACAGCTAATACAGGTTCAGTTAAAACAAATACAAAAAAAAAAAAAAAAAAAGAGTGCAAAAAAGTGAAAAGTAAAAAAAAAAAAAACAAAAACAGTAAGGAAACCAAGTGAAATGCTTTTATTTATGAGACTTCGATGGCAAAGAGCAAGCACATGACTGCATGAACCTGAAAGAAGAGCAAAGAAATCAGAGAGAATGAACAGTAGTAGCAATATTATGACAAGTATGAAAAAGTGCCGTGCAATGCATTATTCTGCTTGCTATTTTTATGCAACTTGCCAATAGATGACGCAGCTGCTGCTCACTAGACCGTAAATTATGAAATTTTACTGTATGTCGCCTACGGGAAGCAGCAATTCCAATTCAAATGCAAAACGAGTGGCAGCATTTGAAGCAGTGTGGTATAGTGTGGGTATAGATTGTGGCATAATTTTAATGATGTTTGCATGGCTGTTGCTGCTGCCATTGCATACCTTTAACAGGATAGGACAGTAGTATAAGCAAGTCAAGAGAGACGATAAGACAAACACTCATACAGACAAGCAGCAACTTGCCACTTGCTGGCTGCATCGAGCAAGATAAGGGGATCAATTGCAATACCATAGTATTTTTATTATTCCACTATTTATTCCAATTCTTTTTTTTTTTTTTTTTTTTTTTTGGATTTCTTATGTATGAATGTATGAATGTATGAATGAATGAATGCAATTCTCTTTCTTTTCGAAAATGAAAAATCACACATAAACACAAAATAGAAAATTTCATTTAAATTGAAATCTAAAACTGCAGCTCGATTAAATTGAATTTATTTGTGCAAGACAAGCAAGCAAACAAACAACGACAGGCACAACCACACCAAGTCACTCTAAAGCGAAATGAAAAGAAAAATAATCAATGAAAAAAGTCATGGTGGAAATAAAAAATTAAAACACGTTAAGAAAATTATTTAAAGAATTTTCCGAATTTCTTTCTTGTTCAATTTATTTTAACCGATTTTCGTTTTTTTTTTTCAGTCAGTACCAAGAAATCACGTAAATATTTACGTGAAGCGCACGTCTTGATTTTCATTTTCTTTCCCTTGGTTATTTTTTTTTTCTATTTGTACTTTAATTTTCAATTTTTTTTACACCTTTTGCTATGCATGAGTTTGAAAAACGTAATCTATTTTTATTCACTTTTGCTTCTGGGTATTTAAATAAATATAGAGAGATATCTGTATGCATCTACTCATGTATTTTAAATTAATTTATGTAGAGCTTTTAATCTCGCAAACGAATCGCTAGGGGTGTAACAATGTCAAACAATATCTGTTGAGTCTGTTTCAGCCATCAGTAATAGTTTCTTTTATATCCTTTAAATAAATAAATGAAATTATGTGGACATTATCGTTAATGCTAACTAGTCAAGTTGACTTGACTTGCTAACACCAGCTAATAGATAATGATACTAAATCGCTTTAAGTTCAGTAGTCCGTACTAGTCTTTTATACAAGAAGAGACTTACTGAAGTAATAAAAAAAATAATGTCATTAGTTTCAACTCAAACTGATATATATTTTTTTATGAAATATTAGTTTCGAGCCTGAATTGGTGGTTTCCAGAAATCGTAAAAAGACCGATTGGCTGTTGTTTAAAAACTCTATAAACCACCCGCTTAGTTCAATTTCAATTGAGCTACCTTAATGCTCTTCTTTTAAGCTCGCTACTGAGAGCTGTTGCCCGACTGTACTGCCACGAGACAAGCCAAAGCTACCTTCGAGGTCTACAAATCTCAGCTTCCTAAGGTTGGAATGTCGCAAGGCCTTCAACGCAGCTAAGTACAGTAGGCCACTTGGCGACTGGATTTTCTATAAAATCAGCCTTCTAAGGGTATATAAGAAAGAGACTCGTAAAGTCCTGGGAAAACTTTTAAAGAAACATAAGTCAATTTTCGGAGGTCTCGCTACTCAGGAGTTTACTTTCTACTAGTCCTAGTATTCCGAGCTTCTTCCCAAAAGTGGGCGAGAACTGGACTACCAGTAGCGAGGAATCATTGGAGTTTCTATTCGATACACATTTGCCGGATTGCTCCAAGGATATAACTGCGACTGTTTCTGGCAGCCTCTTGGCACATTATGCCATTGATAAGAATAAAATTCGGTGGGCAATTAACAGCTTCAAGCCATTTAAGTCGCCAGGATCAGATGGTATCATACCTGCTGAATTGAAAATTATTCTTCCTTGATTAGAAACTATCTTTAAGGCAGGCATGCCTTTACCTCAGTCACATTCCCTCCAGCTGGACTGTGGCGAATGTAACTTTTATTCTTAAAGCAGGGAAATGCTCTCATAGCAAACTCAAAAGATCTTAGATTAATAAGTCTTTCATCATTTCTTCTGAAAACACTGGAAAGGCTTATAAACATCTTTATTCGGCTCGAGATGCACTATCACAGTCGCAACATGCGTACTGCAAAGGCAAATCGATTGAAACGGCCCTGAGTTCTTTAGTTTTCATTATTGAGCGATCGTTTTACTTCAACGAATATACTTTGGGGGCTTTTCTCAACATCAAGGGGGCCTTCAACAATGTTATTCCTGAAGTGATCATTCATGCTCTCGAAACACTTGAGGTGGAGTCTTCTCTGAGGAAACTAATACACTCTTTACTTATGAGGAGGGTTATCAGGTCGAAATTGGGGAGGTCTTTCATAACGCGCTCACAAGGGCACCTCGCAAGAGGGGAGAGGGGGTACTATCACCACTTGTATGGATACTAGTTGTCAATAGACTGATTCTTTTCCTCGAAGTAACTGACTGAAAAGTGATTGGCTATGCAGACGACATAGTCATTGCTATATCGGGTAAATTCCCGAGCACACTAGGGGATGTTATGCAATCTGCTATAAACATTCTCACCAAATGGACCGTTAATTGTGGGATGAGTGTCAATAACCTAACCTAACGTAACCTAACCTGGCCTAACCCAACCTAACCTAACCTAACTAACCTAACCAAACCTAAAATAACCTAACCTAACATAACCTAACCTAACCAAACCTAACCTAACCTAACCTAACCTAACCTAACCTAACCTAACCTAACCTAACCTAACCTAACCTAACCTAACCTAACCTAACCTAACCTAACTTAGCCTTGTTTTTTGATAGTATTCGACTACTTCAGTATTGGTTTGCTCTCTTTTAAAGCATCGATAAAGACTGAAGGAGAGAGAGAGAAAGTCGTAATAAAAACAACAAAGCGATTGAGAGCACTGAGGAGGAAGTTTTCAAGGCTGTAAATCAAAATGAAAAAAAAAAAAAAAAATAGGAAACACAAATTTGATCAGTGCGGGTCGTAATATTACAACCCGCTTTACAAAAATCTTATTTATTTTAAATGTGTGTGTTTTTTATATTTTTTGTTCATATTCATTTTGTTATAATTTTACAAAATTTTCGTGAATGCAAAATATTACATTGTTTTACTTACAACAGCACTCAGTGTTTACTAAATGAACCACGCCTACTTTAATTTACGTACAAATGCATGGACAAGCACACTCTGCATGCTTCAGAATGAAAATGAGAATTTAATAGTTTTTCATTCTTTTTTGCTTAATTGTTTCCATTTTCCACATTTAAGTAACTTAAAACGTTAAAGTAGCAAAAAGGCTAAAACATTTTCATACTTAAGCTTACCACCACCCTAAATACGCCCACAATTTAAACTCCTTGGACAAAAGATAAATGAGTATTGTAGCTGCTATATAACTGGTGTTTCTTTTTCTTTTACTATCGCTTTACTGGCAAGGCACGTAAGTATGTGTATGTTAAAGTGAAGCGTGCATGCCGCACCGCGCCGCAGCCACAGTAAGTAACATCATTGATGTGGGCAATGAATCAAATGCAATTTTTGCTATCCATGTATACACATACATTATAAGAAATATATCATTCTGTGTGATGTATACGAAAGAACGAACATAAGAATACACACACACACACACACATTCAAACATTGACGCATACATGTATATTTAGCTGGTTATTCAATGCTGCAACACGTTCGATTCGTTTTAACTTTATGTAGTTTCACATTTTCCATTCGAATTTTTTTTTTTTTTTTTCAGTTTTATTTTAGTTATATTTTATTTTATCATTTATCAGCATCAAGGAAAAGCATTGAGAAAAAGCATCAAGTAACGTGAGCAGAAACGGTGGTGGCGCTGGCGTTGGCGCCTAAAAGTATTTCACACCTTTGAAATACGAATGCGGTGGGATGTAAAAAGAAGCAAATAATAGAAGTAGCAGTAGCTATCATGCAGCTGCATCATTAAAATCACTTGCACGAAAAGAGTTGTGTGCGTTTGACGTCTTTGTTGTGGCTCTTGTGGCATATATATGTACATACCCAATACACAATGCGCGAGCACTAAAGTTTCCTTTTACGTAATATATTTGGAAAATCACGCGCGTACATCTTTCATACTCACACACACATACACACTGACACCTTAATAGCCTGAGGTTCTATTTTTCTCTCTTTCATTTCTTTTGAAGGTACCTAGTTAATTTCATAGTAGCTCAATTTGATAAAAGATTTAAATTTGATATTAAAATGTATGCCAAAAAAAAATTTATATATTTTTATGCGTGTGAGAGAGAAATAAAATAAAAAAAAAAAATAAATAAATTTTATTTTAAATTTAATAAAATTTTGTTAAATTAATTCATTCATTATACGAGTGCAATGATCAAATATAATCTTACCCAACCGCAACTAAGTATGTTCTACATAGCAAAAGGTTATCAATTAAACATGAGTTCACATACCTGCAAATAAAACAAACAAAAAATATTAAAAATTAATAAATATTAAATATTTGTATTATGAATAAGAAATTTAAAAATAAAAATGTGATATTTAAAGAAATGCTATTGCAGTTTAAAGACCTCAAATTCCTTATCAGCATACATATACAGATATAGCTGATTGAAGACAGAAAAAAATGCAATTGGCGCCTAATAAAAAATGATAATTATAATCGGAGATTTATAAAAATTTTGATTACCTTCGCTCATTTCTGTGCCACAAAATTGAAATAATTTTTTGTTCATTGCTGGAATTTTTTTTTTTTTTTTTCAAATTTGTTTTGTTGTGTGAAAACTATTGTGTTTTGTCCGTTACCACAGCATTTAGCACTAGAAAGCTCAAAAATTGGACAAAAATTCATTAGGAGAAATTCTGGTATTTAAAATTGCAGGCTTAAATATTGCTGAACTCATTTTATTTTGCAATCAACCATATTCTAAATATTCCTGATTGAAATGCCCGGGTAGATTCGTTTCTTTTACCATCTTTTTCTATAGAAGTAAAGTGAAAAGAACAGATTTTTCACGGAGATTTCATTTCGGGAATTGTATTGTATTGTTAGAGAGGTTTTTGTCGTTGTACCGCGACGTGTAAGATTTGTTATACGTCCCTCTTCTATATCTAGTCTAATCTGCCTAGAGTACCTCATCCAGTCCAGTCTCCCTCAAGAATTTGAGTTTTGCATCCAGATCTATGGATGCTAGTTATCTGCTGGGCACTTGGTACATACCCGGACATTTAATTTTGAAACAGTGCTCCACTCTGAGCTAAAATATGTTCTGATGATTCCTCTTCCTCATTACAAAACCTACATAATTGAGCTTTCCTCAAGGTCTATTTTACAAAACTGTTCTCTGAGACCACAGTATCCAGTCGAAAAACCTTGTCATATGCGCAAACTGTTTTGTTTGTTGAAACCTATGAAGAATGCATTTCTACGCTTATTATACGTAGTTACCTAGAAGCGATTTGGATTGCCTCAGTCCCAAAAGATTGATATAAAATTCTTGCTTCTTGTTCCTTTCTATCTGCCTATGTATTTTCCTGATTACACTATCTCCTATTCCACGACAGTGGTCGCTGTCCCCTTTCTAGCAAGCTCGTCTGCTTATGCATCACACTACGTGTGCAGGGACTAAACATTCAGAGCGACTTTATTGTCCTTGCCCAGTTGATTGAGCTTGCTCAAACAGTCCCATTTCGGAAATAGAATGGGCAGAATATTTTTACACTCTTTTGATTCTTTTACAATAAACACAAAAATTCTTGTATATACATAAATATTTTACAACAAACACAAAAACAGTTATATTTCAGCCACTCATGCTTTTTTGTTTGTGGTTTTTCGTTCCGATATCATCTTTACACAGAGCTGAAGAAAAATTTATGGTGGGATGTCGTGTGAGATTTCATAAAATGTGTGAGTTTATAAGAGTGCGTTTTATTAAATATTTTATTTAAAGCCTAAAAGTATGCAACACATAATTTTTATATCAAAAACGGTTGTGGAATATACTTACATATCAATGGAACAGTATAACATATCAACAATTGTTTTTATGCATGGTATTGTTTTTATTGAATAGTTAATTTTAGTTTAGTTAGTTTATTCTTCCTAATTGTAATTATAAAATAATATCAACATTACGTGTTGTGGGCATGTAAAAAGCTAAGAAAGTGCATTGAAAAGAGAAAATGAAAAATTTAAAAGCTTATGGTTGCACTTTTTGAAACATAAAAACGAAAACTTTTACAATGAAGTAAACCAGGGGTGACCACTAAAAATATTTTGGGAGCTAAGAAACAACAACAATAACAATCACAATAACAGCAACAATAACAAATTTAAGAAATGTGTTAAAAAAATAAAACACAAACAAACAACAATCACTGATCTGATCGGGCGGTGCGAATTAAAATCATCAACAACCATTTTTGTGTTTGTTGTAAAGGGCCAAAAGAGCCAATTGAGCTCAACAACACAACCAAATGTGACAAGTATATTTGTTTAGGCATGTTGAAAGCAAAAGCTATGGAAACAAACAACAACAAATATCCATAGCAATAAAATGATTCCAGCAACGAGGCATGCGCGCAAAGCAATGAATTGATTTTTGCAGCAAGAGCACAACAAGAGAAAACAAGAACAAATATTAGCGCACGATCGCAACAACAAATATTCATGAAATGATTTCGGTAACGAGGCAACAACAAACAAACATAAATTCAAATGTGATCGAAATACAACAATTCTTGTGTTTGTTGTAAAATATCAAAATACAACAAACACATGTATTTTAAAAGAGTCAAAAAAGCCATTACACAAAACACAATTTGAAAAAGAGCTAATTGAGCTCTTCTGTCTGGTCACCCCTGAAGTAATCAACAATACGTGAACTATATTATCACATCATGTGACGAGTGCAGAAGGTACTCATTTTATTTTTTTTTTCTTTGATCACATTTCATTGTGTTGTTGTTGCCTAATCAACGAAACCATTTCATTGCTAATTTTTGAGGTGAATTTCCCAACTAAGCATTCTTGCACTATCTCTCTCCATACACACACACACACACACATACATTTTTATAAAGAGAGCTTTATTCTATTTCTGTTATGCTGACAGTATGTAACATTTCCGCAACAGATTTTGGTCGGTGAATCTCTCCACCAAGCATCTCTTACGATTGAGCTTTACAACACTTTATCTCTTTACCAATAAAATATTTTACCAAAAATTCTTTATATTTTAGTTTTCTGGAACACTTTTCTTTATTGAAATTTAAAAAGTCATTCCATTGTTCATTTTCCGAACATTTCGCTCTACAAAACTCAAATAAATGAACAAAACTCTGCTGCTTTTAAGCTACCAAACCAATTAGAATAATTTTTTCTAGAAACGAAGCTTTAACGTATTTTCAAATCTGTACCAGAATTTCAATTTATAGTGAACTATACAAATTTTTCAGCCTTATAGCTCAATAACTGTTGTGTGCAGATATTGACATAAATTCTAGTCTAGTAATAAAGTCTTATGTTTAAAATATATTTTTTTTACTTTTTACGGTCCAGATGAAATTCCGAATAGTATCCTAAAAACTTGTGCTGAGTTTCTGTATTTGCCTCTGTTTAAAATTTTTGATTCTTCATTACGTAAGGGATATTTTCCCAAAAGTTGGAAGCGTTCATTTATAATTCCCTTACATGAAAATGGTACGAAATCTAACGTTGAAAATTACAGTGGTATTGCTAAACTAAGTGCAATACCCAAACTGTTCGAAGCAATTATAACATCGCAAGTAACCCATTCAGTAAAATCGTTAATTTCTTCATCTCAGCATGGCTTTGTAAAGGGGAGATCAACCGTTACTAATCTTCTTGAGTTATCGACCAATGTCATAAGTGGATTTTCTAATTGCCAACAGACTGACGCAATTTATACGGACTTTAGTAAAGCTTTTGACAAAGTGAACCACGATTTACTAATTAAAAAACTTGACTTTTATGCCTTTCCTCTTTTATTATTACAATGGATAGACTCGTACTTGAGAGATAGGGAGCAAATAGTAATTTTTAAAAATGCCGTATCTAAAAGTATCAAAATACCATCTGGTGTTCCACAAGGAAGCCATCTGGGTCCTATTTTGTTTTTGTTGTTTATTAACGATCTTCCATCTGTCATCAAGCACTCTAAAATATTAATGTTCGCTGATGATGTGAAATTGTTTAAGTCTTACAACGAAATAGAAGGTCAAAATTTACTGCGATCTGATCTTTAGGCATTAAATAATTGGTGCCACTGTAATTTAATGTCTTTAAACCTAAAAAAATGTAAATTCATGGTTTTTTCTAGAAGGCAACCTATTTTTTCTAGGTATGGATTAGATGATCACGAGTTGGAACAGGTTTTTTCGTTCGTTGACCTAGGTGTCACAATGGACACCAAATTAACTTTTAATTTACATATCAACTCAACTATTAATAAGGCTAAGGGCATCCTTGGTTTTGTTAAAAGATGGTCTAAAGAATTTAACGATCCATATGTCACGAAATCACTTTACACTGCACTTGTAAGACCAGTTCTGGAGTATGGTTCTGCTGTGTGGAGCCCTCAGTACAACTGTTATGCTGATAAGTTGGAATCTGTGCAAAAACAGTTCCTCTTGTTTGCTCTACGTTCGTTACACTGGAGTCCATCACAGCACCTCCCGCCTTATGAACAACGGTTAAAACTTATAAGCTTGCCAACTCTTCGGAGCAAGAGTTATGCTAAATGTGATGTTTGTGACTAAATTATTAAATGGTTATATTGATTCTCAATTTTTACTCAATGAAATCAAAATTAATGTTCCAAATCGCGGTTCTAGATATCCAATTCCTATTAAATTTGATGCTTGTAGAACAAACTATGCCCAAAATAACCCTTTTCGTTGTATGTGTAATAATTTCAATTCTCTGCACGACATTTTTGACATTTCCGACTCTCTCCAGTATATAAAATTAAATGTATTAAATTTTCTTAATCGTTAAACAGCTGATGATTACTAATAATCTGTAGCTGTAAAGAAGACCAAATAGAGATTTATTCTCCCCAATCAGCGCTTTATCAGGGCATTCCGGAATGCATCTGAATCGGTCACCAAATCCGTACGTCATGCGGATGTGCCCCTCGTGCGGATGGGCGGGTAAGTGGGTCCGTTGGGATTCGTTCGAAATAGAAAGAACTAATTAAATTTGCCAATAAGTACAGAAACTACAGCATTTTGTCCATTTTGAAAAGAGTTGCGATTTTAGTGTATTCCAAAATTTTCTGCAATACATAAAATGAGCCCGCCAGCAGTTGCTATTAATTATTATTTTTTTTTTTTGTGTACACAAGCACAAATATGCCATTAAATTAAAATTATTTATAATTTTTGAAGCATTACACATGCCATGCATTCAAATTCGTAATAATAATCATATATGACCTTAATGTCTGTCAGTATGTCAGCAAAGAAATTGGTTTTTGTTTTCATATTCAGTTGGAATTGTTTTTTTTTTTTTTCGTTTTTGTTTTTTGACGGTTCCCGAGTAAAACCATAGTACAATTCCCTCATGTTATTTGAAATCGAAATTAAAATTTCAATTTTTTATGACATTTTTGCTCATGCCATTCGCTAACATTGGAATGAAATGAGAACTTTGCCACCACTGTATGCTCTTGAGCTGGAGGCTTACATTCAATTTTACTAAGAATTTTTGCAAATAATTTTTGTTTTTTTCTCCCGCCTTGAGTAGTAATAAATTTTGGTACGCGAAATTTTATGAGCTGCTGCTTTTCAGCTTAGCTTGTTATTGGTGTTGTGTTGTTGTTGTAATTGCTGTCGGTTGTCTGCCATTGTAAAGTTTGGTTTATGTTTTTTTTTCCCCCCATTTTTTGACAACGTCAAAATTGATGTCTGGAATAAGGATTTTTTATTAGTGAGTTGGTTTTTTTTTGTCGCTGTTGTTGTTGTTCTTTTTGTTTTAGAAATTGAGTGTGAGTTTTTCTTTAGAAATAATAAATTTCATTTTACTTTCAATGACATTTGGGATTTATACTTTATGTACGACGAAAAGTAACAGTTACAAAAAAAAAAAAAAAAAAAAAAATGAAAACGCGAAAAGGCACAAATGCAAACAAAATTGAAAGTAAAGCGCCTTTTTTTTGTCATTGGTTCGTTCGGTTTGTTTTCTTTTCGATATGGTTACCATGATTTATGATGATGTTCAGTTGGTGGAAGCTGTCGCTCCGCGCCTTGTAACTTTTACTAAAAATTTTCCAGAAATTAAAATGATACATTTGTGTGCGCGTGTGATTTTTTAATCTCACACAAAAACAAACAGCAACTTTCTGTACTGCTAATGTGACAGTAGGAGGTTATAACCTCGCTTCCTTGCTATATATTTACTTTCTATTGTTTTACTTCTTTTTTTTATGCTATTCCTATGTCACTGCTTTGTTTTCATTTATTTATGAGCTCAAATAAAATTTTGTTTTATTTGAAATGTAAACATAAACTTTGTGTTACACAAAAGTATGTTGTCAATGGTGTTGGGGGGGAAAAAAGGAAAGAAAATAAAAAAATGCGCCTGAAAAAATTCTACTTGCTGGATTTTTTTTTTTTTTTTTTTTTTTTGTTTCAATTTTTAATACTTTTAGCGTGACTTTTTGCATGTTTGTGTGAATATAATTCGCTGTGTGCCTTTTTCCGCTATTTAAACTAACGGACAATTTAATTTATTGCTTTTCTACCAGGAGGCAGTCAATGCTGCCTACCAGCGTTGCCCTCATAGCGTTTAGTTGCTTGTTCTGTAATTTATACTATTGTTTAATATTATTTACTTTTATTTTTCTCCTTTCCTTTCCATTTCATTTAATTTTTTTTTTTAACTTTTCTTTTATTTTTTATTTCAGTTACAATCAGAAAAGTATGCAGCGTACTCTGTTGGTTTGAGTACGATCCATTTGTGAGATGTTTTGTTCAGAGAGAAAGAAAACGAGAGAGAGAGAGAGAGTTACATTACATACTTGTGCAAAACGTGATAGCAAGATTACAATAATTTCACCTTGGCAAAAACAACACATCTTTTTATTGTACCAGATACCGTTAAATGTCAAAAGCAGTCGTACAACAAAACAATAACAACACATCTTTTCGTTGCGACCATAATGGCAGCATGCAGTGAATGTCAAAATAGAGAAAAACTTAAACAAACCATCAAAAGTTATCAAAGATTTTGACAGCCTATGGTATTGATCACAAAGAAAGAAGAAGAATGAGTTGCTGTTAACTTTACATCGTAAATTGGTAAATTGCTCATTGCTTTCGAAGATCTGACTCCCTTAATTAATCAGCTCAGATTGGCTCTTATGTAGTATTTTCTCACCATTCATTTCTCTCTCGCAAATTGTTCACTCACAATTTGATTTTAGATATATTTTTACAAGTTGTACATAGTAAAATAAAGAAGTATGCTAAGCCGAATTCTCCTCTCTTTAAATGAATGAAATTTTTGAGATTCACTTGATTTTAATATCAAATGGTTCTCAAAAAAATGATGGTGGAGGAAGGAGGAGGGGAGGGGGGGGGGGCAATAAAAATTCTCCATATGAACCAAAACGTCAAAATTTGGGCTGGAGCGTTTTTTTTTCTCGTTCGTGTATAGTTTTTTTTTTTTTTTTTTTTTTTTTTTTTTTTGCTTATTCATTGACTTTATTTCGATGACTAACAATTTCCAAGGTACGTTGCGCATTTTGGGGAAACCCAGTTCTTGTAGCAAAGCATTTCATAATTTCTATGATCTATTTCTTCCAAAGTACAGGAACGTGTGGAAAATAAACAATAGGATACATTTATTCAGTTTTCGGTTTTAGATTGGTTTATAATGGGTCTCGAGAATTTTAAGAATAATTTATGGTCGCTGATTCCTACCCTGTATTCAAATTTTTTCTTTCCTATCTGGGATTTTCTTTATATCGACCCGAAACCTATAATTTGGTTTTTTTTTTTTTTTTGGTGGATTCAATTCTCTCTCTTTCAGAACTAAATCACCGAAATGATCCATTTTATTAGAACAATCCATTTGGATATTTCTTAAGAATTCAACCCCATCTGGGAATCGAACCAGAGGCAAATGGAACTCCAGTCAAGCACTCATCTACGAAGTAACCATTGTTGAACGTCGTCGAGCTGTTTCTGAACTAGATTAGCAGTTTCTGTAGGAGATTAATTTGACGCTAAAATGGCAGTATCGTCTGGATAAGTAGCTATAGTAATACCATCAGTTTCAGGCAAATCGCAGGTAAAAATCGAATAGAGAGCAGGACCCAGAACACTGCCCTGTGGTACTCCGGCTTTCACTTGACATTTGGCTGATGTTTCATTATTTACTTTGACATAGAATGATAGGACTTTAAGACCAAATAAAATGGAGCTGGAAGTAAATTTTTTCATTTGTATAACAGCCCTTGATGCCAAACTTTTTTGAATGCTTCTTGAAAGTCCAAAAATATGACAGAGTAATATTTTTTGCGTTCCAGAAAGTCAGTGACAATATTGATGATATTGCTCAGGAGTACCATGCTGATTTATGATGATTGGTGATTCAGTGATTCTACTACTTCGAATATTTTGGAGAATATTGCCAGCAAACCTATAGGTCTATATGAGGGCACTGAGTTTTCTGGTTTATTTGGTTTAGGTATCATTATTATTTCAGCACATTTCCATTGAGAAGGAAAGTGGTTTAATGAGCAAGATTATTCATTATTTTTATAATTGAAAGTAAATCGTAATAACCTAAAACAACAATAACTAATTATGTTCACCTTTTTGCCTGTTTAAGTTATTAAATTTTTGATTTCCCCCTTTGTATCCGCCCCTGTCTAATGCATTATTATATTTCATCCAAAAATTTCACCGTACATGCTTTTCGTTGCTCTCTCACTCTATCTCTCTCCCTCAACCTATGTATATGAGCATATTAGCTACAAGAAAAAAATATGGCATTTATCTTTTATGCATGCATAATGAAATTTAACATTTCTCTTTTCTTTCTTTTTTTTACTTTTCTTCTTTCTTATTCGGTTTTTGTATATCCAACATTTATTTTTATTATATTTTATTTGCCTCTCAATTGAATTTCCAATATTTTGGCATACTTTTTCCTGTGCCATTCATTCAAGCAAACCAGGTTTTCTTTTTTTCTTTTTTTTTTTTTTGTGATTTCCACCTTTTTTCTTCCTCTTTTTCTTTCGCTTTTTGTTGGTTGGTTGATATTCTTGTCATCATCGTTATCCTTCGATTGCTTTTTTACAATTCGTTTACATTTTAATAGGCCAGCAGTTTGGTTTTTTGTTTTTTTTTTTTTTTTTTTTGCTGTTCATGTCCTTTCCTTATTAAATTTGGCTGATTTTTGTCGTTGTTCGCCGCTCTTTCCTTAAACTTCTTTTTTTCTTGTTGTTCTTGTAATTTTTTGCTTCACTAAGTTGTTTTTTTTTTTTTTTTTTTGTTTTTTTGCCTTTCCTTTTCTTTGGTTTGTCATGAAGTTTTCATACTTTTTTTTTAATAAATTTCATTTATAAATTGAAATGTTTCCTTTTGCACTTCCTCTTAGCCTTTCTCTCTCTTTTCTTTCGACCTTTTGAGTTTGCAACATTGGCGTTATTTCTTGGCTCACTTCTATCTTGGTTTTCAACCATTTTCTTTACTATTTCTCTCACATTTGGATTAATTTCTTTCCTCACTTCTTCCGTTATTAATTTCGAATACTTTTTTCTTACTTTTTCCACTCTTGCTTGCCTCACTTATTCCTTCATTTTTTCTCTCTTCTCTCATTTCCCCCTTTTTAGCCCACCTTCTGCCTAACACCTTTTTTCGACACAAATTGAAACGCACATAACTCTCTCTCCCTTCCGCTCTCTTGCTGTTTTGAACGTCTCATATTTTTGCTTCTTTTTTTTACTCCATCTCTATAGGAATTATTTACTCCCTCTCCAATTTTTGTGTTCTTGTCATATTTCAATTGAAATTTTTGACGTGTACTTTGACCGTTTTGTTATTGTTGTTTTTTTTTTTTTTTTTTTTTTTTGTTGATAATTACGTGATTTGACGTTTATTGCTGGGTATTTTGTTGTTATTTTCTTTTTTGTGCTCTGTTTTTATTATTAAAATGTCACTTTATATGAAATAAAGAAGAAAGGTTCATCCTGTTATTTTCTGTAACTTTTTTGTAGTTATTAAAAAGTTTTGTTATAAATTTTTTAATTTAAATTCAAACTTTAAAAATCTCAAATGTTTCTTAAATTCACATAAAAAAAAAATATTTCAATAATTTAAGTATATACATAAATAAATCATTATTTTTAATACTTAATGACAATTATAAATGATTGAAAATATTTAATGGTATGTAAACAGTAACCCAATGGACCAAGCAGCGAATGTTGAACGAAGGTTTGCCTAAACTATCGCAAACAGGCTCAGAAACAAGCGTTTTGCGGTCAAAAATATAATCGTCGCATTCGCATTAGAACACTCGGTCAATGTGCGCAAACGTGCACGCAAACGATAATTTTGCGAGCATTAATATGACAAATAAAAAATAATAGACAAGAGAGACGACAAACGGTTTCTTTGGCACACGACACAACAACAACAAAAAACGAGCGTCGCAGGATCATTCACTTAATGCTCGTAAACGTGCTCGCAAACAATAAATTTGGAAGTTTTGAATATGACAATGAAGAATTAATAAGAAATGGAGACAACAAAAGGTATCTTTAAAGATTCGTAAAAAATATCTTTAAAAATTCGCAAGAAGTATCGTTAAAGATTCACAACTAATATCGTAAAAGACTCGTTAACAAATATGTCTCAAACGATATCAGAAACGATTCGTAAAAAGGCTCGCTAATGATCTCATTTGCCAGTGTCGGAAACGAAACTTTTGCTGCCACAAACTGAGCGACACGACAAATGATTCGTTTTCGTATCCGGTCACTATAGTTTTGTCCGTAAAAGTTTCACCAAATTCTCGTAAACGATATCGTTTACGAAGATTTTCCTCACTGGGAAGTACTAAGCACATATTAAATGACGCAATACTGCCATATAAATTATTATATCTTCGCAACAAAAAGTTACTCTGCCACACATGAACGTTCAAAAAAATAATTTTCATTGTTGCTGCTCTTGGCTTTTTATTGCCAATTTAAAAATTTTCCATAATATTTTGCCATCCATTTGTGGTAAACAACTCTTAATAAAAAAAAAAATGGTTTATTTGGGAGAAAAAGAAAAATTTCTTTTACTTATTTTTATTGCTCTATTATAATATTTGTTATAAAAAAAAACAAAAATACATAGGAAATTACAGAAAAGAATTAAGGGTTTTTTCCAGATTTTTTTTTTTCATTTACAAAACCTTTTTTCCCTCTACCACAAACAAAATTATGTAGGAATCAAAAAGTAAATAATTCCAACATTTAATTAACTTAAAGCAGTTTCGCACTAATTAAGTAAAAAAAAATATATATATATTTTCGCCGCGTAGCTTAAACGGCACGGGAGAGTATATGTGTGTGTGTGTTCGTGTGAGAGAGAGTGTGATTTGCCTTCGGTGTAATTTTCTTAACATGCGTTTGTAAGTGTATTGTGTGTGTGTGTGCTTGCGTGAGTGGCTTTGTGGTACACACCGTTTTTGCTGTGGCCTCATCTAATTAGTTTCAGATTTTGCCGCTGAGATTTTTCACTTCCTTTCTCTGTATTTCATTTTTTTTTTTTTTTTTTTTTTTTGCTGACATATGTTGACATTTCTCTTCATTAAAGCTACCATATATGTATGTATATGTTTGTGGTAGTTGGTGTTTTTGCGTTGAAAGAGCGCACAATTTCAGTGAGGGAAATTAACCCGATTTAGTAAACTACTGAAGTTTCTTATGGATTTTATTTAACTTTAAAGTGCAGTATTTAATATTTAAAGTATTGCGCTGGAATCTAATGTCAGAGAAATTTTAAAAATTTTTCAAGCACGTGCAGGAGTTCAAAAAAAAAAAGACTCCAAAAATAGCTATGTAAAATATTCTGCGCAACACTTTTCTTCTTTTTCTTTTTTTCTTCTTTTCTTTTTGGTTGGTATCTCAAATTCCACATTTCATTTTTAGCCTATAGCTATATTTATGTTAAATAGAGGCTACCCTAAAAAGACGAGTATAATTTTAAGTTTAAACATGATTGCAAATATTTTTCATCTTATTTGTTCATACTTATTGTAAGTAAGAATAGAAATGTTTTGAGGGAAGATAAAATTATTGCATTAAAGAAACCAAAAAAAAAAGAAAAATAACACATAAATAAATAAATTTTAGAATTGGAAGGTAATGGTTTCATATATGAGCCACACAAACCACAATATTTTTATTTTAGAAAGGATAGACAAGTTTTTAATTTGGAGCAGAGAAGAGAGGGAAAAAGCGTGATGGAATGAGGAGAGGGAAGGAGAGGGGAGGTGTGAGGAGGAGAGGGACGGAGATGGAAGGAGAGGGAAGGAGAGGGGAGAAGAGGGGAGGAGAGGGGAGGAGAAGATAGAAGAGGGGAGGAGAGCGCTGGAGAGGGGAGTGGAGGAGAGGGGAGGAGTGGAGAGGAGTGGAGAGGGGAGGAAAGGGGTAAAGAGGGGAGAAGAGGGGAGGAGAGGGTAGGATAGGGGAGGAGAGAGGAGAGGAGAAGGGAGGAGAGGAGAAAGGAGGAGAGGAGAAGGGAGGAGAGGTGAAGGGAGGAGAGGGGGAGGGGTGGAGAGGGGAGGAGAGGGGTGGAGAGGGGAGGAGAGGGGTGACGAGGGGAGGAGAGGGAAGGGGTGGAAAGGGGAGGAGAGGAGAGGGGAGAAGAGGGGAGAAGAGGGGTGGAGAGGGGAGAAGAGGGGTGGAGAGGGGTGGAGAGGGGAAGAGAGGGGAAAAGAGGGGAGGAAAGAGGAAGAGAGGAGAGGGGAAGAGATGGGAGGAGAGGGGGAGAGGGGAGGAGAAGGGGAGAGGAGAGGAGAGGGGAGAAGAAGGCAAAAGAGGGGATAGGCTAGAAAAGAATGATGAGAAAGGACAAGAGGTTGAGATTTTTAATGACCCTAACCTACAAGTTTACGAGATTTTGTATTAAACTTCTCAAATAGTGAGGACTGAGGACCACTAAAAACTCTTCTCCCTACCCATCTTGGATTATTATATTATTTATAAAAAAAAAACAAAATTCAATAGATGGAGCTGGTTTTTCAAAACAACAGTCAAACAAATTAAAAAAAAAGAAGAATTTTAGCACTTTGGGAAATTTGAAAAAAAAAAAAAAATGGACAAAACTCCAAAAATTAACAAAACTTTATAGCTTGCAAAATTACTACACTGATTTATATAATTTTTACATCAACGGAAAGAAAAATCTAAGTTAAAAATTTAAGTTATGTACAATAAAAGCCAATATCTTAGTTATTTGACAAGTTATTGCGCTAAAATTTGGAGAAAAAATTCCACTAGAATTTGTAAATTTTATATACCACCTTGATCAAAAAGCTCCCGGAATTTATTCAGAAAATTAAGTAAAAATACAAGTTTATTCATCTAAATCTCTGGTATATTGTCCCCTTCAAAGTAATCCCCATCGACTGCAACACACTTATGCCAGCGCTTCATCCAATCCTCGAAACAGTTTTTATATTCGGTTTTCGATTCCATCAGTATTTCCTACGATTTTTCCATTACTTCCTCTCGGCTGCTGAAACGCGTTCGCCGTAATGGAGTTTTAACTCGATTGAACAGAAAGAAGTCACAGGGAGCCAAATCAGGTGAATTCGGTGGCTGTTGGATGGTATTTTTTGCATTTTTTGTCAAAAAATTACGAATAATGATGGCACTGTGCGATGGTGCGTTATCATGGTGCAAAATCCACGAGTTTTCTGTCCACAATTCTGGTCTCTTTCGGCGAATTGCTTCACGCAAATGCCTCATAATGCCCAAATAATACTGTCTGATGTTTAATTTGCGGTTATTGACAAAAATTTATTTTACTTTATCAATGTTTTCGTCAGTTTTCGATGTAGATGGTCTGCCACCGCGTTCATCATCTTCGATTGACTTACGACCATTTTTGAATCCCTCGTGCCACTGTTAAACGACCGTTTTCTTTAGAGAATCATTGCCGAAACACTTTTCCAACATTTCCAACGTTCGCACACCATTAAAACCGTTTTTTACACAAAATTTAATAAAACACACACAGAGATAGATGTACTCTTGGCTACGTAACTTTTGCAAATGTCAAGCTACGAAGCTAAGATTTAGAGAGAATATCAACAGCAGATGTAATAACTTAACAAAAACCAGAACTCAAATGGGAACGATGGGAGCGCCACACGGTGGCTATTCCGGAAACTTTATGATCAAGGTGGTATGTTTTCAAGATGATGATGCTAGAGAAATATTAAATTTTTTAACAAATAAATTTTTAATTATACCTCAATTGAATTTATACCAAAATAAAAGACTGAGCTGAACACTTAACAGCTTTTAGAAAATTAACGCCTAAAATTATTTGTTGTAGAATGAGCTTTTTATTAATTTTATAAAAAAAAATTCAAATTCTCAGCTATCCATAGCTAGTTTTATCTGGATAGTATAACGGGAAGTATTTTAATCAATCAAAATAATTAATTTTCTCATTTTTCACAAATTTTTTATCTTGACTGTCGCTTACTTCTGTAATATGCATCATAGCTCATTGGTGAAGGCCGTCGAGAGGCGAGCTTAAGAACTAGAGGGTTAAGCCGCTAACCAGACTTCCAAAAAATTTTCAACAGCGGAGAATTATATAAATTTTTAAATTGTGAAAAGCTTAGACCAATATCTTTAATATTTACCGAAATACAGAACAGAAATTTTGAAAAAAATATTTAAAAAAAATTTTTTAAATTGACTTGTATTTTATTTTTACAGCTTTGAAATCGATTAAAATTTTAACAAGATTGGCATTAAAATATAACTAAAACCAGCGAAGATATTTATAATTTAATTTGTAACTGATTACTGTATATTGTTGAAAACAATAATATTTTTAATGTAAAATTCAAAGGAAAAGCAAATTTTTTATAGTAAAATTTGGTGCATTTTTCCTCCAAAATTTTAGCCATTTTCCTTCCAAACTTTTCTCCAGTTTTCTCTACCAATAATTTGTTCATTTTAAATTTGCTATTGAAAATGTTCTACATTTCTATCAAACAGATAAAACTTTCATTTCCCTGATAGCGCCTTGCTGCCGCAAACAATTTTTGGAAAATATTCTTTCCATAGTCTCTTTTGGCGACATAGCAACAACCACACACCAGCCAGCAACAACATAAAAAGATCAATTGAGCGAAAAGAATAAAAAAAAAAATGGTTAAAATTTATGCATTATTATTATTTTGTCTTTTTTTTATTTTTTTTTTTTTATTTGATTGTTACAGAATATTTTAAAGCATTTTTATTTTCCAAACAATTTTGTTGCTTTTATGCTGCTACCTTTTTTGCGAAGACAAACAGCGAATGAGTGAGTGAGTGAGTGAGTGAGTGAACAAATGAATAAATAAACAAAACGAAAAAAGGGAAAAAATCAAATGAACAAACTTTTTTATACTAATTTTTTTGAAATTCAATTTTGTTACATTTCTGCTATAATATTTTAACTCTAAATTTTTGTTGTTGTATGACTGGTATATGAATGAATATTGTTGTTGCTGTTGCTACTTCCGTTACTGGGTACTGTTATTATTATTGTTGTAATATTGTTGTAGCTGTTATTGTTGCTGCTTTTATTATGTAGCACGATATTGCTTGCTGCTTTGCTTGCTGACTGTGTATATAAAATTTTGAAATTGTTGAACTGAAAATTCAATAAAATTTTACTTTTTTCCCTTCTCTCTCTCTGTTCTACTTTTATTTTGCTATTTTTTCTTTAATTTTTTTGTTTTTTTCTTCATCAGTTTTTGTTTAGTTTAGAAGTTTATATTGATTTTTGCTTTATAAATTTTTCTAAAAAAAAAAAAGTGTCAATATCGCAGCAATTGCTCCATTCATTCAATATGCCAGGCAGAGTGGCAATATAGAAGAGTTTCATATTTAAAGGATGCTTATATTCACATATACTAATTAATCCCTGGTGCATATGTTGAAGTGCCACTCACACTATTTCACAATGCATATGTAGAGGGCATGAACCAACTCGGTCTGAATGTTGTCTGAAAAGTATTTAACTATGATAGTATGGAAAATATGATCTAATGAAGTATGATTGGAGTTGTTCCAATGCTCGCAATAATGTTGACTGAATAAATTAGAAGTTTTCATGATAGTGTGGAAATTTGGAGTAAACAAACTTACAGGAAAAGGAAATAAACAATATATTTCAAATTCGACCTCATATATGTATACAACCCAAGCTTACAGAAAAACTTAGTTTCATCAATTATCCAGAAAAACAAAACCCGAAATGCTCTACTGTATTATAAGTGGGGTGGAAAATACACCCCGCGTGAGTGTATTTCCTAAAACGTGACGTGATGGGAAGTTTTTGACCTCAGATTTGTGTTCAACGTGAAAAGTTCTTTCGCAAAAACTCCATCTTATTAGCAAAACCCATGCAGTTTATGAGGCAATCTTAAAATATAATTAATTTTTTAACGCATTATTGGTCAGAGCACCACGAAAGATCTCAACCTCATTCTTTATCATTGATAATGGCTAAAATTCCCAATGATGATCATTTGAAAAAAATGAGCCCCTACTATTTTTGGTAATTTTTTTGAGGTTAGGGAACATCATCAGTAGTGGGAAGTCAATGAGCTAATGAAATTATGTCCTTTACGATAAAAAAAAAAATTGCATTTGAATGCACATTGAATAATATTTATTTGAAAAAATTTAATTTGATTATTCTGTGAATTTTTTGTCACTTTTGGCTATTTTTTTGAGGTTAAGATTAAAAAAAATCGGAAAATTTTTCCTAAAATTTTAATTTTATAGAGTTCATATCAAATATATCATCGATTTAATTTATTGTATTTAAAAATCAGTTTGATGAAAATTATTTATGAATATTTTCTTCGCATGAAAACCCCCCGCCCAACCCGGCCCTCCCCCCCCCGGCCCCCCGAAAAAAATTTCTGGCTACGGCCCTGTTTTGGATCTTAGCAGTGCAAGAGAAATATTTTTTTGATATTATTTTGATTTCAGTAGTTTATTTGATTCCTCATATTCGATATAGTGCCTTAGTATAGGTTTTTTCATTGCCACTTTTGCTAATTTTTTGTCAAAATGTAGAGCTACCTCGAAACTAACTTCCAAAAAATATAACATTAAAGACGACATAAAACTAGTTATATCTTCGAAACGACAAAAGATAAAAAAAAAGTTTGTTCAAATGAAATATAGGCCTTGAAGTCTATTTTCATGCCCATGCATTTTGGTTTTGTGGTTTCATGGGATATTCTCGATATATTTGCATACTACAGTAACGTTAAATACAAAAAAATTGTCTATATGTATATCAACTCTAAATAGTCTTCTCAACAGTATGTCTAAAATCGGTTTGCTTTTATAATAGACCAAAAATCAAAAGTGAATATGAATTTCATACAGCAAGTGAATATTTTTAGTGTAATATTTTAACTCTGATTCGAAGTAAGTTCAAAATTCATACCAAAATTGTACACTTTCATCTAAAAAACTGTCACAAAAAATTTTACTTTTTCTAATATATAAAATTTCTTCAGTTTATTCTCACTAGTCGCAACTAATCCTCTTTCCCTTCTTTTTCACATAATTCTTTATAATATTAGTATTCTACGCTTTAGCTCATCTTCAACTTTGCTAGAAGCTCAACTATAAATACCAATAAAATTAAAATTGTTACTTTACTTATTTATAAGTAGCAAAAAAAAAAAAAAAAAAAAAAAAGATAAGCATAAAAATACACTATAAAATGCAAACACTTCAAAAGAAAGTCAAACTAAGATGTGAAAAAGCGAAATTCCTTACTGCATAAATAAAAAAAAAAAAACAAGCAGTCAGCGAATAAAAGCAAGCATCAAATACTTTCATCATAAAGGATTTTCTTTGAGTGAGAAAAAAAAAATAAGAAAAGAAATCAAAATCAAGCTTTAGCTTAAGCCAAAAAACGCTTGTGTTTATTGCAAAGTAGAAAAAGTGTAAGAAAAAAAAAACAAAAAACAAAAATAAATAAAAACAAAAATAAATAAAAACAAAAATAAAAATAAAACACAAAAATAAAGGACGAAATACAATTTACTGCTTACTACTGATTTTCGACAACATACTATTTTGAATGTGTTGTTGTTGTTGGTGTTATCAAAAACTAAAAATAAAAAATACGGAAATAAAAATAAATTCACTACAGTTGCTGTATATATATATAGTACACCCAACAAATCTCACTTCTGTCCTTTTTCTTTCTACGTTTCCACTTTTGCTATATAAGTATGCTGCAGATATTTTTATGTTTTATATTTCTTTTTTTATAAACAAAGATATCTCCGAACAATCCTTATTGACGAGACCTTTTTTTTTTTTTTTTTTTTTGTGTAGTAGCTCTCTATGCAGAATATTCAGCAAATAAACAACAAAAGTCACATGCAGATAAACACACACAGAGGCACACACTCAGAGAGACAAGTACATACACACACACACACACACACACGTACTCTTGCATATATGAGAAAATCTTATTAAGAGATTTTCACACAAAATTCATTCTCCTCATAACCCAAAAGCTGCCGCCGCTATCCCACAAACAGCTCTCCTTTTATTTTTCAAATCTTCTGCTTCACTCCCTTTGTCATTCTCTCTCTCTCACTCTCTCTCTCACTCTCTCTCACTCTCTCTCTCACTCACTCTCTCCCTCTCCCTCTCTCTCTTTCTGTTGTTTTACTATAAAGCATAAGTCAGTCTCACGCGTTGAGAGCATAGCAGCAGTTAAGCAGTATAGGATCAAGTGTGCTAGATAAAAAAAATTCAAGTATCTGAAGTTTGATTTACGGGGGAGGGGTAACAAAAAAAAAAAAAAAATAAGTTGAAAAAATGGAAAAATACAAAAAATCTCACATTCGCAGCATCTCACATAGCATAGCATAGCATAGCAGCATCAAAATTCGAAACAAACACAAAAGCGCGCAAAAGTTGAAATGGCATCAGAAACCAAAAAAAAAAAAAAAAAAAACACAACACAACACAACAACTGAAAAAAGAATGCATAAGAAGAAAAACTCATTTAACAAAGTTTTCTGCCAATTTCAGTATGCTACGCAACAGACCCCTTACATTCTTTCTTTTTCCAGCTCTTTCCTACCTCCAGCCTTCTCTTCCTTCTCTAATTCAACGACTACTATTCTACTCAATACAAAATGTTACTCAATCCTTCTCACGCCTCTTTTACTTCACACACTACCGAATGTCGACAACATACCCGCACGTTGTGGTTAGAAATAAAAAGTTGTTTTTTTCGGTTTTTCCCGGCTTTACTGATTTTTTTTTTTCTTTTCCATTTTTGCGTTTCTATTTCTTTACAGCTTCCTCTTTTGCAAATGTTCTTTTCTATTTTCATTTTATCTCTTCCCACACATAATAAATACTGTTTGGAGCCTGAAGTAGGAGTAGGAGTAGGAGGGAAATTAACCCTATCTAGCATGCACACTGTTGCTGGTGTGAGTTGTGCAAAGGTTGCGAGTGAGTATATTACATGGTTACATCCTCATCCACCGCGTTTGTTAGTCTTCTTAGTAATAAAAAGTAGTTGAATCGTTTAAATAGTATTGGAAAATTTATATCATTTATCGATTTATCCGTATTTATTCTAACTATTTTTTTTTTTTTTTTTTTGCATTTAAATTTTATTTCGATTTGACTATTTTCTTAAAGAGATTTCTGATTTTCTGTTCTTTTTCAATTCCAATTCGATTTTTATTTTATTTTTTCTTTTTTTTTTTTTTTTTTTTTTGTATTACAAAACTTTTTTCCATTCATACTTTTTGTATTAGTGTGTAGTATAGGAAAATTAGTTTAGTTTTCGTTTTCTTTTTTCTCTTTCTTTTCATCACCACTACTACTACAACCAGGATTCTTCTTGTGCCAGAAAATATCAAGTGGCATACAAATCGTTTAGATTAAAAGTTTTGTAGTAGATACATATAAATAGAAATACGTTAAGCTGTATTTTAGTAGGTATGTATGTATATAAGGTAAAAGCATCAAATATTGGTCGCTATTTGTAAACGATTCTGCTCAAAAAATGTATGAAATTAGGCTCAAGAAAAGGGGAAAAGTTGTATCAGGAAAACATCAAAAATTCAGATAAAAAATGAAGAGAATTCATTTCAAAGAAATAAACGAAATTTAGATGAGACAAGCGGGCTCAAGTCACCTTAAGAAAGAAGCCCAAGCTAAGCTCAAAGAAAGGGAAAACTTTTCTTAAAAAAATTAACAAAATTCAGCTCCAAGAAATCGATAAAATTCTGCCCGAAGAAATGAACAAATTTGATTTAAAAAGAAATAACAAAAATCAGTTTGAAAGAAATGGTCTAAATAAAACTAAAAAACAGACATAAAATTTAGTTAAAAAATAGACAAAACTCAACCCAAAAAAAAAAAACATGAAATTGAGATCCAAAATAGACAAAATTCATTTAAAAAATAGCCTAATTTCAGTTAGAGCAAGAACAATATTCAAAACTCAGCTCAAAAAAATATGCAAAATTAAGTTCCAAAAAAGGAACAAAATTAAGCTAAAAAATTGGTCTAAAAAAGATAAAAAAAAACAAACATCAAATTCAGTTAAGAAATAGACAAAACACAGTCCAAAATAAGGACAAAATTAAGCTCAAAAATTAGCCAAACTTAATTTCAAATACGAACAAAAATCAGTTAAATTATAAACAATATTCGACCTAAGAAGAAAAATAAAGTTTTACTCAAAAAAAAAAAATCGGAAAAATTCAACTAAAAGTAGGACAAAATTCAGCAGATAAAAATAGACAAAACTCAACTAAAAAAACGACAAAATTTAACTTAAAATATTAAAAACAACTCAGGTCCTTAAAATGAACAAACCTCAAACAAAAAAAAAAAATAAAACTCAGCTCAAAAAAATTGGTAAAAATCAAATAAAAAAAAGCTGAAATCGTATGAAAAAAAATGGTATAAACTTCAGCTTATAAACAAAATAAAACTCAGATCATGAAAGTCGAAAAAAATTAGCTGAAATACTAGGAAAACTTCAGCTCAAAAAAATGCACAAAACTCAGCTCAGAAAAAATATACAAAACTCAGCAATTTTTAAACCAGTAGCTTAATTAAATGTTTTAAGCAAACAAAGCTGAAACATTCAATAACTTCTCGAATAAAAAACTACTGCTGATAGCTTTTATATATAACGAGATATAAAGCAAGTGAGGGTAATTCGAATCGATTTTTGCAAAGGAAACTTTGAGCGCTAAAAATAAAGTTTACAGATTTATGAAAAAAAAAATGTTTTAACACAAAATTAAAGCATATTCCTTCCTCTTTTAAAGTTGTTAACTACCAAAAAAAAAAAACGAAACATAACATTTTTTTTTTTAATAATAACTTAAGTGACATCACTTCGAAAAAAATGGATTGCATGTAATTTGGATCGAAAAATTGAGTATGCATGTAATTCGGATCAGCAAAATTTAAAGCAAATTATATTTAAATTGAGGTTTATTTAGATGCAAAAGATAAATTTGGTGTTTAGGGAAAATATATATATAAAAAAATGTATGTATCAATGCACAATACACACACATACATATAAATTATTATTCAAATCGATGTATTTTCCTTATGCAATTAAATACCGTTTGTCCGATCTTAGTGAAATTTGGTGTAGAGTTGCATTTGTGTGTATGTCAAGTTGTGGGCTATAAAATTCGAAAGTATCTCAAAGTGGGCGAGGCATTTTCGCAAAAATCTAATATTTTTGAATATCATACCGAGCTAAATTTGAGACAGAGACTTGTTCCAAACTAACTAATTCTCAATTATGGGCGTATCAAAATTAAGGGTAGAGGCTGTATCTGGGCGATAGATGCGAATATATTAAAAACAAAAGTATGTAACTGTGCAATCTTACGTAGTCGTAATAGCGTATCTAAGGGGGGTAGGAAAGATGAAAGGGTTTGGGGTTAAATAACCTTGATCTCGAGCCCAACTCCGCCCTAACCCCCGCCTCATCAACTCCCCCCCCCCCCCATCGCCTCCCTAACTTCCCCCTTCCTTACTGTTAAGAATTTCATATATTTGATCATTGGCCACAAATAAAAAAAAAAAATTTAAAAGGGATGAACAAATGAACCCATTTTAAGTAAATCTCTGGATCCGGTAGTCCGTGGCCGTGCCCATGAGCCGATGCACAACGAAATATATAAAAAAAAATCATTTCTTTGAATCATTCTAAGCAATTTCTGAATTAAAATTTATAAGTATATTGACATAATCAAAAATTAAAATGTAGTCTGGAATAGAAAAAATTCTAATCATTTAACACAAACTAGTTTTTAAAAATATATTTCATATTGAATTTTACTAAAAATTACTAGTTAGTTACGAAACTGGTATAACTCTAAGAAACGCTACTAATTTTTAATTAATATTTCAATAAAAAAAAAATATTTTATATTTTAAAATGCAAAATTTTTGACTAAAATTCAAAATATTTTTATAGTTTAACTAAACTTTGAACTCAAATTCCACAAAAACTCTCTAAACAAAGGGTCGATCCGAATTACCTCCAAACATCACCTATTATATCTAAATCACAACTAAAAGACTTTCATTAATTAAAACTATATAGTTTTTCTAAATTTTGTAATTATGCAAACACCTCATTTGCTGGTAATTCGGATCATCGATCCGAATTATATGTGAGTAGAAAAACGCATGCTGGTAATTCGGATCGATTTTAAAAGTCAATTTTTTTCTTAGAATGTTTTCTCAAAATGGTGCTTATTTTTACCAAACTATAACAGAATGTTTAGTGAACAAAACCCTATAAAATTATATAAATATACTTACCAGCACAAAAGTCATAATTGTTATAAATTTGGTGGGTTTTTTTTGTTTTATTTGCTAAGGCTTTGTATGAAAATACGCTCACTCTTTGTTTCTTCGCTCACAACTGATTAATTTGAAATAATTGAAATAAGTGTTGCATACCATTAGAAAGGAGAAATAATTCTCAATCGTTTCGAAAAAAGAACGTAATTTTAAAAAAATACTAAAGAAAAGTTATTAGCAAAACAAAATCGATCCGAATTATATACATCGATCCTAATTTACGTTAGTACGTTAGATATAAAACCAAAAACTTTCTCCGAAATTCACCAAAATGGATTAAAACTTGAATAAATATTCAAAAATAGTAGTAGTTAATTTACTAAACATAATTGAAGATATACACATGTATAATTTTATTAAGAAGAGAGTGTTTTAACCATTAACTTTAATGCAAACAAAAATTAAAAGATAATGGATTTAATAACTACATAAAAAATTTAACCTTTTCAGTGCACGTTTTTCATACAAAATCTTCAAAAGATTATATATGCCCAACAGAGATGAGAGAGAGAGAGAAAAAAGTATAAGTAACATGCATACATAAACTATTTTTTCATGCATAAACTACTTTGCTAATCTTTTGTGTAAATTGCAAATTTTAGAAAAGTAACATAAATAGCAAAAAAGTAGTAAAAAAAAAGGATGAGAAAAAGAAAAAGAAAAAAAGTAGCACATGAGTAAAACTTTTATATTTACTATGCATCATGAGAGTTTGTGTAAAATTTGATACTTTTAAAAAAATGTTGGTTGCGGTATACCTCACACACATACACATATACACTCTCATATACAGTAGAGTGCAAATAAAATGATACAAAGTAGAACAAGTTTTCAGTAAAAAAAAAAAAAAAGAACGAACCACAAATAAAATAAATATATGTAAGGAAGTATCGAAAGCAAATGCTGGAAAACCAATTTCAATTTGTTAGCTACAAGTTTTATTTTTTTCCCTTTTTTTTTTTGCAATGACTTTTCATTTTTACAGTTGAAAATTGTTACCAATTTAGATGGAAATGTTTAGATGTGTGCGAGTTTTTATTTATTTTTTTTTTTTTTTTGTATGTGCTACTAACTTAAATTTATTTTTTTCTTTTTTTTTTGATTTTTGAATAATATGAAAATAAATTTCTACACTTTTTCATTTTTCTTTCTTGCTTTCTTTCTGTATGTACATACCTTACCTTTTTGACTTACATTAATGTCTTCAATAATTTTTGATTTCATTTTTCTTTTCTGTAAGCTTTCGCACACATGTTCTACACAACAAAAGGTTAATACTCAGGTACTCCCTAAAAGTATGCATAATTAATTGCATTTACAAAATATGTGTGAGTATATTGTGTGTGAAGGTGGATAAGTATGTGAGTGCAAGAGTGCGTATATATATATATGTGTGTGTGTTGGTGTGCCAGTGTATTTGTTTGTGAAGCTTATCAGCTGTCAATGTCTGGCATGCATAAATATTTATGCGTTACGATAACAAAAACACACACACTCTGAGCATATATGTGTGTGTGAAGAAGAAAGAGTGTGTGAGAGAGAAAGAGCGCACGAAAAAGAAGCGAAACATTCAGTTTTATACCTACTATAAAAATATTATTTATGATAAAAATCGCAAACTCTGCCAAAACAAAAAGTAGGTACAAAAAAACAAAAAAAAAGCAGAAATCGCAGAATTTCAGCAGCTAAAAAAAAAATCTAGAAAAACAGTTTATACACTCTCACACTGAATATGTTTCCAAAAAATGTGTGTACGTTCGTGCTTTTGAATGTGTTTCTGATTTTCCCTTAGGGGGTAGGGAGAGAGAGAGAGAGAAAGAAAGAGAGCCCGCGGAAAAAACGAAAACCAAAATGAATAATGACAAAATCAATACACATAACAATAACAAAATAAATTTATATGTTGTATGTTTTAAACGTTAGTATATAGAAGGTAATCGAACGAAAATTGGAAAATATTAAAGGAGAATAAGAAAAAGGAAGTCGAAAGCTGAGCAGCGCACAAGTAAACAACCGAAAAATGTTAGGGCATATTAAAAAAAAAAAAAAAAATTTTTTTTTGGTATTTTTCTGAAACAGTGGTTGCTCACTTTTTTAAAAATACCTGTGCTGTTTCTATACTTTTTGACAACATGTGTTTTAGAAACACATAATATTGCCAGAAATATCCTTTAGTATCATTTAATGTCTATCAATAAATGTGTGTTTATGTGCGCAAAGCGTGAGCTTAATTTTTATGCTTTTTATTATCACACAACTCCGTGTGCACATATAAATTCACCACAAAAACCAAAGCAAAATTTGAGATTATATTTGCAAATGGTTGGTGAGAATTTGTTAATTGTTTAGTAAAATTTAATTTCAAGCAAAATGTTTATGGTTCAAAAAACTTGCACATGGAATTATGTACAACCAAAAAGTGCGGTATAGAGAAATCCATTGGTAAAATCTATACGTAATTGATGTATAGTCAGAGCAAATAAAAATATGCGCGAAAAAGTTTTTTATCTGTAGTTAGCAGTGGTTTTTTCATTTTGAAATTTTTTTAGGTTTTTCTGTATTTTTTTTTTTTTTTATAGCAAACACAGACAGAAGTTAAAAAATTTAAATTTTAAATTCGAATATTAAAGTTTACTACGTTTTTCGTGCATATTTTTATCTGCTCTGTTTATAACTCATAAACATAAATTAAAAGTGGGTACAGAAAATACAGAACTGGCATTCAATTTTCACTAGCATTAAAAAATGTTGATGAGAAAAAAATGTCATAGTTTCGCCGGAAAAATTTTCAATAAATAATGAAATTGAATTAAAATTAGCGTTAAAACTTTTAATGCATATTAAATAAAGCATCCATTAGCACTAAAATTTCTCAAGCCAATGTTATGTAGCTTACATTAGCATAAAAATTTTCAATGTAAATTAAATAGCCATAAATATTAAATGTCATTTAAACAGAGTATTCATTAGCATTAAAAGTTTCAGTGCCAATGAAATTGCATTGTTATTAGCATTCAAATCTTCAATGTGAATTAAATTGAACTTTCATTAGCATTAAAATGTTCAATGCAAATAAAATCGAGCGTTTTATTGACTTTACTATTTTTAATGTCAATCAAATTTAACAAAAATTAGCAAAATTAAAATTGTCAGTTCCAGTGATGTGAAGTTTCTATTAGGATTCAAATTTTCAATGCCACTAAATTTTTAATAGCAAATATATGTAACTCTGATGAGCATTAAAATGTTCAATGACTATGAAATGTTGCTTTTATTGGTATGACAATTTGCATTGCCAATTAATTAAAGCTTTAATTAGCATTGTAATTTTCAATGCCAATTAATTAGAGTTTTCATTAGCATTACAATTTTCAATGCCAATTGATAAAAGTTTTCATTAGCATTGCAATTTTCAATGCAAATTAATTAGAGTTTTCATTAGCATTACAATTTTCAATGACAATTAATTAAAGTTTTCACTAGCATTGCCATTTTCAATGCCAATTAATTAGAGTTTTCATTAGCATTGCAATTTTCAATGCCAATCAATTATAGTTTCATTAGCATTACAATTTTCAATGCCAATTAATTAAAGTTTTCACTAGCATTACAATTTTCAATGCCAATTAATAAAGGTTTCATTAGCATTACAATTTTCAATGCCAATTAATTAAAGTTTTCATTAGCATTAAAATTTTTAATGCCAATTAATTAAAGTTTTCATTAGCTTTACAATTTTCAATGCCAATTAATTAAAGTTTTTATTAGCTTTACAATTTTCAATGCCAATTAATTAAAGTTTTCATTAGCATTACAATTTTCAATGCCAATTAATGAAAGTTTTCATTAGCATTACAATTTTCAATGCCAATTAATTAAAGTTTTCACTAGCATTACAATTTTCAATGCCAATTAATAAAGTTTTCATTAGCATTACAATTTTCAATGCCAATTAATTAAAGTTTTCATTAGCATTAAAATTTTTAATGCCAATTAATTGAAGTTTTCATTAGCTTTACAATTTTCAATGCCAATTAATTAAAGTTTTTATTAGCTTTACAATTTTCAATGCCAATTAATTAGAGTTTTCATTAGCATTAAAATTTTCAATGCCAATTAATTAGAGTTTTCATTAGCTTTACAATTTTCAATGCCAATTAATTCGAGTTTTCATTAGCATTGCAATTTTCAATGCCATTGATTTAACGATATTCAACTCTTTTGAGCAGTAAAATGTTTAATGCGTATGAAATGCTACTTTTATTAGCATTACAATTTTCAATGCAAATTAATAATAGTTTTCATTAGCTTTCATATATTCAATGCTTATTAAATTAAGCATTAATTACAATAACAATTTTCAATTCCAATGAAAACATTTATATTATTTTTTTATATCGTGTGAAATCTTGGTTTAGATATAAATCAATACTATTGAATCTTAGAGAGGGGAGAGGGGAGAGGGGGGGAGGAGAGTATAGAAATCAAATCATACTGTTGGATATAGAAAAACATCAGTAGATCAGTAGTAGATTAAACACGCTCCCTTCCCGATAAAAATCTCATACAATTTGATAGTTAATTTTGAATAAAAAAAAACATTTAAACCTTCTGCCCTCTGCCCTGATCTACATCAGTAGATCAGTAGTAGATTAAACACGCTCCCTTCCCGATAAAAATCTCATACATTTTGATCGTTAATTTTGAATAAAAAAAAAAAGATTTAAAGCTTTCTGCCCTCCTTCTGAATCCGTTAATGTGAACAAATATGTAAAAGCGGTATCCAAAGGAAGGAAGATAAAGAGACAGGAAGCAAAGTGTTGGGGAGAAGAAGAGGAAGACGAGAAGAAAAGAGGAGACGTAAAAAGAGAGCTTGAGAAATATTAGTCCCTTATAAGTTTTCTTAATAATAAATTAGAGAACTATCACAAAGATCACTGATGAGAAACCGTAGGTGGTTCCGAAATGATCTTTTGATTTACTTGTTCTATGAACTTTTTGATGTTCTTCTGGCATCATTGTTCATTCAAAGCCTAATAATTTTAATAATTAAAAAATATTTATTTTTAATATGTTTCTTGAAATTTCAGCAAATCCATCATTCCACTCCAAACAAGCATTACATTCAATTTTTCAGATTAATACTGAAACCACGTAAGGAGTGAGATCGAAAAAATCTTAACATATATAAAGTTCAATAATTTTTAAACGGTTGATGTTAGAGTTTGGATTTTTTTTTATTTAATTGATAATATTTTACAAATTATAGAAAAATATAACTTTTATAGTTCTAACCACTATTTATGAACTCGTGGACTTTTTTTTTTTGGTAAGCCTTCTATTAGAGATTTGATAGTTGTTTCAGACATCTTTTTGGAACAGTTTGCACATCTCCTTTTAAAATCTTCGATATTTTGGGACACTTTTTTTGTGCTCTTTAAGTTTCGGCTCACAAGAGCCCAATATCTCGCCACTGATCTTAGCTCCGGACAATTTGGAGGATTGGTCTTTCCTCGTACAAAAACTATGTTATTACTTTGGCACCACTCCAGAGCTTTCTTGCCGTAGTGACATGATGTCAAATCGGGCCAAAAATATGTGGACACATTGTGCTCTCTTATGAAAGGAAGAAGTCTCTTTTTTCAAACATTCTTTGATGTATATTTCGGTATTTATAGAGCTCACTGTTATAAATGACTTGCTTCTTTTGCCGCAACTGCATATAGCTTGCCATACCAGGAATTTTTAAGGAAATTCGGATTCTAAATTGTTCTTCGACATTTCCTCGAACATCAGCAATATAAAAATTTTGATCCGGAAGTTGCGTAAAATCTGCCAGTGCATACGTTTCTCGTCGTCCATTAAACAACATGAATATTTTTGTATGAAATTCGATTTTAATTTCCGAGCTCTACTTTTGGCGTCTAAATTTTTTGCAGCATTCCTGTCTGGAACTTTTCGGACTTTGTATGTTTTCAAACCTGCATTGGCTTTAATTTTTCGCAAAAAATAGTCAGAGCACTGGGCTAACCGGGCAGCTTTTCTACCAGTTGTGTTTGGAGATCTTTTCAATATGCTTTCTATTTTCTTGGCTTTCCCAATATCATGTGGTCCTTGTTTTCTTTTTGAATTAGGTTTCCTATCGATAGTCAAATTCTTCTAAAACTTTTTAATAACATTGGAAACAGTTTGACGGCAGACCTTCAATTCTTTGGCCAATTTTTTGTAGGACCAATTTGGATTTTTTTTTGAAAATTTTTAATAATTTTAAGAAGTACGTTTCTTTTTCTTCACTCATTTTGATCAAACTCACAATAAATCAACATGTTTGTCATTAAAAATAACAACTGACATATTTTTCAAAGATTACTAGATCAAAGAAATTTTTAAATTTTTTTTTCTTCACTCATTTTGATCAAACTCACAATAAATACACATGTTTGTCATTAAAAATAACAACTGACATATCTTTCAAAGACTACTAGATCAAAGAAATTTTTAAATTTTACATCAAAAAAAAATTATTACGATTTCTTCAATCTCACTCCTTATTACCGCTTTTAGAAAGTTGCCAACGAAGTTCTAGAAACTTTTACGTATATTTTAGTTTGCTATTTGCACTTTTTGCATTTGCTGTTCACTAAACATAATTGCACTCTCAATAAAACTTTTCAACTAAATATTTTCTAATCCAATTTTCAAAGAAGTATCTTTCCAATCTTTGCTCTTATAAGTTACTATTTAGTTTTAAACTTAAAAAGAAAAATAATCAAATAAACAGAAAGCAATATGCAGCAATTAAAGAACTGCAACAACCACCAACTACTAACTGAATAATTATGAAACGCTATGTGTGTGTGTGTGTGTGTGTGTAAGAAAATAAAAATGTTAGTAGTAGAAAGCAGTAGAAAAAGAAACTACTCTTATTTATATTAGTAAGAAGAAAAAAACATAATTATTGCATTAATTAAAAATTGTGTTCCTCTTTCCTTCCACTTTATTCACTTTACAGAAAAAAATAATTTTCTTTGAGTTTACCAACATAACTTAGGCATTGTGGTATCGAATATGTCATCGCAAGTAAATGAAAAAAAAAAAAAATAATTATTAAAATGACGAAGAGTAGCAAAAGTAGCTCCCAAAGGAAATTTAGTTTTTCTAAACTTTTTATTGCTGTGTTTTTATTTTCTATCACATAATACCTTAAAGCCACAATTTACAATAATGGTAATGAGTAACAACAGAAGCATCAGCATCAGCATCAGCTGCTGGACAAAGCAAACAAAAAAATAATATACTAGTAAAAGTAGAAATAGTAGGGAGTAGTGGTAGAGAATTAAATAGTAAAAGCGAGAAAGAGGAAAAGTAAAACAAGCTTAGTTAAAAAAGAAAAAAAAATTTTAAAAAGTATAGAAGCAGCATGATGATAATCTAATAATCTTTTGCTACGATGTACGTGTATAAAAGTAATTTTTTTCTCTACTTTTTCTCTTTTCCTCTCTTTCTATTTGCATTTGTGCTGCTTCCGCCTTTACCATCTCTTTTTGTTGCTATTACTTGCTCCAACTACTACTACTACTACTACTACTACTACTACTATTTGTTAAATTATTTGTGTTTTCTTTTTGTTTCCTGCTTTCAAACTTCCTGCTGCAAATTATTAACCAATGTGATGAAGATGACGACAACTTTACTGTTTGCCTATATATCAAACTATTTATACGTTTGTCTGTCTCTCTCTGTCTATCTAACTGTGTATAAGTTCGCTTGTCTACTTGCCGTATGCCTTGATGATTCAGTTGCTGTTTGCTATCAGCTCTAGTGGCATAACTTAATTTAAAGTTTAGGCACTTGGTGGCTGGAAAGCAAAGCAACAACAACATAAGGCAACAACAACAACACAGTCTCTTCTAATTCCATTATTATTTTGTTTTTGTTACTTCCATTTATTAGTACCTATATATAAATTTTTTTCTTACTCCTCCTTGCACCTACATATATTTTCTGAAACTTTAGCGCATACCTTTTTACTTTTGGCCTGTGTATCCTGGATTTTTTGTGCCTGTGTTTTTTTGTGTGTGTGTGTGCGTGTGTGTGTGTGTTTTGGCTTTGTTGGTATTTACCAAAATTAGGTTTACGATGTTAAGTTACTACTTTAGTAGTATTTTAATTAGTTTTAAATTGTTTTCTGCTGTTCTTCATCGTTATTTTTTTCCTCTTTCTCTCTGCTCTTCTCTTTTGCTTTTTGTGGACAACTTTCATGTTTTCTTCTTTTTTTTTTCGCTGCATAAAAGTTTTTTCCATTTATTATTGTTGTTGTTTATTTTATGGTTTTTAATTTTCCTTATTTTTTTTCCTTATTTTTATTTTTTTTTTTGGAAAAAGTTTATTTAAAAGTCAAGCGCGTTTTAAGCGAAATTTACTTTATTTTTTTTTTTGGAGGACAGATTTTTTTAATTGATATTAGAAAGAATTTTACTTCATTTTGTAATGGATTAACTTTTTTTAAGAGCGTTAAGGACTTATGCTTCGTTTTGAATCTCATGGGTTCATGTTTCTTTAGGGGCCTCATGGACTCAATTTTCTTTTAAAGCTTCGTGGTTTGTAAATAAATAAAAATTTAATTAAAGTGAATTTTTCTCTTTAATTTTTTTCTTTTGAGACCTCATAAACTCATGAGTCATTTGAAGTCTAATTTAATTCTCTTTTGAAGTCTCATGAATTTAAGCTTCCTTACTTCATGCTCCTTTTGAAGCCTCGTAGATTCATGTTCTTTTGAAGAACAATGGACTTGTGCTTCTTTTGAAGCCTCATGAACTCATGTTTGTTTTAGAGCCTCGTGGATTCATGTTAATTGTGAAGCTTCATATTCATATTTTATTTTTTGAAGCCTCATGCATTCATGTTTCTTCTAAGGCCTCATAAGTTCATGTTCTTTTGAAAAGCACTAAATACGTATTTCTTTTGAAGCCTCGTAGACTCATGTTTCCTTTGAAACCTCGTAAGGTTCATGTTTCCTTTGAAACCTCGTAAGGTTCATGTTTCTTTTAAAACCTCATGAATTCATGAGTGAGTCATTTCAAGTCTAGTTACTTCAGCTCTCTTTTGAAGTCAAATGAATTCAAGCTTTATTATTTCATGTTTCTTTTGAGGCCTCATGGATTCATGTTTCTTTTAGAACTTCGTAGATTCATGTTTCTTTGGAAGCCACATTGACTCAAATTTCTTGATTCATTATAATAAAAGGATTAATTTTGATTTTTTTTCTGTTAAGCTTCATGAATTCATATCTCCTCTAAAGCCTCATGGATTTATTTATTTTTTTTTGAAGAATAATGGCCTCATATTTCTTTTGAATCCTCATGAACTCAGGCTTCTTTTGGTCTTCCATAGATTCATATTTTTTTGGTGACTCATGAATTCATAATTCATTTGAAGTCTCATTACTTCATATCTCTTGTGAAGCCTCATGAATTCAAGATTCTTTTAAAGCCTCATGGACTCATGCTTCTTTTTATACCTACTAGATTCATGTTTCTTCTGAAGCCTCATGAATTCGTGATTCTTTCAAATCTCATTACTTCATATCTCTTTTGAAGCCTCATGAATTCAAGTTGCTTTTGAAGTCTCATGAATTTTTTGTTTTGTTTTTTAAGCTTCGTATATTCTTTCGCTTAGAGTTTCATGGATTCCTGTTTCTTTCATGTAGGTAACTTCAGGTTGTTGTTTCCTTTGAAATTTCACAGATTTTTGTTGCTTTAAGCTACCGTTTCTATTTCAATTTATCACATAATCTAAAAGATGTAACGTAATAAACGTTTTAAATTTCAAATAAATGAGTTTCTATTTAAACTATTCTGCTTCCTAAAAATGAAAAGAGTTTTCTATACTACAAAACCTTTCCACAAAATTCAGTTGAAATTCACAAATGAGTAAAATATCACCTTTGAAAGCAAAGTTTCATAATTACCAATAAATTTGTTTAAAAGTATGATTGTGCACGTGCCTGCAAACGCAAAAAACATACATATATGTCTACATGCATGTATGCACAAAAGAATAAAACCAGCAAAACAAAACTGAGTAGCTACTCACAAAAGAAATTAATCATCAATAAAGAGTTATCAAAAATATATTTAAGCTTAGAAGCAATTCCATATCAAGCAATAAGAGCCGATGTTGTTACCCTGCAATGGCATAATCATGAAAATTTTAATTTTTTGAAATCTAGTATCAAACCTTGTACTTTATAAAGGGATCAGTTTGATAAAGTGACAAAATTATAGCTGGAAAGCGGTTAAAGGATTCTAAAACAACATACAAAAGTTTATTAAAATTTCTTTCTACTTCTTTTGTAAAATAGTTACACAATTTTCTTCTTACTGGGTATATTCACATATGCATATGTGTGCGATAGTGTATCTAAATACATCCAAATTGCAATTTCCAATTAAATATCCTTTTCGTATAAATTTCCAACACAAATTGCACATTAAAAACAAATTAACTGCAACCATTTGCAGCATGAGAAAATACACACATAGAAATAAAATAAAGTAAAAAAAATATAAAAACAGAGAGTGAGAGAGGAAGAAAGGTAGAAAGGGAAAAACGAGGAAGCCATGAAAAAAGTGAAAACCAAAATGAAAAGAGTTAGAGGAAAGCAAAACTAAAAAACTAAAATACTAGAATGACAGCAATGACAGTAACAAATGTATGAGAGTATGTGTGTATTTTGTTGTTTGTGTGTGCGTTATTAATGCGCTTGGTAAAATCGAAATGAAAAGCAAACAAAAAAAAAAAAAAAAAAAAAACAACAAAACTGAAATATATAAAATGTTAAAAATACAAACAAAAAATAATACAAATAAAACTAAAGGCAATACAGCTAAATGTAAACACACATACTCACACAAGCACAAATAAACATTTATGCAATGTCTGACTAATACAAATGCATTTGCATGTCAGCAGTGTTGTTGTCGTTGTCAAAAGAGAAGCCAGCAAAACAAACAAAAAAAAAAAAAAAACCTAGCATATGTTGAGGCTGCAAAAGTAAAAAATATAGAGAAAGAGAGAGAGTTTGTGTAAATAAACAACCAAACAAGCGCGATAAAGCGTACCTAAACTTTATTAGTTTTTTTAGAAAGTTTTATTTAAACTTTTGTAATTTGCTATTTAGGTCATTTTCAACTTTACACAGTTTTCTATTTTTTGTGTAATTATTTATGAATGTTTGTATAACTTTTTTTGCTTTTATAGTTTTATTCATGTGTCAGATTATTTAATATTTGTTTTTAACTATAATTATAAATATTAGTATTGACACTGCATGGACATATTCATATTTAATTAAGCTCAATAATTAATATAAATGTCAGTGTAGTGTGCAGGATTTTTGCGGTTTCATTTACAAAGTTACACCAATGTATACACACGCTCTTTTAAGTATGTGTGTATGAGTGTGAAAGCTAGTTGGCTTATGATTTTAATCAAAACTGCATTTAATTGTATGCAAATTATATTTGCAGCAATTTTGCGCTGTGATTTTTTTTATTGTTTTTATTTTTTGGTGTGGTTAGTGTCGAATCTAGAAAAAGATGGTAGAAATTTTTTTTACTAAACAGTATTGAAATTTAAAATTTTTGACTAAATGTTTTATATGTTCCAGAGGGGGTGATATAGGAGGGAAATGCGAAAGTTAGGGTCCAAAACCCACATAGCACTTAAGTCTATTGACTCTGCTATGAGGCTGGTTGTAACGGTCAGTTCATACAACAAATTTTTAGCATAAGGCAGTCTCTATAATTTCCACTCTTCCACTCTCATCTCCCTCTTAGGTTTACAATCTGCCAGTTTTACAAGCTCATGCCAGATTATTCCCTTGACTACGTTTAAACTCTGAGAAATATTTCTGATTATCTTTTCTTTCCTTCGGTTGCCTCTGACTGAGTTTTTTAGCTTCTGATTGTCTGTTATCAAGAGGTTCGGGTTTGATTCCCGTCTTGGTCTGGTGTTTAATTCTCATAATCTTCTTATATTTACAAATCGTTATGAAGTGTATGAGAATTAGAAGGAAGTGTACAAGTATACAACCTTGGTAGGCAATGGTAAAACCAAAAAGTGATAACGAATTGCCACACCGTTGTTTGAAACCGGCGTTAAACTGTAGGTCCAACTATATGATATCGCATTCCTGTAACTTTTCAGGGCCGTTGCCTCCCCACGTGTGTCTCTCGACAGACACTCTAACCTAACCTAATCTAATCTAATCTAACCTAACCTAACCTAACCTAACCTAACCTAACCTAACCTAACCTAACCTAACCTAACCTAACCTAACCTAACCTAACCTAACCTAACCTAACCTAACCTAACCTAACCTAACCTAACCTAACCTAACCTAACCTAACCTAACCTAACCTAACCTAACCTAACCTAACCTAACCTAACCTAACCTAACCTAACGTGACCTAACCTAACCTAACCTAACGTAACCTAAGCTAAGCTAACCTAACGTAACCTAACCTAACTTAACCTAACGTAACCTAAGCTAACCTAACCTAACTTAACCTAACCTAACCTAACCTAACCTAACCTAACCTAACCTAACCTAACCTAACCTAACCTAACCTAACCTAACCTAACCTAACCTAACCTAACCTAACCTAACCTAACCTAACCTAACCTAACCTAATCTAACCTAATCTAACCTAATGCATTTGAAATTCTCTGATTGCATCGAACTGCCTTTTTTTAGATTCTAGGTAAGTGCCTCTCTCACTGTTTCTGACTGACTTTGGTCGGCTTTTATTGTTCCTAATTACCTCCACCTATCTTTAACTATTAAACCAGACTAACTTCGAATATCTTGGCTTACTTTTGATTACCTGTAATTGCCTCTGACGGTATTTGGACTATTTCTATCTATATCAAAATACTTTCTTGCTGAATTTTACTGTATTGTCTGCCTCTGAATAACTCAGACCACATTTCATTTTCTCTGATTTTATGGTTTCCGATTGCATTTCACTATCTTGAATTACTCCTAACTACTTCAAACTGTCTGTGATTATCACCTCAGACTAGCTCTGATTGCTTCTTGATAACTTTTTCCAGTCTTTGGGTGCTCCTGATTACATTTCACTGATTCTGACTACCAGAGACCACCTTCCACTACATTTGGTTGCTCTTGGCTACCTTAGGGTACCTCAGACTGCAACTGGCAGTATATGATATACTCTAATTACTTCTTGCTGCTTCTAACTAAGTAACTTAGGCTATTACCTTAAGCAAACTTTCACTTTTTTTTTTTTGACTTCCTGTAGTAGTTTCTAATCGAATTTGTCTACTTTTGACTATCTCAGGTTGTCTCTGGCTGCTCTTTAACTAATAAGGATTGGCTCTTACTAACTCAGGCTATATCTAATAGTATCTGATTATCTCTGTGTTCCTTTTATTTTTAAACTGACTTTATCGATCTCTTACACCTTCAAACTGCCTTTTAGTTGTTTTTGAAGTCTCCTTTTTATTGCTCTCAACTGCCACTTTTTGTCCCTGAATGCTAAAATTTCATTAATTTGTATTTCAATCAATCGTTGTATTGCATTTTTTTGGCTTATATTTAATTTCTCAATACTTTATTCAAGCAATCTGGAAAAAGAATAGCTCAATTAGGCGTACAGATGAAAGTAGAATCGATTTTTTTTCTGGGTAGTACCAAAAAATAAATTTTAGTTCGTGAAATTCTCCAAATTTTTTATTCACGGGAAGCTTTCAAAGATTTTTCATATGATTCCAAAAACTTCTCCAAAGCGGGATTCTTCTATATTCTGAAAAATCGCTAAACACTCAAGCTTGCATAGTGAACTTTTCCTGTTACTAGTTGCAAACAGCAGTTTCAAAAAATTTCAAATAATATTTCCTGAGGATTTTCAATGGAAATTAAAATTCCAAAAATCTGTTTACATAAATTTTAAGAACTTAAAAAAAAAAACTAAAATGAATGCATAGAAAATTAAACCTTTCATTTGCAGGAAACACATTTATAAAGTTAACAGAAAAAAAAAACTATTTAAACAACAAAAAATAATAATTTTCGCCTGCGAGGAAATAAACCAACAAAAAATAAAAAAAAGAGTAACCAAATTAAAATGAATGCTAGGAAAACAAAACATTGAGGGAGTAAAACTTAAACAAAAACACATTTATAAAAACATTAAACATAAAAGAAAAAGGAGTCAGTGATAGCCAGATAACTGAAAACGCTGTCAGTTGAAATGAAAACCAAACAAAAAACCAAAATCCGAATGAATGAAAGTAATTAGTAAAAATGAAATTGAACCAGAAATCAAATCAAACAACAACATACCAAAAACTAAGTGAAGTGAATGAATAAGCAAGCGAGTGAATGAATAAATGAATGAATAAATAAAACTCAAAAAGCAAAGAGCGAAAATTCATGAAAAAAAAATTGATGAGCATCATCAAAGTATAATTAAAATTTAACGCCAAGAATGAAAGCACAAACAAATTAAATGGAATGAAAAGGAAGAAAAATTAAGCGCAAATAAAACTAAAAAGATACAAAAACCGAAAAAACAAACAAAACTAAACAGCAAAGTAGTAGATAGCAAAAATTATAAAGAAACAAATTTTTGCTTAATTTGTTGCATATTTTTGAGGGCAACAATTTTAAGAGCAAATGACACGCACAATACAAGAGAAAGAAAAGAAAAGAAAATGGCAATGAGAAGAAAAGGCAAGAATAAGCAAGCAAAACGACAAAGGCAATAGGCACCAAGGCAATACAAGACAAGGGCATGGCAGCTTTGTGTTGTCAATATAAGTAAATGACCATAAAAATTTTGCTGTTTGCAAGACATTTGAAGAAATAAAATGAAATGTAAATGACAAAAGCTCTTCACAAGAAACACACACACACACACAAACAAACAAGCAAACAAAAAGGCGCAGACATTAAATAAATACCTACCGAAAGAAAGAAAGAAAATCACCAACAACAAAAGCGTTAAAAAGAAGAGCAACAATTTGCAACACGCAATTTTGCAGTACTTTTTGTTGTTCATAAAAATAAGAGAAAGAACAAGAAGAAGAACAAAAGAAATATTTTTTCTCATTGTATAAAATACAAAAACATTTATACAAAACACACATGCACACATACATACATACATACATAAACATATAAATACATATTTAAATGAATACTGTATTTGTGCATGCATGTCCATGTGAAAACAGCAAAGAATTAAAGTATAATAACAAAACGGAAATTACAAACAAAAGCGCAATAAAAGATAAAAGCAAAACAAAGCGGAGAAAAAGCGAGAAAAAACAGTAAGAAAGAGCGAAAAAAAAACTTATTTAGAAAATCCAATTATAATGAAAAAAAAAAAAACAAAATAGAAGAAGCATAAAAAGAAAGAACAAAAATCATTGAATGTAACAAACAAAACGCAACGAAAGAAAAAGAACGAATGAAAGCATTAAATAATTAAGTTGCAGATTATTGCAAAACATGAGTATTAAATGAGAGTGAGAAAAGGAGGAAAAAAGCAAAAGGGAAGGGGGTGAGAATAAGACCGGGCCACCAGTATTTGTGGTTAGGTTTGAATATTCTAAAATAAAAGTAAAACAAAATTTAAAAATTAATAATTTAAATGTAATCATTTTCTATTGGCTGGTTGGTTTTGGTTTCACCAGTAGCTCAACCATAGAAATACCTTGGCCTATTTACCAGCGCATGAATATAGCAATTCAAGGGCGATTTCTTTGATTTTTGCTTGATTAAAAAATGTTTTCAATTATAATTGAAATAAAAATAAATTACTCCTTGATAACACAAGTGCCTAAGATGATTGATACATACCAATCCTGAATTAAGAGAAACGAGCAGTAAAATATCATTGTTCTCATAAGCGAAACCAGAGGTTGCAAGTTGCAGAATTGGAGGGGGAGGGGGGAGAAAAATCTTTATATACCATAATAAATGCTTTTAATTCAATAGTGGATTAGCCAGCAATATTTTGGGAACATTAAAGCTTCTCTAACACATTTATGTAGCATACTTTTAGGCACGTTTTTTAAATTGCAGAAGACATTTTCGTACAAAAAAATCTTTTAAGTTATTAATGGATTTTTCAGTTATAGTTGTTAAATTTTAGAAGCATACTTTTAGGCAAAACTGTAGATATACATCATTTGTTAAAATATCTGATGCAAAGGAGTTTTACTCTCAGAAAGTCTTTCATAACCAATCAGTACTTGTTTCAAATAGTATTAAATAACAATTTGAAACTTTCGTCAGTTGAAATAAAAAAGGAAAAGCGTAAGTAAATCTGAAATCTGTCAATTTCACAACCGTTTTCGTTAATTGAAGAAGCAGAAATTACGAAGCAGACCTTTTCCAAATGAAATAGCAAATGAGTGTAATTCCAGAATTATATTTTGAAGCAATTTGAATTGACAGGCTGAGAGGAAAAGCGGGCTAAAATTTATATAACAGCAAAAGTGAAATAATTTAGAGTGTCAGTGCAAGAATGGCATAAGTAATACGGTTTAGAGTGAAAATGAAACGCCTTAAAGGTAAGAGCAAAAATGGTATAACAATTCTTTCAGAGCAAGAACAGCATAGTTTTTTATTCCGTTTTCGCTCTGAACATATTTCGTTTCACTTTTGCTCTGAACATATTTCGTTTCACTTTTGCTCTGAACATATTTCGTTTTGCTTTTGCTCTTAAGTAAAATTATTCCACTTTTTTCTGAACGTAGAAGTTATACCACTTTTCCTCTCAGCCTCTCAATTAATCTCACCATTTCCTTGTCGGGCAAAAAAAGTCTTAGAAATTTCACAAATTACTGATTATTAAAATAAAACAAATATTCCATTAATTGGAGTAAGGTAGTAGAAATATTATAATATACAAACACATCTGCATACCTTATCAAATATTCTATAAATACCTGCCTGCCATAAATTTCATTTATCAAATTCAAATTTCCAAAAAAAAAAAAAAATTCCACAATTATAATTTTGAGTTAAATGGAAATTGGTGCTTTCAAAATGCTGCCGGAAATTATTATCTAAAGAAAAATGTGAACCAAAAACAAAAATAAAAAAAAAAAAAAAAAAAAAAAGTGTAAAACCAGAAGAAAAACATTAAATTATTTTAAACGCAATATAAAAAAGAAAAACAAAAAAAAGGACAAGACAAAAAAATAATAATAAAAAAAAACGACAATAATAAAAAAATAATAATAAAAAAAAAACGATAAAAGGAAAATTGAACTGCTTTTCATATTTTCGTTTGTTTCATTCCTCTTTTTATAGCCATATTTCATTTACACAATAATAATGATAATAATAATAATGAAAATGTAAGAAATTTTGAGTGAGTAAAAAGGTAAAGAGCAGAGGGAAAAAGCAAGTAAAATATAAAACGAAAGGGACGAGAAAATCCTAAATAAAATTGATATTTTAATGATGTTGACGTGTGTCTTGAAATGTCTTTTATCTTTTTAAAGCTTATTTTTGTCGACTGCAATTTATATATAAGTGTTATTGAAAAGTTATTAAGAATGTGACAAAAAATAAATAAATAAAAACACAAAAATTCTTAGCAACCAAAATGTTAATGATGTTACTTTAGACAAAAGAAAAAATGCCTAATAATTTGAAAAAAAGGTTAACAAACATAAACTTTTATGTGGTGTTTTCTAATTATTTTCAATTTAATACAATGAAAACTGTGTAAGTTTCATAAAAATTAGACTTTTAAAACACTATAAAGCACCTAAAAGTATGCTATAATATTTAAAAACATTACAGAAGCTTTAAAAGTTTAGAATGTTTATGATATTATATTAACAAAAAAAAAAAAACGAAAACAGAAATAATTTTTAAAGCACTAAAAGTTATGCTACGAAATTTTAAAAACTTGTAAATTTTATGAAAATTTTTCAAAGTTTTAAAAATAAAATAAAATTACTTTTTATAATCATCTAAACATGTGAAAATTTATATAAGTAATTTGCTAAAATTCCTTTGAAATGGTATTAAATTATTTCCATTTTCACCTAAATATATGCTACAATAATTAAAAATGTAATTTTGCATGAACATCTCATATGTCCCAACGTGTTTGTTGTAATAATAAAACTTTTTAAGTACTTACTTAAACTTATACATCATTAAAAAATTTAACAAGCTTTTAAACGCATAACACCTGAAATTATGCAATCAATTTAATTTCACCTACAGCACACTTTTAAAAGCTACACATTTTCATTAAAAATTACTTTTTTAATTAAAATTATAATAAATTACTAGATATTAATACAAATATAAAAAGTCTTTAGTGTTATTATTGAAATACCTAAAATTATGCAATAATTTTTAAACATATTATGGCAGAAACTGAAGTAGGTAACAAATTTAAAAAATTAATTTTCCGATATCTAAAATGAAAGTGTATAAAATATCGATCCACTTGTAATAAGTCACAACTAAATTGGATTACAATTTGATTCCAGTGTTTTAATTCTCTTGCTTTGCAAATGAAACTAAGAATTCATAATTCTGTAATTATAATTTTATCATATTTTCTTTTATTACATAGAAAACAAAAATTTATTAATGACTTTTTTCCTAACATTATTTCCACCTATAACCCTAAATTATCAACACTCATATATATGCCATTATTTTCATTTATGCCACTAAGGTTATTCAATACTTTCAGTAGATATGGCAAAAGATAATTTCAAAGGTAAACTTAGCTACAGCTACTTGTTGTTTAATTAAATTAAAAATAAATATTTACGTTTAACACAAGCAAAACATTTTGCGCAAAGGAATCTTCATAGACTTCAGCACTTAGATTATTATCCAAGTGCTTAAAAGTATGCTATTATTTTGAATAGTGTAGATTACAAACAAAATAGGATAAAGTGTTTCTGCATAGCAGCAATTTCAAAGCAAATATCACTCAGGTAACATAATTACGTTTATTTTATTAAATATTTTACGAGCAGTTATGCAGATATAACAAGCTTCGTAAAATTGGTATTTATACAGTGCCTAGAAATATGCAAGCACATATTTTCTTTGTAATATTACATTTCATTAGATATACTTGTACTATTCAAAGGTCAATTCTTGAGAGCAATATGTATATGCCTATAATTAGAAAATAATTTATGTACAAGTTATGCCAAAACAATTTATAAACACACATATTTTCTGAGGCTATACACCAAAAAGTATGCTACATAATTTTAATTGATGTTAATTTTCAAATGAATACAGAGCACATTTATTAAGTGTTGTAGTAAATAAGAAAATAAAAAGAATAAAAATTTGATTATCATAATATTCATTTAAAACTTTAATCAAGGATTTAAAAGAAAATTGTCAACCTCCCTATAAATATGCTTTAATTTATAAATGTATGCAATATTAAGACTCTTTTGACAGTAAATGCAATATTATTTCTTACTTACGTTATACTTTATTATTATGTTAAATGTATTTCAAGGTAAACATATATAATATAATTATGAACAAAAGCAAGTGAAGTGAAATGAACTGAAAAAAATTAAAATGCATTTTCCATACCATTTTCGCTGGTTGTTGTTGTTGTTGCGTCAATTACCGATGCACCAGTCACATACGTTGCTGTTGATTTAAGCCGAGCATGTAGCAGACCATCGATGAGTAAGAGCCACCAAATGCAGCTACGCAGTAATCCCATGTTGAATTATGCCGAATTAAAAATGAGGAAAAACGAAATTTCTGGATAATGACGACAAAGTCGAGGTCGCTGCAGGTGATCAGATTGTTTCAAGTGATCTTTTTTTTTTTTTATATTTATTAAACGTATAGAATGCGAATGTTTTAAGTTTTAGACTTTTTTTTTAAATCTTTAAAGTATTTTACAGTTTAATTTTTCTATATTGTTTTTTTTTTTATATAAACTGATTTCTATATTTTATATGTTTCATTAAGGCTGCCAAACACAAAATAAATAAATTAATAATAATGACATATGGAATATTTTTTTTATGTTTTATTATAACTGCTGTCATATTGTTGCTTTTACATTTCAACATGGAAATTAAAAACATTTTTCTGCATATAAGGGAAAACTTTTTCCTTTCAGCTTCAAAATAAATACAAATAAAATTATTATATATATTTTAAACAGTAAATTAATTATCATTTTAATTGCTCTTTTGTTTGATGATGATTTTATGCTTTTTTTCGAGGAATACAGCACGAAAGGTTTAAATTTATTTTCCAATAAATTTTGCGGGAAAAATTGTAAATTAAAAATGTTTACGACATATTTACATTTAAATTTTTTTTTTTCCATTAATATTTTTCATTTTATTAGCTTTTAATTAACTCTACCACGGACACGGACATCAAATGTGAAAACATAAACCTTTTTATTTTTTATTTTTATTTGCTATATTATATGTATGTATGTAACTATACGATTTTTAATTGAACTGAAATGCAGTTGAGCTTCTCTGAATTAAATAAAATACAATAAAATATTTGTATACATTTTAAGAATCATTAATTGTGAATGGCAGAACAGGAATTATTAAAAATTTCTTAGTAAGCTTCAACTTTATAATGTTTTCATTTTAAAATATATGGTATTGATGTCTGATCACAACATTTAATTAGCAGAAAGAAGAAAGGTTTGGAAAGTGGCTTCAAGAAGAGTTGAGTTGTAAATCTGGCATCTCACTCCTGAGGGAATCAACTTCTGGTGGAGCTGAATTTTATTGGACTAGACCTCTGAAAGAGTTTATTCCAAAAATATTCACTTCAAGATGGTATAGTTAATTCTAAAAAGCCAACTTTAAGAAAACTAACTTATGCGGAAGCTGGGTTCTAGAGAAACAGGCTTCAAATTGAAACTGATTTCTAGAGAATCATATTTGTAGTGTAGAAAATTCTGAGTTTTTTTGAGTAGAATTTAACTTCTAGAAGAACTGGCTTCTGGAAAAACTGATTTCAAGGCCAATGAATTTATAAAGGTGCTGAATTATAAGAGAGTCTATTTCAAGAAGAATCGGTTTCTGAAAGAGCTAAAAAATCTGATTTCTAAAGAAACTGACTTCTAGGTGAACTGAGTTTTAGGTCAACTGATTTTTAGGAGAGCTGGCCTTTAGGGGAACTGACTTTTAGAGGAGTTGTTTTTTCGAGAACTTGATTTCAAGAGCAGCTGAGTTGTAAATGAACTGACTTCTAGAGGAATTTACTTCTAATGAAACTTACTACTAGAAGAGCTGATTTTCAGAGGAGCTAATATTTAGAGATATTTTTCTAGAGAAACTCAGTGCTAGACGAAATAACTTCTAGAGAAAATGTCGTCTAGAAGAACTAACTTCAAGAAGAACTGACTTCAAGAAGAACTGATTTCAAGAAAAACTGACTTCAAGACGAACTGACTTCTAGACAAAGTGACTTCAAGAAGAACTAACTTCAAGAAGAACTAACTTCAAGAAGTATTGACTTCAAGAAGAACTAACTTCAAGAAGAACTAACTTCAGGAAGAACTGACTTTAAGAAGAACTAACTTCAGGAAGAACTAACCTTAAGAAGAACTGACTTTAAGACGAACTGACTTCTAGACAAAGTGACTTCAAGAGGAACTGACTTCAAGAAGAACTAACTTCAAGAAGAACTGACTTCAAGAAGAACTGACTTCAAGAAGAACTGACTTCAAGAAGAACTGACTTCAAGACGAACTGACTTCTAGACAAAGTGACTTCAAGAGGAACTGATTTTAAGAAGAATTGACTTCAGGAAGAACTGACTTTAAGAAGAACTAACTTCAGGAAGAACTAACCTCAAGAAGAACTGACTTTAAGACGAACTGACTTCTAGACAAAGTGACTTCAAGAAGAACTAACTTCAAGAAGAACTGACTTTAAGAAGAACTAACTTCAGGAAGAACTAACCTCAAGAAGAACTGACTTTAAGACGAACTGACTTCTAGACAAAGTGACTTCAATAAGAACTAACTTCAAGAAGAACTGACTTCAAGAAGAACTGACTTTAAGAAGAACTAACTTCAGGAAGAACTAACCTCAAGAAGAACTGACTTTAAGACGAACTGACTTCTAGACAAAGTGTCTTCAAGAGGAACTGACTTCAAGAAGAACTAACTTCAAGAAGTATTGACTTCAAGAAGAACTGACTTCAAGAAGAACTGACTTCAAGAAGAACTGACTTCAAGAAGAACTAACTTCAAGAAGAGCTAACTTCAAGAAGAACTAACCTCAAGAAGAACTGACTTTAAGACGAGCTGACTTTAAGACGAACTGACTTCTAGACAAAGTCACTTCAAGAGGAACTGACTTCAAGACGAAGCGAAGTTGATTTCTAGAGGAATTGACTGACTTCTAGAAAGTTTAGATTCTACAAGAGGAATTGGAATTGACTTCAAGAGGACTTGGCTTGTTAGCGAACTAACATCTAGAGGAATTGACTTCTATTGGAACTGACTACTAAAAGAATTAAATTCTAAAATAACTTTCTTCTTATGGAACTGACTTATACAAAAGTTGATTTCCCGAGGAGCTAATATCTAGCACCTCTAGATGTCTAAAGGAGCTAAGCTCAAGAGTAAATGACTTAGAGAAGTTGTCTTCGAGAGAGTTTGAAGAACTCACTCTTAATAGAGTTGACTTCTAGTCAAACAGACTTCTACAAGACTTATCTTCTAGAAGAGAAGACTGAAGAATCTGCCTTCTAGGAGAACTGAGTTCTAGAGAAACGGAGTTACAGAAAAACTTAATTCCGGGAATGCTAATTTTTAGAGAATTCTACCTAAAAAATTGCAAATTTATAGAGAAACATACTTTTTCTCTAAATGTTAGAGGGTCTTACTTGGAAAGGTGTTGAATTTAAAAAAAGAAGATATTTCTAGAAGAATTGCGTTCCAAAGATAACTCCTCAAGTTTCTATGCAATTACCAATCAAATTAATTCATTCAAAATATAAAAGCTGGGATTTTCTGGCATTGTTTTGCAATTTTTCTTTAATGAAAGCCAATTTCCTATATCTCACAACTTTGCACACATATAAAAAAAAAAGAAAAACATTTCTCTTTCCGTCCTCATTGCAATGCATAAATAAAGTTCAGCTTAAAGTTTCCAAATACAATCAACGAAAATTTTTGATTAAATATAAATTAATGCCAACTTCAATAACTCAATTTTTCTATTTCTTGTAATACAAAAAAAAAAATAAAATAAAATAAAAAAAGAAACAAAAACTAACAAAACTGACCTTCATATTGCTGCTATTGAAAGCAATTAATTTTACGTACACATACAGTATAAAAAACAAAAACAAAAAAACAAAAAACATAATAAACTTCTGCCTACTGCCACAAAAACTGAGATTAACAAATGTCAAAATCTTATATAAAAAACAACAGCAACAAAACAAAAATAAAATAAATAACAAGAACAACAACAAGAAAGAAAAAAAACTTTAATAAATATTTTGGCTTAGCGCGTGAAAAAGAAATTGACAGAGACTTGAAGAGAAAAGTATAACGAAAAAATAAAAGACAAACCAAAAAATATAGTATAATTTCAGGCAAATAAACTATGACAATGTAAGCAGAGCAAAGCAAAGGAACTGCAACTTAAGCCAAAAGACAGACAAACAGACAGAAGGAAGAGTGACAAACAAATACGACGATATTGACGAGGACGACGATGTCAAAGACTTAAGTGTCTGACTGACTGTGAGTCAGAAAATAATATTCAAACAAAAAAGGATAAATGTAGCAAAGGCACTCATCTTATTCTGGCTGTTGTTGTTTTTGTTTTCAAAACAAGCAGTCAGATCATTTAGACAGACAGACAGTCAGACAGACAAACAGTAAGATAGACAGACAAACGTGTAGACAGTTCTACTACTCAAACACAAACAACAACAAAGGCAGCAGCGATGACGCGTCGTACAAACAACAAAGAATCTAAGAAGAAAAAAAAGAGTAAATTGAGAGTGCAAAAGAGCACAAAGCAACGGTTCATATATACACACACACACACACACAGACAGAGAGATAGATGCTAGTCATAGAGTAAAAAAAAAAAAAGAGAAAGCTCAAACAACAAAAAACCAACAACAAAAGGATGCGAAAAGCTCAATTGGCATTTTAGAAAAGAAAAATCAAAATAAAATAAAGAAAGTTTATGTGTGTGTGTGAGTGTGTATGAGCAAACGTCAAAGGAAAAAGCGTTGAAAAAGAAATTTTTCACGTAGTATCCTCAGGCATGCATACACATATCCAAACACGGACACATATGGAGAGGCAGAGGCACACAGTAGGAACAAAAAAAAAAAAAAGAGTAGCAACAGAATGTAAAATAAAAACCGTAAAAAAAAATATATGAAATTGTATCGATATGCTGTAAGTGTAACGTAACGTCAAGGCTGGCAAAAAAAATAAAAAAAAATAAATATTTTCCTGCTTCTTTTTTATTTGAGTTAAAATTTTGACACCAAAAGGCAGTAAACAATATTGACAGCAATCATAAAGCATATATGAAAAAACAATTTTTTTTTGATTAAAAATAATTGTGTGTACAAAAATAATTGGATTTTCTTTACTTTGGAGCTGTGCACTTGTAGTATAATTTCAAAAATAAATTTGTTTTTTCTCTTATTATTTTAGTTTTAACGTGGCAGCTGTCAATTTTTTTTTCATATGTTTTATTTTATTACAAACTTCTCTTCAACACATTTTTCAAATATTGTCGTAAGAACAATACTAAACACTTGTTAATAAGGTTTTTTTTTAGAATTTTATCCTGGCAGGATATTTCACGCACAGAGTATTAAAAAATAGTTAAGTACAAAAAATCAAAGTCAACAATTTCACACACAGGCAAAACAAAAAAACAAATCACTGAAGTGATTTTAAAGGATTCTTTACTTTCTTATTTGTGATCCGTTAACTTTCAATATTCACGTCCGTTTCAATTAAAAGTTCGCAGTTAACTGAATTTAGGATGCTGATGTGAAGCAACGACAAAGGCAAAGACAGCAACGGCAAAGACAAAACATACAGCATCAGCAACAACAGCAACGCAGCAGCAGCAGAAAAACTCCAAATAACGGCATAAATGTTATGGTTGTTGTTATTGTTGAGAGCAGATTTTCTTTAATACAAAAAGATTTTACGAAGTTATCACAGCATCACTGTCGGCAAGCTCTCTCTCTCTCTCGCTCTCTCGGTAATAGCATCAATTTAAATGTCAATACCATACAATCTGAATTAAACACACACACACACACACACAGACTCTCTTTTTCATCTCTTTCTCTCTCTGCCGCTATTTGCTGTTATTGCATTTTTACATACAGCATCTCGTTATCAGTTGTCATTTTTGTAAGCAGTAGCAGCAGCAGCAGCAGCAACAGCAAAGCTTTTGTTGATTTTTGTTTAAAGCTTTTGAGAGCATTCCAAATGGTTGCGCAAATGCAGTGCAACTTTTGCTCTTCTATTCTCTCTCTATCAAATCTTTTTTTAATGTTTGTATTTTTCTTACGAGAGAGTCGAAAGAGCTCTCTCTCTCTCTCTCTCTCTCTCTGTATTTCTCTCTCTCATTTAACTTCTTTATACACACATGCCTTAAAATTGTTGATTTCATCATCACAAATTGTATAGCATGTTTTTTGGCGTTTGCAGTACTAAAATTCAAATTTTTTTTCTCTGCTCATATAAAAAAATAGCTAAACGTCACTGCACACTGCATGTGGTCTACTGCTGCTACTACTTGCAAATAAATAGATAATCCTATTGACTTTATAGCCATTGAACTTGACAAATATGTATGTAGATGAGTAGTCAGCAAAGGCAAAGTGCTTGTGTTTTTTTTAGCGCCTAAAAGCAGGCTGAACTTATTTTTTGTGGGTTTTGTTTCTTGTTTGTTTTAAAGACTTTATGAGGGCGATATTTTTTTTTTATTTGTTTGATTATTTTTGAGCTTTATCCTTTTAATTTTTTGTGTTTTGTTTTGGTTGTATTTTATTTGCATTTTGTTTTTTTTTTTCTACTTGTATTTCTTTTCGTTTTTTAATTGAATGTTAAGGAAATGCCAAACATGTGACCAACGACTGTATTTTTTGACTATATATACCTAAGCGAATAAACTAGCATTTAAAATATACCATTAAATATTTGATTTATAATTTCTAGATTTTAGGTTTTTTTTTTTGTTTTAAATATATTTTTATATATTTCCTATTAATCTTTTTTAGTTTTTATTTAGGTATAATTAGTTTTTGTTGCACTGATTTATATTCAAACGCAATGTCTGCATGCGTACTTCGGTTCAAAAAATAGATTAAAGTACACAAAATAATAAAACAATTTTTTGCAATCATTTGTATATAAAAAAAAACAAAAATTCTATATAGAAAAAATGACATACACAAATTCATTAACCCAAATTAAAATGAGAATTTGTGTTAAATTGAATATTATTTTTAAAATGTATTTGACACTTTTTTTTTATTTTTTTTATTTGCTTATTTCCTAATAATTTATGCTTGTTTTGTATGAGTTCAATTTCCGCGTATTTAATTAACTAAAAAAATAGTAAAAATAACAAACCGAAATGTAATTTGAAATAATTTTAATAAAACTGATAATGATTTTAATATATTATCTGTATTTTGTAATTTTGTTTTAGTTTTATAGTAATTAAACGCGCTCTAAAAATTTGCGGCTTATTTCAAAGCATTTCAGTTTTTTTCGTTTTTTTTTGGTTTTTTTTTTTTGTTTTATATAATTAATTAACTATTACATATTTAGTCTTTGGAATTGAATGTGTAAATAAAAGAGACAAAATAAATACAAGTATTTATATTAAATATTTGAAATGAATACAATTTATAATGTGTCTATTAGCTTATCAGTATTTAAATTGTTAATACATACATATGTAGCGATGGATGATGAGGTGATAAGATGAGCATGAGAAATACTATCAGCTGATTATGAATTTGTAAAACATATAATATAAAATATTTCCGTTTAAAATGAGTATAAAAAAATTTGAAACTTAGACTCAACATAGATGGCATATATAAATATATTGCTTATCATTTAATTGAACGATTTAGTGATACTAAGTTATACCATAGTAAGAATTTTAAATAGCAATCAAACACATCTGCTTTATCTAAACAAGAAACTAATAATTTTCTATTTGCTTGTTGTAAAAAAAAGTATGGATAATCTAACATAAAAGAGTAAAAAAATCCAATGCTCTATTGTTAACTTAAAAAAAACCACCCAGAAGAATGTAAACATTGTAGCATTCCTGACTCTCTCTCTCTCTCTTTCTTTCTCTCTCTGAGCATAAGTTCAAGAGAAAAAAAGAGTCATACTATTAGGCAAAGCATCAGAGTATGCCAGAGTTGTATCTCCTAATTTGTTGTTTTGTTTTTGCTGTATAGTGCTATACATTGTTGTTGGTATAACATAAGCCGAATCGATTCTCGAAGACAATTGAGCAACCCAATTATTTCATCGTCATTTCATTATCAAAAATTAATCATTCTTTATTAAGCCCAGTAGTAAAATGATTGTGTGCTTTTCATCACTAGAAACAATCTTATCTTTATGCACTTTTAAAACCTTCATACCCTCTTTTAATATGTTCCAACTCGCCCTCATTTCATTAATTTCAATTACATTGAATTATTTTATTAGAATTTTTTCAAATACATCCTCTCAATTAAGGACATCATATTCACTGCTTTTGTATGTCCATGACCGAATTTCGATTTATTTTTATTTCCATTTATTTTGACTGCGCAATTTTAAATGCTCGCTGTCGTCTGTGAACATTGACGCTAATGCATTTTTTTTTTTTTTTTTGTTTTTGTTTTGTAGCTTTATTTTTCGTACTTCGTCATAGTTTTTGTTTTCATTCATCTTATACATTCTTTTAGTTTTTTTTTTTCTAGGTTTTCTTAATTTCAATTTTAATCCATTCTCTATTCCGTTTTTCTTTTTTTGTTCATTCTAAACGCGCACAATTTTAATGCGATTATTTTTCATGTTTGTTGTTGTTATCAGTTCCAAAACTGATTAATTAAAATGCGCTTCGAAAATTTAAATCGCGCAATACTATTGTAAATATTATTTAGAATAATATTTTTATGATGATATATTATTTAGTTTTTTTTTAATAAGTAATAAGAAAAATATGCATTCTTGCAAATATATGTAAATGAAAATAATGTAAGGCACTTGGCGATAAATATATGTAAATAGTAACAAAAAAACAAAAGCTTAAAATTAAATTTCAGTTTTTCTTGGTAAAATCCCCTAGACGTGGGAGAAATGCATATGTATATGAAGAGTTTTAATCAGATAAGTGAAAAAATTTATTTACTGCACTCATTGTGCTAATAAACAGACTCACTTTTCCCCTCTCAGTGACAAAAATAATAAAAAAAATAACAACCCTGAAATTTTCATTTTGGTTTTTCCTTATGAAAACCCACAACATACCTAACTAAATTGAAGCATCGCGTCGTTAATCTGTTAAAATTCTCTATTTTGGTATAGTCAGAAGAGAGTTTTGACAGATAAGCGACACTGATGCTCTAATTAAAGTATGAGTGTGAGAGGAAATTTGAGTACAATTTTAATCAATTAATCTGCGCTCACTCTCAATATATGTAACTATATCATTAAATCAAAAGAGCATCATAAGCAAATTTCTAAAGCCAAGGAAGTGGGAGTATGGGGGAGGGGATTTTTTTTTTGGTGGTGGATTCAATTCTCTACCAGAGAATCAAACCCATTGAACTATCACGAAAGGGACACATTTTATTAGCATAACCTGTACGGACATTTTTTAAAGCACTTACATCCCATCTTCTTCTTCAGGCAGAGCTGCTTTGCGATCACTGAAGCCGCAAATCTGATAAGGTGTAATGCGATACCTTGTAATGATATCTGCATTTTCACTGATACTCAGGCGGCAATAAAATCCCTCCAATGTCCAGCTAATAACTCTAAAGTTGCCCTACAATGCAGATCGTCTCTGAACGAGACAGCCATGGCATACAACCTGCACCTTATATGGGTGCCAGGGCATAACGACATTAAGGCTGATGACCTCGCCAAACTTGGTACGCCACTCAGCAATTCACTTATTACTGGTAATGCAGGTATACCGCTTGCCACGTGTAAACTTTTAATTAAAGACCACTTCTCCCACATTGCGAAGAGCAGATGGAGAATGAAAACAACTTGCGCTATCGCCAGACAGTTTTGGCCAATGCCTGACCATGATCGCACTAAAGCGCTCATTAATCTGGACCGTGTCCACATAAGTAGAGTGGTTCCTATTCTAACCGGGCACTGCCTCATAGGCAGCCACGCACGTAGACTAGGTCTTCCTTATAATGACTTCTGCAGAAGCTGTAGAAATGAAGAGGAAGAAGAGACCATTTTCCACTTTATATGTAACTGCCCTGCTTTAGCAGCACGCAGACACAAAACTTTGGGAGCACCCTTCTATGGTAGACTCATAGAACTGGCAACCTCTGACATTAGAGACTTATCACGTTTGATTGCAAGCACAAATTGGTTTAATTAGGAAGGGATCAAGAGGTAACACTCGCCCCAAGGGTATCACAATGGACCAATAGGTCTCAGTGTGCTCTTTCATGAACAGCCCCAACAACCTAACCTAACCTACATCCCATCTGGGAATCGAACCTGAGGCATACGGAACTCCAGTCTAGCACTCATTCACCAGCCCACCGAGGTGACCTCTATTTAGTGGTTTCTCAGTGGCCCAGGTTCAATTCCCGGCAAGGCACAGTGATTTGATCCCATAAGTGATGGGAAAAAATTAGAAGGAGAGCTTTGATTTTGATGAATTTTCATGTGCTATTAAACCAAATCTGAAGTTAGTTTTAACTAGCCTGCTTAGCTTTCGCCACAATTCAAGCTTAAAGCAGAGCTGTAAAAGAATGCTTTCAATTGAGGATATAAGTCACAAATGAATAATAATAATTTTTGATTGCATTTTTTGAATAACATATTTGACTCCAGAATAAAAAAATGCAGTTGGAAGTCTTTTTTGGAATCGCCGATTAGTTATTCAGTTAGAAAAGTCTTTTTTAGAGTCAAGGAAATGTAAACTTTGTTTGAAATCATGAGACTCCCAAGTCTTATGACTCCAAAATCATGATTGCTTTGAAGTCACATGGAGTCACATGAAGTAAATTGGAGTCACTTAAATACCCTTGAACTCAAATCAATTCACAATTTCAATTTACAGTCTATTGGAGTTACTTGAAGTCTTTTGGAGTCAATTGGAATTTTGAAGTCAATTGGAGTCAGTTGAAGTCATTTAGAGTCAATTGGGAATTTTAAGTCAATCGAAGTCACTTGGAGTCATTTAGAGTCAATTGGAGTTAATTGGAATCAAATGGAATGTGAAGTCAATTTTAATATATGTGTTATTTAATATTTCCATTAGTTCATTTTATCAAAACCAAGTGACTCCAATTGACTTCAAAATCCAAATTGACTCCAAATGACTGCGTTTGCGTTCAAGGTTACTCAAGTGACATCAAGTGGCTCCAAATGACTTCAAAGCATTCATGATTTTGTAGTCATAAAATTTAGAGTCTCATGATTTCAAAAAAAGATTGCATTCTCTTGACTCTAATAAAGACTTTTCTAAATGAATAACCAATCGGCGATTCTAAAAAAGACTTTCAACTGCATTTTTTATTCTGGGAGTCAAATATGTTATTCAGTAACTGCAATCATGAACTATCAGTTATTAACTGTGACTTCAAGGTATTGCAATTAAATTGATTGCATTCTTTTACAGCTCTAGCTTAAAGCTACAATTTTCATCATATCTGGCAAAGCTATAATGGGAAAATTGGAGGTTTGATCTTTAAAAAATCTAATTTGTTTAGTTATGCTGATATTGACCTTTTCAGGAAGTTAAACAATTTTAATGTTGGAATGAAAGGGATATTAATGAATGCCAATTTTGGAATATTTACACTTTTAGTAATTTTTCAGCATGATTGAATATTTTTAGGATTAACAAAAAAAAAAGTTTATTAAATAATGTGTAATAGGCTTAGAAAACGTATTATGTGTAGTCATCACAACAACAGTGTATACAGAGACGGGCAAATCAGACGGCCGTTTCGGAATTCACCACAATTCCTCATCAGTGATCTTAGTGATAGTTCTTAATCTTTCAATATCCTATATAAGCTACTAATATTTGAAATCATAACCAAAAATTCCAGATTTGATTCCAAATATTCCAATTTTAGTTGAAAAAATCATGTTTAGACCTATTTTCAAATGGAGTTATTTCCTAAGAGCGGAAGTTAGTGGAGGGTGTTTTTGAATATTTCTATAAAGAAGGTGCCTTCTTAAATTGAGAAAAAAAATCCAGAAACATATTTTCACATATTTTCTAGATTTTCTTTCCCAACTTTTGGTTTTCGTATTTTCAAAAATCCTTAACTTTAGAAACAATGCAGAATTGGTAACTTTTCAAATTAAAACTTTTCACGATTAAAAAATAACATCATAAATTTTTTTAATAAATTGCGAATACAAAACTGGAACTTTCAACAGGATATCATAAAAAACTTATTTTTCAAATGTATTTTACTCAACGGACTAAAAACCTCAAATCGAACGATCTCACATTTTTATGAAAAATTTTTCGAGTTTGAGTTATTTAATTTTTTGCCAAGATTTTTTTTGTAAGCCCAAGAGAGCACAACGGCTAGAATACGATGGATTAAAGTTCCAGTTAAGCTTCGATATGGCAAATCGAGTAAATCTTTTTTGAATTTTCTCAACCCTCTCGTTGTGACAAGTATAAGCAGAATCCCAGATTATGCAACCATACTCCACAGCCGATCTAACCAATGAAATATATATTGTCTTTAGAGTGAATGGGTCTTTAAACTCGTTAGAATTTCGATGGGTGAAGCCCATCAGGGCATTTGCCTTAGAAATTATATAATTGTAGTGATCAGCAAAACTAATTTCAATATCAAAAATTATGCCTAAGTCTTTTTTTGAATCTAGACGAGTGAGACCTGTATTTTCTATGTTATAGTTATACAATAAATTATTATTACTCATAGAGAACGTAATAATGTTGCATTTACTAATATTAAAAAAGAGATTATTGACAATGCACCATTGGTATATATTATCAATGTCATCTTGAAGGTACCGGGCTTCTTCAACACTGACACTGCCTTAAAAACTTTGACATCATCAGCATAGATTAAACATCTAGAATGCCGAATATAATTTGTAAGGTCATTAATAAATAAGACGAACAAAAGCGGGCCAAGATGGCTATCTTGCGACACCCCAGAGTAATTTAAAATGATTTTTGAACACTTATTCCCCAATCGAATAAATTGTTTACGTTCAAGTAAGTAGTTTTTCAACCACCTAAGTATAGAGGAATGAAAGCCCATGAGTTGAAGCTTTTTGATTAATACCTTATGCTGTACTCTATCGAAAGCCTTGGCAAAGTCAGTGAACACATCAACATCAACCTGTTTTCCCATCTCGATCTCATTTTTTAACTAATGAGAGAAGAGGGTTAAATTGGTTGTTGTGGATCTACCACTAACAAATCCATGTTGGAATTCAGAAATTTGATGTTTAATGTTAGTATAATTTTTTTTTTTTCACTAAGGCTTCAAAGACTTTAGGGATTAGAGGCAGCTTCGATATTGGACGATAGTTAGCAACATCATGTCTAGAGCCAGATTTATGAATAGGGATAATAACTGATTCTTTCCACTCAGCTAGGAAATCCCCATTAGCTAATGATAAATTAAATATTTTAGTCAACGGAAAGGCCTAATTGTGAGCACACTTTTGAAGAAAAAGTGGTGGAATATTATCAGGACCGGGTTTTTTCTTTATATCAAGCTTAAGCAGTTCTAACTCTACCTCCTCCGCAGAAAGTTTCAGAAAACCAAGATCGATAATAGAAGGGCGAGTTTAACGAAATCGGGTCCAATTCGTCACCTTCATTAACAAAGTTGGATTGGAAAAACGCTGCAAACATATCACATATAAGGTTCTCACAGTCAGATGTAGTATACAGATAAGTCATACTTTTAGGATACCCCTGCGTCTTTCTTTTTTCATTAATGAAAGACCAGAAGGCTTTCGAATTCGATTTAATATTAGATTCAATCTCCAATAAATGCTGCTTATTTTATTTTCAATATATTGATTTTTAGCCGTATCTAGCTTCGCTGAGTATTCGTTTCTAATTCTCAAATAAGTACCCGGAAATTCTCATTTTAAATTTTCCCTCTGAGAATATTTCCAAAAAATTTTTTCCCAGGTTGGCACAACTGTCAACCACTATTCTGTGAATTTTTATTGCTTTGTGTCATTTATTTTGGTTACGGCGTCATTAAGAACAAGTCAACCTTTTGTGTGCGTTGCGATTTCGGTTTCGGCTCATTTTTGGCGCGCCATTCCGATGATTGTTGACTTGTTTGCATGTCGTACTCCACCACTCCAGTTATGATGCGTTCGATGATCGTTGGATCGGAATTTACGCGTTCAAGCATGTCTTCAGCCACTGCGATTCACTTTTTGAAGAAAATTCAGATCTTTTGGCACCAATCGCGCTGAGACTTTCCGCATACCCAAAACATCAACTAAAATATGACGAGCGGTCTCATGAGACATGTTCATTTCTTGGGCTATCTCTCGCAAACTATAATGACGATTTTCGAGCATCATTTCCTTTATTTTGTCGACGTTTTCTTCAGCTGAAGAGGTCGAAGGCCGTCCTGAACGTGGCAAATCGTTCACTTCTTCTCGCCCCTCTTTGAACGATTTATACCAATCGTAAACTTGAGTTTTCGACATGGTTGAATCACCAAATGTTTTTTTCAACATTTCCAACGTTTTGGCACAAGAAATTTCGTTTGAAATACAAAATTTCACACAAACTCTTTGTTCGATATTTTTATCCATAGTAAAAATCGCAACGCACACAAAAGGTTGACTTGTTCTTAATGACGCCGTAACCAAACTAAATGACACATAGCAATAAAAATTCACAGAATAGTGGTTGACAGTTGTGCCAACCTGGGAAAAAATTTTTTTTGAAATATTCTCAGAGGGAAAATTTAAAATGAGTACTTACCGGGAACTTATTTGACAGAATGTATTCATACCAATTCCTCAGATTATTGGTCCACACAGCGCGTTTATAATAATTTATTTTCAAGTATCTCATCTCACGTAATGTGTTGTTAAACCATTTACCTTTATTTTCACTATTTTTGACAGTTGTGCATTTGGTCATCTTAAATTTTCTTTTCTCAGTAAAGGACTTCTAAAGTCGCTGCATTGTAAGCAGTATAGGGAACTATTATGAAGCTGTCATTCAAATAGTTTCGGTTTATTGTATATTAATTAATGCAAAGTTCATTTAAACATATGTTTTTTCTTGCTTTAATTTCTTCAAATTTTTAATCTAAATGCAAAAAATATTGAAACTTAATTTTTTTTTTTTTTTTTTTTGCGTTTAAATACAATGAACTTTTACAAATTAAAAGTTTTACAAAAAATACTATATCAAATTACAATAAGCATGATGAACTTTAAACATTAGATTACATGCTCAACAAAAAGAAGAAATCAAATATTTCTTATTTTTTTAAAGGTCAGAAAACTTTTATAAATACAATGAGTGAGCAAGATAAAAAAAAGTATAAACCAGTAAGCGATATATTTCGCGCATCCGTTTTCTTGTATGTACATATGTATATAAATGATTATGTAGGCAAGCAACAACAACAACAATTCTTTGTCATCATACAACATAAGATTGCAAATTTAGCTGATGTAAGTTTTCATCACATTGACGTGAGCCGATCAGCGTTATCGTGTTTTATCCAAGCAGGCGTCAATTTCATTATTTATTTTTTTCTTTTCTTTTTTTTTTTAGTTATAATTTTATTGCGTATTTGAGTTTAAAGTCAGAAAAACTTAACGTTGAATTGCATTTGGCAATTGCTGCTCCCATTGCAAGTTAATTTTAAACTAAATGGCCATGTAAAGAATTGGTAGTTGCTTTTGGATGGATGCATTAAAATTAACTTGAAACAACAAAAAAAAAAAGCAAAAAAAAAGAAACTCAATTTTATTTTTATTGTTATTATTGGCATGTATGTATGTATATTAAAAAAATGAATTGTCTGATGCAAGTTTGATGTTTGATTTCAGTTGCAATTTTTATTTGATGCTTAATTTATTGTAGTCGTTTTTTTGTTTTTTTTTTTTTTTTTTTTGTTTTCGGTAGCCGCAAAGAAGACAAGAAGTTGTTTGACCAGCAAGCGAGCCAGTGTTTGACAGTCAAGGAGTGTTTCTTAAACTTGAAGTTTAAGTTCTTACTTTTTCTGATGCAAGAAATGCAAGAAGAACGAAATAACAAACAAAAAACAGAAAACAAGTTTTTCATCTGTTTAAAAGTTTATTTGTAGTGAATTTTTTATATATTTTTGGTTTGCTTTATATAATTAATTAGTGATGTTGAAAAACTTGTTCTAATTTTTTCATTATTTTTAAACTTACCACTTAATTACTTGTTCAATTGTAATTTTAATAAACATTGTAAATTACATACCTGAAATAAAAATAAGGAAAATACATTAATTTATAATTGAATGATGTAAAAGTGTTAAATTTAAGTTTTCCAGGTAAAAATAAAAAACAGAAATTCGATACAGGGCGGTATCATATATGAGTTCTTTGATTTCATTGAAATTTCCTACACGAGCAGTATACATGGCTGTTAAAAAAAATGTGTTGTTCTATGAGATTTACTCTCACAAATTATGGAAATATTAAAAAGCTATACTTGTTTGTATCGGTCTTGTTGACGATCTCAATGCGAGAATAAATGAGGATTTATTAACCATTGGTAAATGGGCTTTTGACAATGCTTTAAGTTTAAATGCTGATAAATCATTTGTGTTACCCATTTCAAAGGGCAAAATTCCACCTACTATCATTCCCTCTCTATTTATAGGAACCGTTCAATTGAAATTCGTTAACAAAATAACTAATTTAGGTTTTTATATTAACTCGAATCTGTCTTGTGTTGATCATGTCAATAATGTTATAAGAGTATTCTAAGACTTCGTAATTTGAGGGTATCTGCAGCATTTACAGGGTGACAATCGTAAAGTGATGCACACATTTCAGCAGTTATTTTCAAAAGGACGTACTTCCATTAAGTACAATTAAGTGTTAACATTGCTGAATATATAAGCATTCATTTGAACCCCACCTCATTCAATATAACCTCCTTTAGCCTGCACACATGCCTTCAATCGATCCGGAAATCGTAGAACTGTTCGCCGCAGGACTTCCTGATCAATTTTAGCCCAGGCTTTCTCTAATGAATTTGTCAGCGACTCCAGACTGTGGTGTTGAGATGCACAAGCCTTACTCTCTAAAATACTCCAAATAGAGTAGTCCATTGGATTCAAGTCTGTGGAGTATGGTGGCCATTCTTGAGATGTTATGAATCCAGAAAAATTATCTTTTATCCATGTTTGCGTTAATTTTGCCATGTGGGAAGGTGCAGAATCTTGCTGGAAAGTCCAGTTTTCATTTCCAAATGTATCTTGGGCCCAGGGAAGAACATGTTCATTTAAAATGCTCCGATAAGCAACCTGGTCAATTTTAACACCCTCTTCAACGAATATTAGAGGGGTTCTGGCATTAGCGGAAACTCAAGCCCATACCATAACGGAAGCTGGCTTTTGAACTCGGCCAACAGTTCTATTTTGTTGCAATGATGATGTTAGCCACATTCGGTCATTTTGCGTATTGAAATGTTGTTCAACCGTGAAAATTTTTTCATCTGTAAACAAGATATTTTCAACATTTTTTAACACGGAGGAGCGTAGCAACGCCTTGCATCTTTACAGTCGCAAATCTTTCTTTTTTTGTGTCAGATCTTGAGCTTTTCGGAGCTCGTACGGCTTAAGATTAAGCTTTGATTTTGCAATGATTCGCACTGTTTCACGGTTTACTCCCACTTCCTTAGCGATTTTTCTCATTGAGCGCCTTGGATTTCGCTTGATTCGTTTACGAATTTTTTCTGTTAAACCAGTAGTGGCAACTGTTGAAAATTTTCCCCGGTCTCTATCTCCAAAACCCCCAGTTTCATTATATCGAATAATAGCTCAGTCTACCGTACGACTTGACAAATTTAAAGCCTTTGCAATTTGACGGCTACTATAATTTGCCAAATGAAATTTCATAATTTCACGACGAATATTTTCCTTGTCCATTTTTATGGAAATTTCAAAATGTAATAACAAAAATTCAAATGAAATTAAAAGCAAAGCCAATGATGAATGAATTTGCTTTTTAAATTAAAGTAACGGTAAATGGCAAAGCTTGCTGCAGAGTATTAAACTTGCGTCACTTTACAATTGTCACCCTGTACTCCCGTGGATATCAAGCGGAAACTGGCTATCCAGTTAGTATTACCTATTATAACCTACTCGGAGCTCATATACAGTAAAGTTGACTCACAAGCTTGAAGTTGCTTTCAATAATGTAACACGGTACGTTTACGGCCTGAGAAGATTTGATCACATAACTTCATGGAGAAACCGAATTCTTGGCTGCAGTATTTCTGATTATCTGAAAGCTAGAAACTGTATATTCCTGTTCAAGCTAAAAGGACTCCTCTATATTTGTATGATAAGCTGATCTTCTCTCAGTCTGCGAGGTGCCTAAATTTTATTGTACTAAAGTTTAAATACCTTAATTCATCTAGAATGTTTTTCATTAACACCATTAGACAATGGAATGCACTTCCTTTACAAATCAAAAGAAAGATAAGCCTTTACTATTTAAATTCTTTTCAAATGCAAATTTTTTAATTGTTTCAAAAGTTGTGGTATTATGTTAGTTGTTTTGTTTGCCCTTAATCTGTTTTATATACCTACGCATCAATGTATCTTTCTGCTGCTTAAGATCAAAAATGTTATTTTAATTTTTACTACCTCCCTTTGTCTATTTTTTAGTTAAGCTTCTTATTATTAATAATTTATTTTCATCTTCTTTTATTTTCTGTTAATTTTTATTTATAAGTATTTTAGTTCTATTCTATTTTTCTTTTATTGTATTTATATATATTTTTCAAGTACTGGTAAAGATTCTACATCTTAATGTACTACTATTTTTTTTTGTTAATAAATTGAAATTGAAATTGAAGAATATAAATTAACCGAAAGTGTGACTTGAACGCTCTTAGATTTCATTAGCAACTATTTCAGTGCAGTTTGCCAGAGCGAGAGTAAAAATCAAAGCGCATAAGTGAGAAAGAATAAAAAAATGGAGCATTTGAATAAAAATTTTACTATACAATAAGAGATAAAACTAACGGAAGCAACAAAGAGAAGAAAAAACATGAAATGTTTGAGTACCGAACGTATTTACGGTCCGCCATATTTAACAAAAATTGCTGATACCCATTATTTTTTAACTCTTATAAATATTTCTTATAAATGACAATTAATTGAACTAAAATTAAAAAAAAAAAAAAAAATTGTTTTTTTAAGTCCCTCTTTGAAATAAACAAACCAAAAAATCAAAATTCAATAAAGACCAAGAAAAAACAAACAAAAACCGTGCCATGAGTTTTACAGAAAGGATAGGTAAAAAAATGTCAAAATGCGAACAATAACAACGACCACAATCAATAGTTTTATTATATGCGATGTTGCCAATATGTCGTTGAAATTCGGCAACATCGCAAAAATAATTTTTAAAAATAAAAAAATTTCATTTATCGGCATATTTTTAGATATCCTATCAATGGAAAATTTTAAAAATGTTTGCTACTCCTGGGAGTCGAACCTACAAATCCCGACGAGCCCAAGATCTATATGCTACACTCAGAGCCATAGATCTGCTTTCATGAAAGTGTCAAATTTCTGAATTAAATAGAAGCTGTTAGTGGGACTTTCTTTGATAATTAAACTTCTGTTCAATGTATGTATAACTATACAGAATATTTTGCTTTTACATTGTATTTCTGTTCTTAAAGTAAATTTCAAACCTCTACAAATGTTAGTTAACATTTATAGTATTGACGCCTATTGGAGCCAATGTTGTTAGCTAATGTTATTTAACATTTCTAGTACATTATTTGTATTGTTTTCTCTGGTTTGCTTATATTAGATAACATTTTTTGTATATTCCTACTCGATTTACATTTTTTTTCTAAAATGTTAAGATGAAACCAATGCGAAAGATGAAACCAATGCGAAAGATGAAACCAATGCGAAAGATGAAACCAATGCGAGATCTTGAGATCTTTAGAAGAATTTTGTTATTAGCTAATGTTAAGTAACATTAGCTAATAACAAAATTCTAGGTTAGCTAATGTTAAGTAACATTAGCTAACCTATAATAATTTCTTGCAATTTTTTTCAACAAACATTAAAAATTAAAAACTCTTATGGATAGAGGTAAAATTGGTAGCGATTTAAGTGAATTATTCATCTATCAATTTCATATTGCACGCGACCCACGTTTTTTGTTTTAAATCATGCAAATATTTTCAGACTAAAATTCATAATTACATATTTTCAAGACAATCTGTATGGAGTTATGAATCTGTATGGTGTTATAGATATGTATGGGGCAAGAAGAAATTATTTTATACTTTTTAGTCCGTTTTAAAAACGTGGCATATTAAAAAAAAAATTTTATTTAAATTATTATTTTCTGCTTTTTTAGTCTTGTATGTGAGAAATTTTTTACTGCCAATTTAACAACTATATAGGGCAAAGCCCTTATAAATTTTCCGTGTTGCACTGTTCAATCGATAACAATATAAGAAAATTAGCACAGTTATATTTTTCTTTGAAATAATATCACATAAAAAGAATTGTACGAAAGTGTACCGAATATATTCAACTAAAATATTTCAACATTTTATCTCCATATACTTATTTACAAATATTTAGGTAAAATGTTGAAAATAGTAATAATAATTTCTTCGCATTTTGATTTCATGAAATCAGTAGAAAAAGATTCAAAAATAGTTCTATGAAATATGCAAAACCGCAACCAAGCGTTTACATATTTGTATATAAAGAATATATAAATACTGTAAATGCTGAATGTTATTTGCCAAAAGAAATGTTAAATATTTGTTTTATCAAACACGTCAGACTCATCCATTCATACATTTTTGTCTACTGGATGTGTCGGCAACCGTCGCTGTCAAACCATCGGTATTGCACCTCACTGCTGGTTTCTACGATTTTTTGTTTCGATTCCAGCAAAAACGAAAAGAAAAAGTTCGTTATTGTTTCTTTTTGTTCTCTGCTTATATCTTCTCTCTGTCATTTGTCTTTGAATTTGTGTATGTATACACATAACCATATATTCTACTCCCGCTAAAGCAATGAATTTTACGACGATGAATGCAATGCTTTGATCAATGAAAAAAATTGAAAAACTTCCGATGCTAATATTTTAAATATTATTTTAAATATTATTTTATATATATTTATATATATTTTAGATACTTCATATTGCATTGTCTTCCAGTTCTGAACTATATTTAAAATTTCAAGTCTCTAGCACATCGGGAAGTTAGTTTAAAATCGATTGCAAAATTTGTACCGAACATACTAACAGACAGACAGCCACCATTGAAAGCGAGTGGATATAAACGTGGTAAAATATAGCATACTTTCGGGTTGGAATCTCTACACTTCATAGGGTGGTACGAAAGTTTGACACACACTATATAACTTTATATAAAATATTTATAGTTTGACAGCAATTTTAACTACATACGTTTCATATTTATACATCTATTATAAAATTTCAAAATAATAAAAACACTGCATACTTTTAGGATTATTTTTTAATAAGAAAAAAAAGTGTTTTTTATACAGTAAAACATCTGTCAAGTTCTCTACATCGCCTGACGTCAGAAGTTTAGTTTAACAACCGCGAAAAAAGAAACAAATTTGAACATTTAAAGAGTTTCTTTAAAATAATTAATCTAATGCATGGATATTCAAAATATTGCATTTAAGAAACGAAAACAGAAGCATAATGATGACCAAAAAAAACACGTTCATCGGATGTAACTATAAGACGACAGCAAATGGTTTACGGATTCGGAATAAAATGAAAAAATAATTCTGAATTATCCTAAATTATTTCTAATAATTTCAATGTTCTGCCTTCATATCTCTTTTAATTAGTTTTGTAAGAACTTTATACTCATAAGCTAACTAAATAAATAATTAAATGAAACCAGAAAATAAATATCAGTTAAACACTGATGTTTACACATCATCGATCACGAGTGCCACCATTCATTTTAGTTTTTATTATTATTCCTTGAAATGAATAAACTTTCAATAGAAGCGTATTTTTTTTTTTTTTTTGTACCTACTAAATACAATTGACCTCATAAAAGAAGGAATTAAAAAAAGTAAAATCATACGTCATAGCATATGCACCTAAACACATAAATACAAGTATAAAACGAAATAATTAAAAAAAAAAAGTAAGTAATATTAGATAAGTACTTAATTCAGATCGTATTGTATAATAATAGTAGCAAATATCAGTAATTATCTTTTGATTGTACTTTTTAAGTACTTTCAGTAGCAATTATGAAAAAATACAAAAGCAGCATAGCAGAGAAAATGAGCTACTACTGCAGCATACACCTACAACTTATTTTAATCATTTAAAGGATTCAATACACGCTCGCTCACTCACTCACTCACTCTCATTCACATCACAGTTACATGTATACACAACAAATCTTCATGATTGTGTCTTAATTACAACAACTAAAAACTTTTCTACTTCTACTGCTGCCACTATAATTTATAACAAAGAAAGACAACAACAACTGCAACAGCAATAAAAAAAAGAACATTGCCACAAATACTTACATATTGCTCATTTACTAAAATACTGTCATAACTCAAAAAACGTGTTTTTGCAGGAAACGCATTTAAAGTTTTCAATTGACTCCCACTTTGCAGAAAAAATAAGAAATCTTATAGTTCTCACGCGCTGAGTAAACAAGATATTAATATGAAATTTTTACACAATATAAAGCGTGACATAATAAATAATTCTGCATCATTAACTCAAAAATCGTGTTTTTTTGACTTATGACAGTCTTTTAGTAAATGAGCGATATAAAAAATAAGAGCAAAAACAGCAACACGCACAACAAAATTACTAACAGATTTATAAAAACAACAAAAAAAAAAGGTACCAACAAAATAGTGCAACTACAACTCTGAAGAAAAATTGTAAAGAATTCTCTCTCTAAAAAAAAAAAAAATAATAATAATGCACAAAAAAAAAAAAAAACAGCAACAACCAAACAAACAAGAACAGAGCAAATAAAATACAATAAAAACTGTGAGAGAGTAAAATTTCAGTTGCTGACAGCCAAACAACAACAACTAACTAAGAGGTAAAACAAATGCAATGTAAAAGTGTGCGTGAGTGAGAGTGAGAGTGGAGAGCAGTGAGAGTGGAAATCGGAGTATACAAAGTGCTAAAGAAAGGTGTATGCAGTTGTTGTTGTTGTTGTTGCTACTATACATATCCTACTCACTAGTACCACCAGTGGCAGTGGCAGCGGCAGCGGCAGCATTCGCATTTAATGACGTTGAAAATGATGAAGATGAATGTGAACAACAACAAAAATAGTTTAAAAAAAAAAAAAAAAATAACAAAGAGAAGCGCCAGTAAAAGTAACAACAATGAATAGTGAAATATGAAAGCGCGTGCACGCACACACACACACACTCAATGAATGGCTGGCAATAGTGAGTGGTAAAGTAAAAACACTGATGCAATTTTACAATAGCATTGCATATTTACAATATGGTGTTGCTGCTGTTTTTGTTGTTCTTGCTCTACTGACAAAATGAAGACAGCAGTGTAAAATGCAGTGTGAAGTAAAAGAAGAACAACAACAACAACAGCATTAAAAAGAGGAGTAACTACGTAGTCAGTCAGAATGATGCAACAACTTTTTTGTGTAGAGTATTTCTTTTGCTTTTTTTTTTTTGGTGGGGGGAAGGGGGGTAGGTTGTCTGTTTATATGTTTGTATATCATGTTGATGACATTGATGAGTCTCACGTTCGTTCACACAGCATTGGTTGATGATGATGGCTTACAGCAGCTCAATGCAGCGCAGCAAGCAGGTTACGAGGATTAGCGGTTGGGTGAATTGTTTCTGCTGCTGGTTGTGAATTGCTTGGCATTACAACAAGATGATGATAAAGCGAATTTGTTATTCTTTCCGTGGCGCCACACAAAAAAGTGTCAACATTTCTGCTTTAATTTTGAGTGGGTACTGGATATGTTTGTATGCAATAGTTGCAAAATAAAATTGTTGAAACAAAAATATTTTTTTTTTTTTTTTTTTTTTTGTATTGCAATTCATTGTAAGTGTAAATCATACTGTGTTATCCCAAATTACTTGCATTTCATTCTTTCCACAATGTATCGTGTGATTTTATGGAGGTTTTTGGGTATTCCGCTTTAAGTAGAGGGTGTAAAGAAAGTGCTTTTTACATTCCTACTTTGACGGAAAGTAACAATTCATTGTTTTGTAAACCTACAAAAACTTGCATATCTCTAATATCATTTCGGAGGGTGAGAGGGGGAAAAGTTCGCCGCTATAGAGTATTTTCATAATAGGAAGGCACATCGGTTTGGTAGAACAATTTCATATGTCGCACAGTGTACCGAGTATGGACAAAATACCCAAATTGCGACATTAGAGAATTGAAAATTTGGGTATGAAGTTTCAATGACGATACTTTAATTAAGAAAAATCCAAAAGATTGTTACAAAATATTTAAAAAGAAAAAGTTATGGAAGTTCATTATAAAGTCATATTTATGCTTCATCTTTGAATTTCGATAACTTGAGTGTAACTCGATATATGAATCAAAAGTGTTGATAACATATAATTAGGTAATTTTTTAAAACTGGAAATGCTAAATTTGCATATATATTTTTGACGTCTGATTTCTACCAATATTGTAAACCAATGTAAAGAAAGCACTCTGCTTTTGTCTGCTTTTTCTGAAGATATACAGCTTTTTCAGTGAGTACCCGTGTGCAAATTAAAGCGGTTTTTAATGCTTGGTTGGAGGTAAAAAGCAATAAGCAAGCCAAAACGTTTGATGGAAAAAAAAATTTTATTGAGAAAGAGCTTGGCAGCATAGGAGAGAAAAAAATCTGAGGAATTGAAGCTCATAATCTTAAAATTTAGTACCCGCTAGAATGTATGGGGGTGGGGAAAGTCAGGCCTAAGTTACCATATGAAGAAGGGTGTAAGAGAACGAAAAAACAGAGAGTAGATAAGCTTATAGCTTAAAGCTATCCCGAACAAATAATGAAAGCTGCTGCTTAGTTGTTTACAGACAAGAAGTTAAAAATGGGAAAAATGGAGATAAAACAGAACAATTCATATTGTCAGAAGCATATAAAGGCACAGAGGACGATGACAGTAAAGTTTCTTCAGATGGGTAAACTTGCGATGATGATGAAAGCTAAAGTGACTAATTTTTTTTCAATGTGTGGATATCAAAAGATATCAATATGAAATAAACAAAACAAAATTCAATTTGTATGTATTTAAATCCCACATTTAATTTTTTTTAATACGAAAGGTGGGCGTGGCCGATAACAAAACAGTTTCACAGGCACCTCTTAGTAATCTTGGGGACTGTTCTGAAGAATTTTCAACTTTCAGCCGTTATTTATTTTGATATAACATTACTTTCCTTTATAAAAATTTAAAAAGTTATATGAGAAGTGGGCGTGGTTTTAATCCGATTTTCCTAAGATTTTGTGTATTAGCTTCGTTGCTCATAAAAACGATGTGTACCAAATTGCATTAGTCTACAATAACTTCTTCTATTTTTGTTCGTTCACTAAATGAATTCGTCACGCTGTGCCACGCCCATATTCCCAATCTTGACCATTTTAGTTTTTGGCAGTGCTTGCATTAGCACATTACGGTAGCTACTCCACAAAATTTCAAGTTTATTACTTAAACAGTTTTTGAGATATTGTAATTTTTTGATTCAGTTTGTATGGAAAGTGGGCGTGTCCGTTAATCGATTTGGTTGAAATTCGCAGTATTTCTTGATCTCTACTTTAAAAATATTTATGCAAAATTTCATTGGCCTACCACCACTCCGTCTATTTTTGTCCACCAGTTGTATGGAGACGCTACACTGTGTGTCGTTGCAACCGGATTATAGTGCTCCAAAACGGTTACTTTAAGAGATCACAAAATCCACTATACAGAGAGAGAGAGTTAATAGTAATATTACTCTTTGATGGTTATCGGCTCTCATCTTCGTTCTCTGGAGCGCACAATAAATAAGTCAAACTTACTTTATAAGATTCGAATTTTTATTTCTCATTACATCAATACCTCTCACGAGTGCAAGTAAAGTTGAGGGAGAGCGCTAATCGTAATCACAAGAGCGGATAGAACAATGGATGGAAAGGAACAGAATCGGACAGCTCGATTCTTTGGTAATTTCTTTGGTGGCGTTCACTTTCGAATCACAAACTCAATGAGAAACAAAACAAAAGAGAGCATCAGTGACAGAGAAATAAGGGGAAGCCCTGAAGGATGCATCATGAACGAAGAAACAGGTGGGCCAGTTAAGTAAGATTGCTGCTCTTTTTGGGAATTCTTATTTTAGGTGAAATTGAAAACCATGGCTGCATTTTATCGAAATACTTTTTTTACTACCTTTTTTTACTAACTTTTTTTACTAACTTTTTTACTACCTTTTTTTACTACCTTTTTTTACTACCTTTTTTTACTACCTTTTTTTACTACCTTTTTTACTATCTTTTTTTACTATCTTTTTTTACTATTTTTTTTACTACCTTTTCTACTATTTCCTTTTTACTTTTCTTTTTTACTACTATTTTCCATTGTTATAAAGTAAGAAATGCACGTAAATCAAAAGCAGTGGTCGAGCCTAATCTTCTGTATGGATCCGTCTTCTGGTGGCCAGCTACTGCAAAGGCGGTCAACTTTAAACCACTGGATAAGGTTAGGAGAACGGCAGCCATATTGATTACTGAGGCTCTCTTTACTACCTCCACGAAAACTCTCTTCTCAATCCTTCATTGGTTGCCAACTTCACTTCTGGTTAAGCAACAAGCTAGTGTTTAGCGGCCAGACTCAATGCTCGAACTCGCTGTAACCCTAATTTAAACCACACGTTCTTCACCCATATCCCCAGTAGAGAGGAATGGGTTAAAGACGAGGTGGTCACTGACAATTCAATTAACATCTATACACATGTATCCAAATTGGACGAAAGAGTCGGTTGTGGCATCTTCTCTAGTAAGTTACCAACTTCCTGACCATTGCAGCGTGTTTCAAGCGGAAGTAATGGCTATCTATCAAGCGTCGATTCATTCGATACGAATATCTGCATCTACACGGACAGCCAAGCAGCAATCACTGTTCCTGGGTAGCGGAGCATACCTGTGGACAATAGACTGACTAGACAGCTCAACTCAACCTTAGCAGAAACTCCATTAGCATTACGACTTTGGTGCTCAAGGGACACTGCATAATGGGGAGACATGCTGCAAGACTAGGACTGCCATTCAATGACTTCTGTCGGGGCTGCGGCTCTGAGGAGGAGGAAGAAAGAGCAGTAGAAAGCTTAATAGTTGCCACCTACTATGCTTTCTACAGACCAGCAAAAAAAGGATGTGAATTAATAACTCTCCATTTCATGTGCGAAACCTAACCTAACCTAACGTAACCTAACCTAATCTAATCTAACCTAACTTAACCTAACCTAACCTAACCTAACCTAACCTAACCTAACCTAACCTAACCTAACCTAACCTAACCTAACCTAACCTAATCTAATCTAACCTAACCTAACCTAACCTAACCTAACCTAACCTAACCTAACCTAACCTAACCTAACTTAACCTAGGCCCACGGGAGGGCAGGCGTCAGCTGCTTTCAATGGTGACCAGCTCCGTTATACTGTATGCAGCACCCATCTGGGCGAACGCAAAGAAGACACATCTGAAGGGCATTCGCTCGATTTATAGGCTCAGTGCACTGAGGATTGCCAGTGCCTATCGTACGGTGTCGGACGACGCCATTTGCGTCATAGCAAGAAAATTGCCCATTGACCTACTAGCAATAGAAATGAAGCGCCTTTATAGTATAACAGGAGAAAGGCCAACGAACGTCTGGAAAACAGAAGAGAGGAAGCGTACCATTATGCAATGGCAGCGAAACTGGCAGCAGTCCAAAAAGGGTCGCTGCACCTTTAACCTAATCCCTAATATAGCAGCGTGGATGGAGCGCAAACATTGGAGAAGTCGATTATTTCGTCACCCAAATGCTCAGCGGGCATGGGTGCTTTAAACAATATCTGCACAGATTTAAACTTAAAGAAGACCCGTTCTGCCCAAACTGCCCGAGCGAACCCGAGGACTCAACACACATCATTTTCCACTGCCCACGCTTCAACAGCATCAGGGAGGAACTAGAGAGAGTTTTTGGGGAACCCCCCACGGTAGCCAACTTGACAGCACAGATGTGCGAAACGGTAGAGAAATGGAATGCAGTAGGCAAGGTGGCGAAGAGCATTGTGACATTATTAAGGAATGCTGAATCTGCACGTAAAGCCGAGCGTGCGCAACGAAATATCGCAAATACAGAAGACGACGAGGATGGTTGATGAACAATAAACAATTATTGACACAACACAAATACATAGATCCAAACAACAGAATCAACAAACGAGTAACAGCATAAAGCTGAACCAGCCCTGCGAAGTAAAACCAACTGGTAGTCCCGCGGGGAGAGTGGTAGGAGAGGAAGTAGGTGGTTTTAGTCGGTAGGAATCCGACATAACCGTAGAACTGGAGTTCTGCGGTATCTATGAAGATTTCCACCTGCCAACGTACAAAAAAAAAAAAAACAAAAAAACCTAACCTAACCCAACCTAATTTAACCTAACTTAACCTAACCTAACCTTTTTTTTTTAACGAGGAGGAAAGCATAACCGAACCTAACCTAACCTTACCTTAACCTAACCTAACCTAACCTAACTTAACCCAACCTAACTTAACCTAACCTAACCTAACCTAACCTAACCTAACCTAACCTAACCTAACCTAACCTAACCTAACCTAACCCAACCTAACCTAACCTACGACAGTACTCCACGGTGACCGCTAAACAATAACAATTTTAGAAATATTTGTGAAAAAAGATACATTAAAATCAACATTACGTTGTCGAATTCAATGGTTTTATTTAGACTTTCCCATTGCATATTGAGTTGTCATCCTACTGTGAATGGAGGTTTTTTATTTTTGTATGATAGAATTACGCATTATGCAAACTTTGTCAGCGGATCGGACAGCGAAGCGAGTTCGTTTTAAAAATGATTGATTTTACTGTATAATTAGCGCACCTTCTATCTTATTTTGTAGAAACAGAACATCAACTGCAGTATATTTAATTTCCACACAATAGTCACGTGCTACTCATTTAAAAATAAAAAGAAAAAAATGCTAGAAAATATAAGAATCTTCTTCCTACTAATAAATTACCACTTTTGTTAGACAAATTACATTTACTTTCTGTGACCAAAAGAAAAAAATTAAAAAAAAAAAAACAGAAAAAAAAACTAAAACAGAAATAGAAATAAATCAACAACAGCAACAATAATAACGAAAATTGTATGCTCTGCCACTTCCGAACTGCGCGCTACTACACTTCAATCTAATCGTGGGTGGTGGATGGGTAAAACTGCTGGACAAATTTCATTTTTGTCATTTATTGCTAAAGACAAAAACTTTTCGGTATGCAGCAACAGTAGATACTAACAACAAAAGCACCAACAGCAATGGCTACTGAAAAAAAAAAAACAAAAAATGTACGTAATTCATCATTGTATGAATTTTTAAAAAAAAATTTCTAAAACACGTTGGCAATTTTCATCATCATCCTCAGCAGCAACGATGACAACAGCAACAACGTTGACAACAACAACAATAGTTATAATAAGAGCAACAGTAATAGCAACAATGTAGTACATAAAATGGTAGAACATTGTTGTTACTGTTACTGTTGTTATAAAAAAAAAAAACAAAAAAAAAACAAATAAAGAAACAAAATGTTTTTGTTTTTAATATTATGTTTGTTGTATTTGTTTTTGTTGTTGCTGCGCAGCAAATTGTTGTCATTTTTCATTTAAGTAAAAATTTTTCGTGTCAACATGAATAATTTTTGTCACTTGGCATAACTCAACAAAAACAAACAAAAAAACTAAACAACAAAAAAAACGACGAAGCCGAAAACAAAAATCCAACAAGAACAATAAACTTTCATAAATAATGCGAAACAAAACAAAAGAACAAAAATTAGTAGTTAGCTGCAATAGTCGTAGTAGTAGGAGAAATAGTAGTAGGAAGAGTAGTAGAAAGCATAGTAGCTACCACTAATAGTACATAGTTGAAAAAGTGTATAATGGAAGTAGACACAAATATATACAGACCAGCAAAAAAAAAAAGGATGCGAATTAATAACTCTGAACAACAACAACAACAAAATAACAACAATGTAACACCATAACCGAGACAATTGGAACTAAACTAATATGGCAGCTTAGCATACACACACACACACACACACACACACACACACACACACTAACACATCCATATAAACGTATACAGATATCAATTCCCAGTGAAGAAAATTACAATTCAAAAAGCCAGTTAGAGTGCGGATATGTGCATTTCAACTGGCCACCCACGGCAGGGCCGTAGAGAGAAATTTTATTCGGGCGGATGGGGGTGTTTCATTCGAGGAAAATATTCATAAAGAATTTTTATCAAACTGATTTTTAAATACAATAAATTAAATCAATGATACATTTGATGGACCCTATCAGACTAAGGACAAAAGTAGATAAATATCTTAAAACTTTAGGAAAAATTTTCCAATTTTCTTTAATCTTAATCTCAAAAAATGGCCATAAATGACAAAAAATTCACAGAATGATCAAATTAAATATTTTCAAGTAAATATTATTCAATGTGCATTGTAATGAATTTTTTTTTTTATCGTGAAGGAAATAATTTCGTTAACTCATTGACTTCCCACTACTGATGATGTACCCAACCTCAAAAAAATTACCAAAAATAGTAGAGGCTCATTTTTTTCAAATGATCATCATTGGGAATTTGAGCCATTATCAATGATAAGGAACCCGGATGAGGTTGGCTTATATTCCCTAAATTCGTGAAGTCACAGCATTGAAAGAGATCGTTCTAGTTGTGGTGCTCTGAGCAATAATGGGTTAAAAATTAATTACATTTTAAGATTGTCTCCTAAAACTGCATGGGTTTTGCTAATAAGATGGAGTTTTTGCGAAAGAATTTGTCACGTTGAACAATCTGATCTGAGGTCAAAAACTTCCCATCACGTCATGTTTTAGGAAAAAATGGAGTTCAAGCAAGTCTAATTTTACAAGGATCCGATAATTTTTTCTATTTTTTCAAATGATTGTCAGTGGGAATTCGGAACATTATCAATTATGAGGAACCCGGATGAAGTTGGCATATATTCCCTAAATTCGTACAGTCACAGCATTAAAACGGATCTTCCTAGTTGGGGTGCTCTGAGCAATAATGGGTTAAGATATTTAAGGTTGTCTCCAAAAACTTTGAAGCTGATCCAATAACACTGCCCTGCATGGGTTTGGCGTATAATATGGTTCCTAGCATTAATTGTTCATGCTGAAAATAAATCTGAGGTCAGAAACTTCGCATTACGTCACGTTTTAGAAAAATTGTTACTGAAATCCCTAAAAATACCGTTTTTGGCCATTTTTGATAAATTGTAGAGCTGAACCCTGACGTGCTAGAAACTTCGAAAATTAGGAATTAAAGGCCAAAATCATGCCTTTTCAAATAAACCCTAAGTCATATTGTTTTCATGCACCCTTAAAGCAAGGGTTGTGTTTATGTCTACGGGTGCAGGTAAAAATTTACAAAAAAAAACGGATTTTATCTTACTCACACTCACAGCCAGACATAATGAAAAGTGCAGTGGTCCGCAGTGTTTTAAGGGGCGTTGGTTACAAATCTGCAGTCAGATTTTAAAAATTCAAAATTCCGAATCAAATATAGCGGACAAGTTTAGCATAATAAAATATTGCTCTGTATTACTTTTCACATAAGTCTAATTTTACAGAGATCCGACAGTTTTTTCTATTTTTTAATTAATTTTTAAACTTTTCAAAATGTTTCACGACAAAGCTTTAAATCAAAAACAGTTACTGACATAGTGACATAGAAAAACTATGAATGCAGGATTGCTCAGCATTACCTTCTCTTTTTGAATTCGAAATCAAGCCTCATGTCAAAGAAAATAAATCAGATTTGGTCGCATTGTGTAACTAAGATTTCAAATTTACTTGACTTTTTAGAAAAAAAAAAAAAACCGATGGAAGTAAAAAATATTCAAAAATCTTTCAATAGATTTTATTTTCTACTTTTTTCCCATCCACTGGAAATTAATATAAAAAATTAGCAGAAAGTTTCCACATTTCGGGGGAGGGGTCAGAACCCCCAAAACCTCCCCCTAAATACGGCCTTGCTACGGGGCATTATCTTTGTAGCTGTCAGGTGTTCGCGATAATCAGATTAAGGCTGTTGGGTAATGATGTCTTGAGTATGAATAATATCCATTCTTTCTCTCTCTCTCTCTCTCTCTTCCTGAGCTCTTCTTTGATTCACTGATGAACCTTAGAATCATCAGTGAAACAAAGAAGTTCGAGGTTGAGAGACCTTCTTCCCATTTATCCCCTCACATATCTTTTCTGTCTTTCTACTTTCTTCTACTGGCTCTATCTTGGGTATAGCTCAATGGTCTTTGAGACTGAGGCCCTTATTATGAACTGCGTTCGATCTTCGACTGTAGTCGAATGCCCTGATCGAACGAATTTGAGTTTGGTATTATGACGTGCTTTCGACAGAGAATAGCATTATTGTGAATTTCGCTCATCTTGGCTTGTTCACGATAGTATATTTCTATCAGCTGATCGTCATTTTGAAAAATAAATACGATTTGTTTAAAAATTCAGTAAAAAAAATAAGAAAAAAATAGAAATAATGGTTCAACGATTCATCGGAAAAGGATTAGAGCTTGATGGAACTGGCCAAAAGTAGAAAACGATTAAGTGCAGCCTTTCGAAAAAGCTTTGGCATTTACGAAATTCGTGTACAGATTTCTACAGAACTTACGACTGATCAAGGAGGCATTTGTGGACTTGATGACTACTATAGATGAACTGCTCAAACCAGGTTTCAAATTCTCCTGAAACTGTTTAATAACATTGGAAACAGTTTAACGGTAGACTTTCAGTTCTTTGGCCAATTTTTTGTAGGACCAATTTGGATTTTTTTTTGAAAATTTTTAATAATTTTAAGAAGTACGTTTCTTTTTCTTCACTCATTTTGAACAAACTCACAATAAATCAACATGTTTGTCATTAAAAATAATAATTGACATATTTTTCAAAGATAACTAGATCAAAGAAATTTTTAAATTTTACACCCAAAAAAAATTATTACAATTTTTTCAATCTCACTCCTTACCATTACTTGCACTAACTTTCTCACATTAATTCTTCTTCTCTCTTTCTCTTTTCACAACACAACTCAACATTAATTCAGTGCCAAAATTCAGCAGTTTCTGAATTATATGCTGTATAAAAATCAAGAAATAAAGTGGAGTTAGATTGAATTAGTATAGATCAGTAAAAAGTCAGCAGTACCTCGACGCATCTTTTTTTTTTTTTTTTTTCTTTGTAAATGGCACGACAAATCTCTCTCCCCACTGGGACTACTACATCCTTACATACATGTAAAAAATATATAAAAACATTCTTGTTGTTGTCGTTCTTGTTACTGCTGTGCAGCGAGCAATTCGTCTTCGTTGCGTGTCCTTTTTGTTTATTGTTGCCGTTGTTATCCTTTTTTTAGGGTTATCATTTTTTTCTTGTTTTTTGCTCGCCCCCTTTTTGCTGTTACGCTACTACACTGTAATGGGGTTTGAGAGAGAGAGAGAGCGTTGAAGAAGCAGCAGCGGCGGCAGCTTCAGTGTACATATGAATGAGATTCTTATTGAAGTTTCGTTGTAGTTGTTGCTATTGCTGCTATTGTTGCTGTCGTGTCGCATGTGATCCTCATTTTAATTTGGCTGGTGCAACAAAAGCAACAATCTCTTTTCTTTTCGTCAACAACGAAAATTACATTTTCATGTTTATGTAGGTGATTGTGTTTGTCCTGCTTATATGTATGTATGTATATGTGACTGGTATTTCTGTATGTGTGTGTGATTGTGTATGTTTGGGCTTTTGTATAAACACAGACAAAATACGCTGCGAAAAATTACTTTTTTTTTTTTTGATACAAAAGAAATTTTGCCTTTTTCTTTTTGTCTTGTTCACGGAAGTTTGTTTTTGTTTTTGTTTTGAGTGGTTGTTGTTGTAAGATTTTTTGTTTTTTTTTTTTTTTTAAGCACAAACTGTGTCCAAGAAAAATAAAAATTCTGTATAAATTTAAAAAATTTAGTTTATGGTTTGAAAGGTCAAAAGTTAAGACATTAAAATAATAAAATTTTCTATTTTATAACCGACTTGATATGCTAGTTGTAATCGTGTTGGACGACCTCGATAGCCTAGTGGATAGTGCACTAGACTTTCATCCAGAAGGTTGCGGGTTCGATTCCCGTCTTGGTCTGGTGGTTAATTCTCATAAACTTCTTATATTCACTATCGATATGAAGTGGATGAGAATTATAAGAATGTGTGCAAGTACACACCTTGGCTGGTAATGGCAAGACCACCGAGCTGATAAAAAATTGCCACATAGCCGTTCGGAATCGGCGTTAAACTGTAGGTCCAACTATGTGGTATCACAATGGGCCGTTCAGGCCTAAGTGTGTCTCTCGACAGCCACTCCAACCTAACCTAACCTAATCGTGTTATAGAGACTGCATCCAGAGTGGATACTGTGAGCGGGAACGCTTTCATTACTTAATGTCTAAAACTTTCTTATTCAACCTTTCAGCGTTCTTTCGTTATCTGCGATTGATCTAGCGCTAAATTTATTGAGTTTATATGAGTATTTTCATACGATCAGAAAAAGATCGTTTTGATCGTTTTTCGATTTTTAAGTTTCCCACCTTACGAAACTTTGAAGAATCTTTCGATTTCTCATTGCAAGTATTTAGAATTTCATTTAAGTTTTCAATCCACTGTGCGTCATGAAACATTAGCATCAAAAAGAAATAGCAACAAAAACACCTTTATTCATGTAACTATACATAAATGTATAGGTGTGTGTTTGTGTGTGTGTGTGTGTTTTGGGTATATGCTTTTGTAATTTGTTTGTGTTGTTTGAAAAACTCGTTAGTTGCATAGTGTAGTGTACACACACACATACATACATACATACATACATACATACATACATACATACATACATACATACATAGAGCATGTCTATGTTAGTATAATCTATAGTTTACTTTAAACTTTTCCATGTGTATAGCTGAGTTGTGCAAGCATACGAACGTCATCGTCAAATGTTACTGTATACTTATATGTATGAAAAAAATACATATGGATGTGTTTGTGTGTGTGTGTGTGTGTATGTAAGTTGCTAGTTTAATGAACACACGAAGTCGTTATTTTATATTTTTAGTTCATACATACTTTCTGTCTGTGTAGATAGGTATCTATGTGTGTGTGTACTGTTGCATACATGTGGAATTTTTTCCTTTTTTTTTTTTTCTTCATATATTTTATTTATGTGTCACAGTAATCCGGATGTCACGCTATGATTTGTATCCGTTTACCTTTCCGCACATGTAATCAGTTAATTTTGTTTTGCTACTAATTCATACAAACACACACACACACACACAAACGCTGGCACAGAAACACACAAATTAATCTAACTATTTACTTAAGGTTTACGTGGGTTTTGCGTTTACTGTGTGGTAAACAAGTGAGTGTTAAAGAGAATTGTAGTAGTCACAAGTAATAAACAAGAAAAACAACGAACGAAAGAAACAAATATATTTAATTAGTTAAAAATTAACTAAAGTTAGTTTAATGTAGAAATCTTCTTGCATACAAATTCTATCAAAGAAAAAAAAAAAAAGTAGTAAAAAATTAACAGCTTCAGTCATTTGAATGAAATGTGAGAATAAAATATTACACAAAAAAAAAAGAAAATATTTAATTAAATGAACACTACTTTTTTGCATAAGTCTAAAACAGAAAAAAGTAGTACATGTGTGCATAATTAGTATTCTCAAACAGCACAAAGGTTTTACACAGCATACTTTCAGGCATGGTTTTTATTTTAAAATATAATCAATCATGATAATAAAGTCTAAGGCAGGTATAGTAGTGCTATGTATAATATTGTGAAAAAATTTCAATTTCTTTGCATATTTTTAGGATCAATCACAAACTATACTCTCATAATCTTTTCTTTTTCCATCTATCTACCCAGCGGTAAATGAAAGCACTAGAATAGCCTAAACAAGTGCTTGATTGCAAGCACTTAAGTGCACTACAAGCACATGTGTTCCATATAAATTTTAACAAGCACTTGTTTAATGCAGTACTTTTAGTGCTAAACAAACGCAAGTAAGAATGCGTTAGATATGCACTTCCGCTCATTCATTCGCTACTTCGTGCTTACTTTAGTTGAGAAAGAGAGGGGAGAGAAAAAATATCGAGTATCGAGTATCCATGCATTCATAATTTTTCATTGCTGCGTCATTTTATTTTATTCTTTTATTTTGCTTTTTTTTATAAAATTAGATTTTTATTTATTTTTTATAAATCAATTGTAAAAAAGAAATAAAATAAAACACACTTTTCGTGAAATTTCACAAACACTTTACTTCGCTGTTGCGTGAAAACTAACTCGCTTCGTTTCTCGCTCAGTCAATATTTCATAGCATCTCGCTGAACGATACTCGTTTTTATTACTCAATAGAAAACTAAATTTGTTTGCATGGTTGCTTTGCAGTTTTCGGTTGAAATGGTGCACTTGCAAGCACTTTTTAAGCACTTAATTTTCAAGCACTTGTCTGAAAAACCGCTGGGTATCTATACATTTATTAGTGTAACTACATTTTTATTCCAGAAGATTCAGAAGTGCTACACTTTTATATTATACATCAATTTAAAGAGCTTGACGAGTAGGTTAGCCAAAAATTATACAGATTTAAAATCGGTTTAGCCAATTCCAAAATATTAGCGTTGGAAGTTTTTTAAAATTCACTCATTGAACAAAGCATTGCATTCATCATTGAAAAAATCATTGCTTAAGCGGGAGTAAATAACAAATGACAGAGAGAGAGAGAGAGAGAGAGAAAACATTAGTAACGGCATTTCTCAGAAATATCTAACGAATTATCAGCATAAGGGATGCCAACTCATTTTTTCTTTCTCCCGATTTTCGATCGAATTTCCCGCATCGATATAAGTAATTTTATATTATATTATTTCAGCGCGACACGCACTTTCTATTTAAACATTTTACAAAAACCAAAAATTACCTAAAATTGACTTCAATTCGTGTTATATTAAAGCGACCCTGAACTTCCTCCGTCCAAATTTTAATAAATTTTTACGGGACTGCTAGATTAATAGAAATGTACATTCTGACTTCGGAATTTTTTGGCACACAGGAGATTTCACTTTAAGGAAACTCACTCTCAAAATCGATCCGGCTCAAGCTTGCACAAAGTTTAATCCTATTGAGTTGTAGTTGCCACACTAAATTTGAACGAAATGTGGTGTTTCGAGTTACTAGACGTTCATTTTGTAAGATAAACAAGCCTCTGCCCAATTTGGGATATCAAAGTTCTTAAAGTGGAAGATATGGGCTCTCTTTTGAGAAAAACGGATTAAAAGTTTTGACTATCGGTTTTTAACATATAAAATATATTTCATCTTCTTTATGATGGCTGATCGTAATTTGTAAGTCAACAGATTAGTCAGCAAGGATTAAGAGTTATTAATCAGGAGGTGCTGGACTAAGGCATAGCTTTCTGAACGGTCGAAATGGAAGACGAAGTGCCGCGCGACTATTTTGGCCTGACTGACACTCGGCTCTATAATCGTCTATATCTACGAAAGCACTCCGCGTCTCTCTGAAATTTTCACAAAATGCTTTCGAAATATAATACTTTCAAATAGCACTGTTTTTTAAAAACCGATTTCTTAAAACCAATAAATCGCAGGGCCCACTTAAGAAAAGACGAAGATTATAAGACCCAAAATATGAAATATTGCGTAAGTTAAACGTTTTATCACATAAAATTTGACAAAAAATATTCTGCAGACTTTTATGACTAAAAGCTGCACGACTTTAAATTCCCCGCAAAAAACAGCTCATTCCCCGATTCTCCGCACCCAGTAAAATTCCCCGCAAATCAGGGAATTCCCCGCAAGTTGGCATCGCTGATCTGCATACACAAATAACAAAACAAACACCAACGAGTAGTTTGGTTCTCTTTTGATATTTGTTTTCTCATAAAGAGATTTCATGAGCAAAAAAAAAAGAAGAAAATAGCTCCAGTTACTGGGGCCTTACCGACTAGTATTTACTTAATACGGTTGGCTCATAAAAAATGGCCACTGTCATGCATAAAAAAACCTTTGGAATGAAAGCGATGAAAGAGTAATTTCGGCATTTGATTGTGTGCTGTGATACGACGATATAATTTCCTTAAAATCAGTAGAAGAATTCAAAATAATTTCACCCAAAAAACTTACGGGCATAGTAAAACTTCATGTTTCCAATTACCGTAATTTTTTCATAAATCACTGGCTCAAAATTGCTATACGTGTAACATTTGTGAACCAAATGCACATACAAGAAATATACAAAGTATCAAAAAAAAATGGATGCGTGCAAGGCACGCAAGATATTTGATGTGTAAACAGTTAAACCAACTGAATGCCATAAACATAAGCTCACATATGTATAGTCGTTTATAGGGATTTGATGTATAATCTATATGCTTAGGTAAATAATTCAAATTAAAAGAATTAGTTTATAAACTTAAAAATTTATTAGATATCATTATCTTTTATATATATGTAATAGCCCAATTCACTATAAATTGCAAATGGCCTTACATCAATGCAAATGCAAATTTTTGTTCCATATCGCATATATTTGTTGTTGTGATAGCAGAAATATTTTGCATTTGCACCAAATCGTGAAAAGGGCTGATATGTTGTAGTTGCATCATTTTTCTTTTACTCAATGCATCGGGCACGATATGCTCGCATATTCGCAACTGCAATTGCATCTTTTTTTCCGCGCTTTAAGTTTTTCTTCCTGTCGATTTTAAATTTTATTAGATGTGAAAATTTTACATAACATCACCTGAGAATTGATTTGGCGTATAGGTATATGAATTTGTACACACATACGCCAAATCAATCCTCAGGCGACGACAACTGCTTTTCGCATTTAACCTTAGAAAGGCAACAGGGGTGACCAGTCACCCCACTACTTTTTAAAAGCACCGCAAAGAGATTTGCCTTAGCTGCATTTAATAAAAATAAGAAACAATGTATTTTTATTGAAGTAAATAAGTGATTTTTTGATTTGATTTTTCTGTTTAACATTTTTGCTATTTACATAGATAAAAAAAAGTGTTGCCTTTCTAAGGTTAATATCCAAAGCAAAATTTTTATAATGCCGTGGTTTGCTATCATTATCACTACATTTTGTTTATACATTTATTGAAATCTTTTTGTATTGTTTTTATATTTTAAAAAAATATTTAATTTTAATCGAATCTAACTAACCGAATTCAAAACCTATCAAACGCTTATGTTTGCTACGGCGAATTCTCTGCTTGTATGGTATAGTCGATCTCCACACGTTTAACACCAACAAATAATTCTGCCACGAAACACATTTTGTTTCCGTATGTACATAAATGTATGAGTAAATTGATCGAAAGATAAACAAACAGACTCCGCTCGTATTTTAATTTCTCCATCAGAAAGCCACTAGGGCTTTCTGGGCCTGCAAGAAACTCTTTGGTAAAACATGGGGTCTTACTCCTAAGATGATCTTCTGGCTCTACACTATGATAGTTAGACCTATCATAGCCTATGCGGCTCTAGTATGGTGGCCCAAAGCCATGCAGGGCTCGGCCATCACCAAACTTAACAAGCTCCAAAGGCTTGCTTGTGTCTCCATAACTGGAGCTATGCGCACCTGTCCAACTCCTGCCATTGAAGCGTTGATTGGCCTGGTGCCATTACACATTTTCATCAAGAAAACAGCCGCAAATACTGCATTGCGGCTGCGTATATCGTCAAGCTTAATAAAAGGCAACTATGGTCACCTGAGCATTCTTGACGAAATTCCTAACACTCCAATATGTACTGTATCGGATTATATGGTTAGGGATCTGTGTTTCGGTAGGAAATTCAACATCATTCTTCCTTCCAGGTCCGAATGGGATGGCCAGTGTCCCGATTTCGGTCCCTCTACTCTCAATTGGTATACAGACGGCTCGAAAATGGACTGCGGTTCTGGTGCCGGTGTTGTAGGACCCAATACTAGAATCACAATCCCTCTGGGTATTTGGCCCAGTGTCTTTCAAGCCGAAATATACGCAATTAAGACCTGCGCTCATATAAACCTTTATAAAGGTCTTAAAGGCGCAAATATTGTTAATTTTTTCAGGCAGCCAGGCGGCTCTCTTAGCACTCTCTTCATGGAGTTTAAACTGGTGAAAGAGTGTTTTGAGAGTCTTCAGCGCCTGTCTACCCGTAACAAAGTGACGCTTTGTTAGGTACCCGGCCACTGTGACATTGTTGGTAATGAGGCAGCCGATGAACTGGCTAGAAAAGGTTCATCTACCAAGCACATTGGCCCCGATCCGTTCTGCGGAGTCGGCTGGACCTCTACGAAATCTATCGTTGAGGAGTGGTCTAAGGCAAAATGGCTAGAGTATTGGAACTCTATCCCAGGTTTAAGACAGGCAAAAGCGCTTATCGTTCCGCTTGCCCAAAATAAGCCCATCTCTTATCCCAAATCAGACCTTAGGTTAGGTTAGGTTGGAGTGGCTGTCGAGAGACACACTTAGGCCTGAACGGCCCATTGTGGTACCACATAGTTGGACCTACAGTTTAACGCCGATTCCGAACGGCGGTGAGGCAATTTTTTATCGGCTTGGTGGTTTTGCCATTACCAACCAATGTGTTGTGTACTTGTACACTATCTTATAATTCTCATACACTCATATATTGATAGTGAATATAAGAAAGTTATGAAAATTAACCACCAGACGAAGACGGGAATCGAACCCGAACCTCCCAGATGAAAGTCTAGTGCACTATCCACTAGGCTATCGAGGTCGCCTAAATAAATCAGACCTTAGGCTACTGGTGGGCTACATGTCTGGACACTATGGGCTCAGATATCACCTAAACAAAATAGGTCTGTCTAATGAGACAGAGTGTCGTCTATGTCTGGAAGATGACGAGTCGACACCTCACATTCTGTGTGAATGTCCGGCCTTGGCTCGGCTCAGAGGAAGAATTTTTGGTGTTCCTTTTCTGACGGCTAATCAAATAAAATCTTCTTCTACAAAAGATGTCTTGACTTTTATTAGGTCAGCTGAACGTCTTTTGTCATAAAATGGGGAATGGCACAAAAGATCTTTTAGGTCGCAGTGTCTGCCTGGTTGGGCTTCCCTAAATAATAAATAATAATCTCTTCTTGTTTCCTCTCTTCTCTTTGTTGTTTAGAGTAGCACAGTCATGCCACGCAGTAGTGCGAGCGAGAGGGGAACTGGACGTTACAGTTATCTTACATCTTACGTTACAGTTATTCTTACATTTTACACATTTGAAATTTTTGCCCATACCGTGAGCTAAAATGTTTACACATCAAAAAATAATGCAAATTCTCAACTATTCTCAACAAACACATCAAATGAAAAGTAAAGCAAAACAAAACGAAATGAAGGCAACTGCAGTGAAGTGCAAAGCAAAAAAAAAAAAAAAAGAATTGTTGCATTATCGCATATCTCTCCTACAAACACAAAGCGTAAAATTTGTTCTAGTTGTTGTTACTACTGTCAATGTTCTATTGTTTTGCTTTTGTACATATCTTGACATTTACTAATATAGACTGGTATCTTTGTATCTACCTGCAAACTATCTATAACTGCAACTATCTATCCACAACAATCTACCTACAATGCATACCTATCCATGCAACTACTACCACTCGCATCCTAAACAAAAGTACTATGCAAATCCATTTAATTGTCTTTCTATTCTAATTGATTGTGACATTGTTGCTTTGTCGATGTTGTTGATGATAATGATAACGGCAATGATGATGATGCTATTGCCGGTTGTGTTGCTATTGCCATATAAGTGTGTGTGAGTCTGTGTTGCTGTTATGTGTGTGTATGTGTGTACGATATAGACAAGAATAAAGGCAACTATGCTGTGATGGTGATGAGATGACAATAATAATATTAATGCTGCTGATTCTGCTTCTATTGATGATGATAATGATGATGATGATAATGATGATGATGATGATGATGATGATGATGATGATGATGATGATGATGATGATGATGATGATGATAATGATGATGACTATTGTAACAAACAATATTGTTGGTGATGATAATTCTAAAGTCAATATTCACATACATTTACATTTTTGCACCTTCCTTTCATTTTACAATCCGAAAAATACCTTACACACATATTCATTTACAGCTGCAATAGCTGTGCTTTCAATGTTTTCATACTTGCTGTTTTTGTGGCACACACACATACACGCACACATACACACACATACACATACAAAACGCAAATAATAGGGATTCCATTTTCCCATTGTCTTTTATTTTGCTTTTCACTGTGCCCACATTATCTTCTGAATTCTAATACGCTTTTGAGTGTATATAGCTATGTATGTATATATGTGTTTGTGTGTGTGCGTAAAGTAATTGCAAGGAAGGCGAAAACGTTGAGATTGGTAAATGAAAATGATGCTGGAAAGTTTTTCCGAAAAATGTTTTCAGATAAAATGGAAAATTTTTAAACACAACAATGGCACAGCAGAAATGAAGCAATTCAAGGCAGTCAGAAGGAAGTAAACGATAATCAGAGGCAGCCTCAAAACAGTCAGAGGTCATTGGCGGTGATCAGAAGTCAGAAAAAGTTTGAGACTTTTAGGGGCAATCAAAAGCAGCCAGAGGCTTTAAAAGAATCAAATGCAGTCACAGAAGCAATTAAAGGCAGTCAGAAGAAGTAGGTAGAGTCAATTACAGGCAACTAAATGTTATTCAGAGGCAGCCGCCTGAAGCCGCAATCAGAAGTTGTAAAAATTCACAAAAATTCACCCAGTCAGAGAAGAGAAGTTTGTCGCAGTTAGAGACAGTCAAAGAAAGTCAGAGAAGAAAATACGAATAATCTGAAGGTAATCAGTAGATAGAAGCAGTTACTCAAAAATAATCAAAAGCAATCAGAAGAAGTATAACATTGTCAGGGGCAGTTTATGTTAGTCGCAGGAAGTTTGAGGCAATCATGGGCAGTCCAAAATAGTCAGAGGAACTTTGAGGCAATTATAGGGAATCAGATTAAAAAACCCAACGATCAATCCACAGCTACCAATAGTTAGAGGAATTTTGAGGCAATCGAATGCTAATTAATGTCAATCAAAACCAGAGTTAAAGATAGTCTTCGAGGCATTAAGCGTAATCAGAAATATACAATTGTTTTTTTGTGTCAAACTTTAATACAAAGAAAAATCAATTCATTACAACTGGGTGCAAGAATCAGTAATGTAGCAGAAAATCTACTGCATGTAAAAACCGTGAGTTTTTAGTTGCAAAAAGAATATTATTACATAGAAATTTTTTGGTTATTATTGGGAGTATGAATGTATAAACTCGTATTTTTTTCGTAATTTGGGCATTTATTGTGAAAAAGTGATTATAAATTTATTCTTTAAAGTATTGTCCATCGTTAGCCACAACCTTTTCCCATCTTTCTGGTAGCATACGGATTCCGCGTCGAAAGAACTCCTCATCTATTGAGGCTATCCACGAATCGACCCATTTTTTGAGTTCTTCGAAAGAACGGAAGTGCTGTTCAGCCAGGCCAGGTGTCATCGATCGGAACAAGTGGTAATCAGAAGGAGCAATGTCTGGAGAATACGGCGGGTGGGGTAGCACTTCTCATTTCAGCGTTTCCAAGTATGTTTTTAATTGCCTTGCAACATGCGGCCGAGCATTGTCGTGCTGAAGAATAACTTCGTCGTGTCTATTCTCATATTCTGGCCTCTTATCCTTTAATGCTCGGCTCAAACGCAGCAATTGTAGTCGGTAGCGGTCGCCAGTGATCGTTTCATTCGGTTTCAACAGCTCATAACACACGAAACCTTTCATATCCCACCTAAATACCTAAGTAGCAACACTGATGACGCACTGTCATATAATTTATTAGAATTTGGTTGAAAATGAATAGGTAGACTATTTAGAAGGCCATTTTGTTTTTGGCTTAAAAAATTCCCTAAAACAAATTATATACCCTCATCCAAAAAGTTTTATCGGAGCCTTATTTTGTCTACCACACAGTACAGCTCCACCAAAAGTTTTTTTTTTTCGCAAACTAAGCACATAAAACCAGATAAATTGTGAAAATATTTTATTTTCTTATTACGCATCAAAAAACACTTCACTTTTTTAAAATCACTTCGATTTTTTAAGAATTTCACTTCACATAAAAATTTCAAAACGACAGCCCTGCTCTACTGTTAAATTATATGGAACTGTTAAGTAATTCTGAATGCTAAATAAGAAAACTACTTTGCTGTTAGATGATTCTGTACTGTTAAACGATGCTGAATGTTAAACGAGAAAACTACTCTACTGTTAAATTATATGGAACTGTTAAGTAATTCTGAATGCTAAATAAGAAAACTACTTTGCTGTTACATGATTCTGTACTGTTAAACGATGCTGAATGTTAAACGAGAAAACTACTCTACTGTTAAATTATATGGAACTGTTAAGTAATTCTGAATGCTAAATAAGAAAACTACTTTGCTGTTAGATGATTCTGTACTGTTAAACGATGCTGAATGTTAAACGAGAAAACTACTCTACTGTTAAATTATATGGAAATGTTAAGTAATTCTGAATGCTAAATAAGAAAACTACTTTGCTGTTAGATGATTCTGTACTGTTAAACGATGCTGAATGTTAAACGAGAAAACTACTCTACTGTTAAATTATATGGAAATGTTAAGTAATTCTGAATGCTAAATAAGAAAACTACTTTGCTGTTACATGATTCTGTACTGTTAAACGATGCTGAATGTTAAACGAGAAAACTACTCTACTGTTAAATTATATGGAAATGTTAAGTAATTCTGAATGCTAAATAAGAAAGCTACTTTGCTGTTAGATGATTCTGTAAACGATTGTTAAACGATGCTGAATGTTAAACGAGAAAACTACTCTACTGTTAAATTATATGGAACTGTTAAGTAATTCTGAATGCTAAATAAGAAAACTACTTTACTGTTAGATGATTCTGTAAACGATTGTTAAACGATGCTGAATGTTAAATGAGAAAACTACTCTACTGTTAAATTATATGGAACTGTTAAGTAATTCTGAATGCTAAATAAGAAAACTACTTTACTGTTAGATGATTCTGTAAACGATTGTTAAACGATGCTGAATGTTAAACGAGAAAACTACTCTACTGTTAAATTATATGGAACTGTTAAGTAATTCTGAATGCTAAATAAGAAAACTACTTTGCTGTTAGATGATTCTGTAAACGATTGTTAAACGATGCTGAATGTTAAACGAGAAAACTACTCTACTGTTAAATTATTCTGTACTGTTAAGCAATTCTGAATGCTAAATGAGAAAACTGTTTTACTGTTAAACGATTCGGTGCTGTTGAACAATTCTGAATATTAAATGAAAAAACTACTCTACTGTTAAACGATTCGGTGCTGTTAAATAATTCTGAATGTTAAATGAGAAAACTGATTTACTGTTATTGTTGTTGTATTGTACACACGCGACTTCTTAACTATTTTTATCTGCGTTAACGTCAAAAGACGCGCTTGAAACTTATATTGTATTATGCTTTACCACTTTACCTTTCCAACGACATAAGTTTCATGTGAATAAGTTAACGTTAATATACGTAAAAAGGGAGCTAAATTTTTTCTTTTTTTTATCATATTAATATAAATATAAATGTTGGTTTACCATAATCCTTAAATATATTTTAGTATATTTATTTAGGCAAATTCTCCGGTAATTATTAAAGAATTTTCGGCAATTTGCACAAAATTTCTAGGTGCTACAGCAACTAAATTACCTCTTCAGTGATGGCTTCAGATACCAAGCAGAAAATAAACTTCCATAAAAGAAGTATAAATATTTATAAGATTGTAAGGTGACTACATATTGTTCTTTACTCCTTGGGGGTGCACAATTTTTCTATACACAGGAATGCAATAAAACAAGAGATGGAAATAGAAAAAAAAAAATAATAATAAGAAAAAACAAGAAAACAGAAAAATAAAAATGGGAAATTGGATTTCATTCATAGTATAGGATTTGAAATTTTGTAGAATTCAATTCAAGTCACAGTTACAGTAGTCAGTAGTAGGACAGAACAGCATCTACATATACTTAGACATTGCTATGATTGTTATTTTGGTTGTTTTTGTTGTTGTTGTTAGCATTGTTAGTGATATTGTTGCTGCAATTGTTTAAAACATGCTTATGGTTTTAAATACATACATACAATGTGCTGAATGTTTACTGCTTGTTGTTACTACCACTACTACTATTACAATAAATTATTCATTGTATTTAGTTGTTGCTACTTTCAGTATTTTACTTGTTGTTATTGCAATTACTATTCCATTCTTACCACTATACATATAGGTAGGTAGATATAGTCTAAAAATTTCATACTTCTATACTTATTCACATTTCTTTACTACTACATACATAAATGCATATATAAGTATTTCTGCTACTATTTCACTACTTTTATTCCTTTTTTTTTTTCTGTACCTTTCTCTCTCTCACTCTCTCTGTCTCCTCTTCATAAAACTATAAAAGCACCAAAGCACAAACGTCACCTGACGGTAGCTGGCGGCTTAAATGTTTTTATGTTGTTGCAACGTTGTTGTTGCTGTTACTTCTACTGCCACTGCACAATAAATAGTTGTCCACAGCCTTAAGAATATTTTGTGATATATTTTTTTTTTTTTTTTTGTTACATTTTTGTTGTGTTTTTATTGTATTTATTAACTTCTTTACAGGATTTATGCTCATAAATTTTTTGTAGAAGTAGAACTTATTTTATTGCTGTGAGTTGAGTATTTCTACTAGATACTTTTCCATCTACTTTAGGACTTTTCTATTTATCCTTTTTTCGTAGTAGTAGTTGTAGTAGTATTTAAACGCTTTTGTGTTCGTATTGTAGCAATAGTAAGTAGTAAATGTTGTTGTTGTTGTTGTTGTTGGAATTGTGACTGTTATCCTTATTGATGCAATTTGTGTCGCTTTTTGTCATTGCCGTTGCTGCTGTTGTTGTTGTTGTTGCATCTGTAACTGTGCAACTGTTTAACATTTTAAAACCTATTTTACGATTGTATTTTACTGTTGCTGTCGTTTTTGTTTTTATTGCTGTCTTTGATGTGCCTTGGTGCAGTGGTGGATTCCAGGAAGGAAATTTAAAGGGATAAAACCTCTCCCCAGATCAGTTCAAATGCGAAATAAAATGTTTAAAAATTCTAATCAAAGATTTTTCTCTCATTTTATTATAGTCCTTAAAGCGGATTCAATTTAAGAGAGCAAAAAACTTCATATAAAAAAACGGAAAAACGGAAAAGAAAGTGCAGCACTCGGTCGGTGAATCTGCCTTTAGTCCCCCTCTTCTAAGCCCTAGATTCTAGATCCATCTCTCCGCCTATGATTCTTACTGTTGTGATTGTTGTTGCTAGAATTCTTATTGACATAGCTTACTTGATTTTCTTACTCCTGCTCCTGACTTTTCTGTATGCTGTTGTTATTGCTGCCTGTCTGCCTCGGTTGTAAATGGAATTGGGTCATCATCATCAACAATATAAGTAGGCAAAAACAACAACAGGAACAGCAAAAACTGCAGCAACAACAACAATACAGCTGCTGCAGTTTCCTAACGTATTATAAGCAGCTATTGTTGTTGTTGCATATAATTTTTTTTTTTTTTCGTCCGAACAGCAAATGTTGTTGCTTTCATTTTGTATTCTTTTTTTCTTCTGTCGCTTCTCACATTGTTATTTCTTTATACATTTATTCATTTTGATTTCCTGCTCTTTCTTCTCTCATTCCTCACTCTCTCTCCTATTCATGCATTCAAATAGTCTCAGTCTGTCTGCATATACATTGTTGTTGCATATTTTTTAAATTGCGGTTTATAAGATGTTATGCTCTGAAATCTTTTTGCGCTCGCTCTTTTTCTCTCTCTCTCTCTCTCTCTCTCTGTTGTTGAATTATTCACATTTGGTATATTTTGTGGTTTTATCTCGCTCGCTTTTTTTCTATTTATTTTTATTGTTTCTGTTGTAGTTGTTGTAGCTCAGCTTAATTCAAATTCGAGTACATCCATATGCAGTTGTATAAAAAAAAAATTCCCTTAAGTTTTTGCTTTTTTTGTTATTGTTTTGGCAGCTGTTCGCTTGTTGCCTTTAAGTTATTTGTCATGCGATTTATTTTTCTTCTCAAAAAAAAAAAAAAAAATACAAAATTAACATCAGCGACGAAAGAAAATACATTAGGATATTGAAAAATATACTAGAGCTATTTGGTTTCAAAGCAAATTAATGGAGTTAATATGAAAATAATCACAAAAACCCATAAAATTAAAAACTTACCCCTAAAGAGCGCAGCTCTCTGATCTCAGTTTCTGGATACTTAAGGTACTAAAACAGTTAAGGTGCAAATCAAAAAATGACCGAAAAGAACAACAACATCATTGAGAGTGTTAAGAAATTATGTGGCCGTTTCAAGAAGTTTGAGAAGAATGGGAGTGAAGAACCCGAAAGTATAAAAAAAAAGTAATGCTTCGATTTTTCATCTAAAAAGTGAGAGAGAAATAAAGGAAATGCTCTTGAAAAAGAGAAGAAAAATTACATTATCATGCCTGGAGGTTTTTTACTCCAAACAATGAGAGAAAAATGAGAAGAATATTCTTGAAAAATTTGAAAGAAATCATGCTATCATGCATGAATTTTTTCTATTCCAAAAATGAAAAAGAAATGAGAACAATATCCCTGAAAGGGTTAGGAAAACTTTTACTATCTTGCTTTGGTATTTTTTAAACCAAAAAATGTGAGAGAAATCATAACAACATTTTTGAAAGGATTAAGAAAAATCAATAACGGCCGTTTTCTCAATATCAGGTCAAGGTCAAGCACTAATCAGAACTTTAACCTAGGGCTAGTAGTAGTAGTTAGTTCTGATTAGTGCTTAACCGGACATTGAGAAAACGGCCCTTAATCTTACATGAATTTGTTGACAAAACCAGAACAAAATTCCTGCAAACGCTAAAAAAAATTTGTCTTGAATTTTTGACTCCAAAAATAAGCAGAAAATTGAGGGCAAAATCATTAAAAAAAAAATATGTTTAGAAAATTATCATTTCATGTTTGAATTTTTTTGACTCTAAAATGTGAAAGCATAATTCAAAGGAAATTTCTGATGGAGTTAAAAAAAGTTATGACGACCTCGATAGTCTAGTGGATAGTGCACTAGACTTTCATCCAGAAGGTTGCGGGTTCGATTCCCGTCTTGGTCTGGTGGTTAATTCTCATAAACTTCTTATATTCACCATCGATATTAAGTGGATCAGAATTATAAGTATGTGTACAAGTACACACCTTGGTTGGTAATGGCAAGACCACCGAGCTGATAAAAAATTGCCACATAGCCGTTCGAAATCGGCGTTAAACTGTAGGCCCTACCATCGCCATTGTGGTCTAGTGGAAGAGTGCCAGACTCTTGTTTCTGGAGACCCGAGTTCGATTCTCGGCTTGGGTATGTTTCTTATCTATCTTTCTTTCTCCCTTCCTTTCTTTCTTTCTTTCTTGGGGCTTTGGTACAAAAGATCTTATAGGTCGCAGTGCCTGACTTTCGAATCGTCCTTCCTTCAAATAATAATAATAATAAGAAAAGTTATACTACCGCATTTGGACTTAATTACTTCCAAAAATTGAGAGAAAACAAGGTCAATATCCCTGAAAGGGTTAAGGAAACTCAGGCATGATAACATATTTTCTATTATAAGAAATGAAAGAAGAATGAAGGCAGTGGCGGTCCTAGGATTTGGATTTGTGCGGTGGGCGGGGGAGGGGGGGGAGGACTGATTTAACTAAATTAAAAGATAAATATCATACTCACTATCGACCAAAACCCAGACCTAGACCAAAAACTAATGCAAAAATTTTACCAAATACAGGTCAAAAATTAAAAGATAACTGGAACAAAACTGAGACCAAAATTCAAACTAAAATTCAAATACTTTTATCAGATCGAAGTTCAAATCAAGATAAGAATCAAATTCAGATAAAAAATCGAAATCAAAATGAGACCAAATTGAGATCAAAATCTTGATTATGACTTTTCAGATGGATTTATATTTTTTAAATGATCTATTTTCAGAAAAAAATTTGAAGGAAATTTAAATTTAAATATATCTTAATTTGACCACAAAACCAATACATTTCAAATTTCAACGAGATCCGCACACGCTTTCGAGTACCGGGCAACAACCGGTTAAAAAAAAAAAACAATGTTCAGACCCCGAATCGAACTAAAATTCCAACAAAAATCGACCAAAATTAGATCAGATTCAGGTTAAAACTCAGACTAAAAACCCAAAATTCAGATTGAATCAAAACCAAAATCAGTTTTAAAATCCATTCCAAAATTCAAACAATTTAGGCCACAGTTCAGACCAATAGTTATACAAAACTTTAGGCCAAAATTACACCAAATACCAAACGGAAGTAACACAAAATTCAGACCAAAAACTAGTGAGAATATCTGATAAATATTTACATCAAAAAATTGTAACTTAAATTAAACAAAAACTGGATCAAAATTCCAGACGAATTTAGACCGATTTAAAACAAAAATCAGAACGATTTTGGACCGAATTTCAGCCTCAAGTAGTATCAAAATCAAGCCAATTCAGAGCGAATTTCAAACCAAAATACTATCAAAAACAAGCCAATGCAGACGAAAATATTAACCACAACTCAAACTACGAGTTAGATTAAAACTGAGGCTAAAAAGACGCCAAATACAAATTAAAAGCAAACCAAAATTTAGACCAGAAATCAGATCAATCACTGGTGGTCTGCAAACGCTGGAAAGCATATCAAAATTTAGACTAAACATGGATTAAAACTCAAACCAAATTCAGATTAAAATTCAAACTAAAATAAAACAAAATTCTGACTTACAATCAAACCAGAATTCAGATCAAAAACAGGCAAAAACGGAAAAGTTAAATCAATATCAGACTAAAATTCAGTACAAAATTCAATTCAAAAACTAGACCATTATCAAGCTTTTTAAAAGTAAGACATTTATAAGCTGACATTGAAATTCTAGATTTAATGTAGTCTGAATGTATTTAATAACCAGTTGCCTGAGCTGTAAAAGATTGCAGTCTTCTTAAGTTTAAAGTCAAATGACTTCAGTCATTTTGTGAATGCAGAATTAAGACAGTGAAGTCACAAGTCATATTGAAGTCAATAACTAATCCTTAATTTTTGAAGTTATTTTTTTGAAGTCATGAATGATCAGTCTCTTATTTGCAGTCTTGATCTCTACAAAATATTAATTGACTTAAAGTCAAATTGACATGAACTTAAGTCATGACTTTGAAAATTAACGTCTAGATCTAATTTTCTTAGTCTCCTAAAAAAAAACTATCATTAAAGTCATTTATTTTGAAGTCATTTAAAGTCAACTGAAGTCATTTGAAGTCGACTGCAGTCATTTGACTTCAATTTCAAGGAAATAAATTGAATTCATGGAAACAACTTGGAAGTCATTTAACTTACTTTTTCAGAATTTTACACATTTTCATATTCACACATATTACGAATTTTGTATGTTCTTTTTACTTTTTTTTCTTCGTCAGTAGACTAAATTTTTGTAAATATTTCATTATAGCATGAATTGGATTTTTTTACCCCAAAAAATTAGATTAAAATTAGAGCAAAATCTTTGGAGAGTTAAAAAAAAATCTTTTTATCACTCTAAAAATTCAAGAAGTTCTTGTAGAACTCTTCAAAGCATTAGACTCTTGAAAGGGGCTATGGAAAGTTACTTTTAATTCAAAAAGGGTTAAGACAACACAGCTGGTTTCAAATCAATTATTTTTTGAATGACTTAACTTAAAAGTTTGTTTAAAATTTATGATCAAATGGTTGCGTTTAGAAAACGGCCTCTGCTCAGAAGCATGTTGAGCTAAAGTATCAAAAAATAAATACGCTCACTCTAATGACGATTGTTCAATATAATTTTTGCTAATCATAAAGTTACCAATTGCATTCAAAGACACTCAGGTAGCAGTGGCGGAGCAGAGACGTCTTCTGAATGCTATCATTGTATAATGTACATATGCATAAAAATGTCAAAAAAAAGAAAACAAAAAACTTAAATAAATAAAAATACTTTAAATAGTTTTTCAATCCAAATACGAAATAAAATGTCATTGCTCAACGCACACATACACACACTCGCATATGCAGACACAAATAGCATACTTTGCAAACAAATGTACACGCAATTTGGAAAATAAAATGACGAAGAAGGAAGAAAGAAAACTGATATTAATTTTTAAAAATCATCATGATGACAACAAACACAAATGAACGACAGAAATCCTCAAAAGCAAAGCAAAGATGATGAAAAAAAAAACTCGTTTAATTTGTCACAACCAAACATACACAAGCACACACACACACAAACATACATGCATGGCTACACATGCTTTTTCTCATACATACAATTTATTTTTGCTAGCAATGTGTTACCCATGAAAGTATGCTACGTATTTTGCAAAACTATACATACAAATGCAATGCTATTAAAATTGCGGGAGAAAGCAAGAGAAAGAGAGAGGGAAGAGAAAGAAGCAGAAGAAGAAGCAGCTGTAGACGAAGTTATGTATGAAAATACAGCAGCTTAGTTCATTGGTACAAAAAAAAGTGTGGGAGTGAGGAGGGATGCTATATAAGTTGAAGTATCTCACTCAGAAATACACAATTTTGTTTTACTAGATGTAGTAAAAAATTTTACTGTTCATTTATTACAATTCGCTCAAGCCCCTTCCTTTTCTATTCAAATCATTGACCCCCTCCACTGGCTGCAGCTATTTAAAATGTCACGAAAAAATGTTGCCAATTCCACTCAACTCTACTTGACACATGCATGCCTAGACACACAAACACATACATATGCGCCTGCACACATAAACAGATACAGTCAAAGAAACAGACAGATAGACAAGGAATCAAAAATTTCATTGAAAATGAAAATTGAAATTCTTTTGCAATTTCCAAAATTTTTTTTCAAACGCACGATTTCGTTTCCTCCATTGGTCTAACGTTATTTTGCTTTTTTTCAGAAGCAGTTTAAAAAAAAAAAAAATACCATTCACACACACTCGTTGCAGCAAATGCCAAAATGACATTTAACGAAAGTGCATTGAAAAGAAAAAAATTGCCCAAAAAAAAGTAACTACTTGAAGTTAGTAGTTGGAAGAAGCCTGAAGAATTTGTAGCACCTGTGCAATTTTTTTTTCTCTCTCTCTTTTTTTATAAATGCTGAAAATACAAAAACTCATTTGCATTCTTTAGCACACACTTTCCTATTTGGATGTTGTTGTTGTTCTTGCGCTAGTGAAAAGTGTTAACAACAGTTGCTGCTGCTGTTGCTGCTGGTGCTTCTGATGCTACTTGATGCATTCAGTTTTATTGCAGCAATTGTTATGAATTTGCACATGTCAATTACTTGATATGTTCATGTGAGCACACAGAATGAAAAAGAGAGTGGAAAAGTAAGAGAAAGAATGAAAGCCAAAAGAGATTAAAATTGGAGCAAAACAAATAAAATTTTCTTCAACAATTTCTTCTTTTTTTTAGGGAAAGAAATTTTAAAATTGTTCGTTTTTTATGTTTTATTTAATGACTGGCATACAAATTTAAATCACTCATGCATTTGAAATTTTATTTGCAGTCAAAAATAGTAAAATAAAATTCTTGTTGTTGTAAAAATACGAATTTAGCAACATCAGTAGTATTAGTGGTAGCAGTATGTTTTTAAGGGTGAAATGAAAATTTTAAACATAAAAGAAACTTTGTCTTTTTATATTAATGTCTTTATATATTTCGTAACTCTAAGTTGGCTCGAAAAAGTGAAACACTCATTCAGAAAAAGATCTCTTAAAGGGTTAAGAAAATCATGCTTTGGATTTTCTAATCCAAATTCAAAAATCAGAATCAAATCCCGGAGAGGGTTAAAGAGAATCAGGCTAACATGTTTGTATTTTATTTAGTAGAAAAGTGAGAGAGAAATTTCTGGAGGGATTACGAAAGGTCATAATTAAATTTTTTTACTCCAAAAAATTAGAAAGAAATGAGAACAAAATCCCACAAAGGGTTAAGAAAAACCTTTGCATCAGTTTTGTATATTTTTATTTAAAAAAAAAGGAAGAAAATTGGGGAAGAAGGTCTCTGGGCTTAGAAAAATCAGGCTTTGGATTTTGTAATCCAAAAAATAGAAGTGAAACGAAAAAATCGTTATTGAAAGGGTTAAGAAAACTCTTCTTGTCATTCTTAAATTTTTACTCGAAAAGATTGAAGAAAAATAAAGACAAAATTTCTATGTGGTTTTGGAAAAATCTTGCTATCATACTTGGATTTTCTTTTACTCCAAAAAGTGGACCTGGAAGGGTTAAGAAAAGTTATGTTTGCCCCAAAAAGCAAGAGAAAAATGAGAAGAATATTCCTGAAACGATTAAGAAATATCCTGCCTTTATGGACTGTTCACCTAGTACGTAACGAGCGAGGAGAGGGGAAGGGAGGGGGGAGTCTGTCAATTTGTTGCGAAGTGTTACATAGGGGAGTCAAAATTGGTCAAAAATTGCGTTACGTCATATGTCAACGGCCCCTTTACTTGCATTTTTTTTAAACCCTAAAAGTGTTTATATTTTTACTCCATAGAAAAGAAAACATTGAGAAAAAACGCCCTGAAAGGGTTAAGAATACTATTATTCTTTAACTTTAAAGCATTAAGAACTTTTAATGGTAAGAGAAAAATTATCATAAAAACCCTGTAAGGGTTCAGAAAATGGCTTTAGAAGGGTTAAGAAAAGTTATACCTACCCCAAAAAATTATCAAAAAATTATTGAAAAATGAGGAGAAAATCCCAGAAAGGGTTAAGAAAATTCTTTGTACCATTCTTGAGTTTTTAATCCAAAAAGTTAGTATAAAATTAGGAAAAAAAAATCCCATTGAGGGTTAAAAAAAATCTAGATAAAATTTTTTTTTTTTATTATAAGAAAATTATGTTTATTCCAAAAAGTAAGAAAAGAATAAGGAACATATCCCTAAAAGGCTTGACCCATTAAGGATGAGCGGAAACTAAAGTAGATAGATCAAGAAAGAAAAAAATTGTTTTTAAACCTGGCTCAGGAACGGCTTAAACCATTAAGGACAAGCGGGAACCAAAGTAGATAGATCCAGAAAGAAAAAAAATTGTTTTTGAATCTGGCTCAGGAATGGCTTAACCCATTAAGGACAAGCGGGAACCAAAGTAGATAGATCCAGAAAGAAAACAATTGTTTTTGAACCTGGCTTAGGAACGGCTTAGCGACAAGGTACCATATGGCATTGTTAGGCATTACTGGGTTAAGAAAAATCATGTCTGAATATTTCATACTCCAAAAAAAAAAAAAAACAGAGAGAAAATTTCTTAAAAGAGACTGGTTGTTCTGGTGCCTAGTATAACCTCGATATTTCCTATATTATTATACCAATCCTCAAACTTTCTTCTCTTATATGCCACCCTAAAAGTAGTACAACAACAACAGGACACCACAATTGCAAACACGCACGTACAACTCACATACTTAGACTAACATATATGTATACATGTTTTTAGTCAAATTTGTGCAATTTTGCAGTAGATAGAATCAATATCGGGCAAACTACAGCGAATATTGTCAATATGCATTCGAGTCTTTTAAACGCACATGTTTTTATACTCATAAAGTTTCTACAAATGTTGCACTAGAATTTCTAGTGGATGTAAAGAATATTAAAGTAAGAATTTACTATATGCATGAAGACAAAGTAAGTCAGCAAGTAAGCAAGTTATAATTGAGAATTGTTAAAAGTATCTGTAAAATAATATTCAAGAAGTTTTCAATTCTATCAACACACAAAAAATTTAAAAGTTTTGTTTAAGGTTTCTATTAATAATTTCTTTGCCGTACACAGAACTAAATTGTAATAGTTAATGGTTAAATATTTACATAATATCAAAACATAAAATTATTAACATATTCATCATTTCAGCAAACATCATTGTCATCATCAACAACACTTTTAACATCAAAAACATTTTAGTATTTGCGCACTATTAGATTACATATCATTAACCATACACATACACACATAAATGAGTGTATGTGTATGTGTACTTTTATGTGGAGGAAAAGTGTGCAGCAAACATGTGCGCATAAATGGTAAAACTATATACGGATAAGCATTCATATAGAACAAAAAACATCTTGCAATATTACAAAATTATCAATGAATTCTTTTGTCATAAAAAGATGCGAACTGAATTTAAATTTTTTGATTAAAAACCGAATCAAACAATGAGAAAAATCATATAAAAAATCTTATTTAAGGTGGTTCTTGTCTTCGGTGACCTATATTTAAATTTTCCGAGAAATATTTTCTTAGAATATTTTAACCCTCTAACTCCCACAAAAATGGGTAATTTTGGGCCCATTTCTTAAAAACTCTTTTAAAGCTAGGTTTAAGGGGAGATGAAGGGTTAAAACATTCTACAAAAATATTCTCCAGAAAATTTCACTAAGATCCACCAAAGACAAGTAGTCTCTAGGAGTTAAAGGTAACACGTAAAAAACGAAATTAAGTGTTAAGAAAAACAAAACAAAAAAAAATAGTGGAGCAAAAAGGAATTGGAGCTTTTGTTACTGAGGTCAAATACTATCGTTTGAGATTGGTTTGGTTTTGTCCCGAGACATTGACCCTCAAATTGTAGCATAGTGCTATTTTATGTGACTTTCAAAGCATTTTTTATACAAAAAAGGAGTATGAAAAAAGGGCAAGTACTGCGGAAAAATTTCTATTCTGAGTATGAGTTTGAAACCAGAAAAAAGAAGTGCCTTAGAGTTTTTATTTGAAATAACAGAATGAGAAAAAAAAATTTAAAACCATAAAAAACGAGAAGAAACTGTCGAATAAACTCAAGGAAGAAAAATTCTCTAACAATTTTGTTTATCCAGAATAGAAATATGAAGAAGTATAATCATATAAAAATGAGGAAAAAATAAATAACTTTCAAGAAGTTTTCTGGAAAACAGAAATAAGACGAAGGAACAAAAATATCCATAGAAATTTGTATCCCCAACAAGAATTAAAAAAGGAAAAAATTGTCCATATAAGATTTTATACCAAATAGGAGCTCAAAATTTAAGAAAATAGAATATGCTAGCTAAAAATTTGTAAAAAAAAATATAATAATGAAAAAAGAAGAGAATGAAAGTTAAAGTATTTTTATTCAGAAAAAATTTCTTGAGAAAATCTAAAAAGCAAAAAAGTCCCATGGGGTGAACAGAAATATCAGAGCAAAATTTAAAAAAAGTATAAAAAAAAAAGAAAGAAGAAAAAATTCAACAAGAGTTTCGATCAAAAACAAAATATTTCTAAGACAATCGAAAAAGCAAAGAAGTCCCAAGAGGTGAACAGAAATATCAGAGCAAAATTTAAAAAAAGTTTAAAAAGAAGAAAGAAGAAAAAAATCAACAAGAGTTTCGATCCAAAAAAATATTCCTGAGATCGAAAAAGCAAAGAAGTTCCAAGAGGTGAACAGAAATATCAGAGCAAAATTTAAAAAAAGTATAAAAAAAAAGAAAGAAGAAAAAATTCAACAAGAGTTTCGATCCAAAAAAATATTCCTGAGATCGAAAAAGCAAAGAAGTTCCAAGAGGTGAACAGAAATATCAGAGCAAAATTTAAAAAAAGTTTAAAAAGAAGAAAGAAGAAAAAAATCAACAAGAGTTTCGATCCAAAAAAATATTCCTGAGATCGAAAAAGCAAAGAAGTTCCAAGAGGTGAACAGAAATATCAGAGCAAAATTTAAAAAAAGTATAAAAAAAAGAAGAAAGAAGAAAAAATTCAACAAGAGTTTCGATCAAAAACAAAATATTTCTAAGACAATCGAAAAAGCAAAGAAGTCCCAAGAGGTGAACAGAAATATCAGAGCAAAATTTAAAAAAAGTTTAAAAAGAAGAAAGAAGAAAAAAATCAACAAGAGTTTCGATCCAAAAAAATATTCCTGAGATCGAAAAAGCAAAGAAGTTCCAAGAGGTGAACAGAAATATCAGAGCAAAATTTAAAAAAAGTATAAAAAAAAAGAAAGAAGAAAAAATTCAACAAGAGTTTCGATCCAAAAAAATATTCCTGAGATCGAAAAAGCAAAGAAGTTCCAAGAGGTGAACAGAAATATCAGAGCAAAATTTAAAAAAAGTTTAAAAAGAAGAAAGAAGAAAAAAATCAACAAGAGTTTCGATCCAAAAAAATATTCCTGAGATCGAAAAAGCAAAGAAGTTCCAAGAGGTGAACAGAAATATCAGAGCAAAATTTAAAAAAAGTATAAAAAAAAGAAGAAAGAAGAAAAAATTCAACAAGAGTTTCGATCAAAAACAAAATATTTCTAAGACAATCGAAAAAGCAAAGAAGTCCCAAGAGGTGAACAGAAATATCAGAGCAAAATTTAAAAAAAGTTTAAAAAGAAGAAAGAAGAAAAAAATCAACAAGAGTTTCGATCCAAAAAAATATTCCTGAGATCGAAAAAGCAAAGAAGTTCCAAGAGGTGAACAGAAATATCAGAGCAAAATTTAAAAAAAGTATAAAAAAAAAGAAAGAAGAAAAAATTCAACAAGAGTTTCGATAAAAAAAAAAATATTTCTAAGACAATCGAAAAAGCTAAGAAGTTCCAAGAGGTGAACAGAAATATCAGAGCAAAAGTTAAAAAAGGATAAAGAAAAAAACTCCCACATAAAAATTTACCAAGAAAAATATTGCTGAGAAAGCGAAAAAGCAAAGGAATTCCACAAACAGGAATGTCAAGAAAGGAAATAAATGTATTAATTAAAAATTACGTCCATAGAACAAGTTAAAAAAAAAAGAAACAAAACAATCTCACCAAAAATATTTATGCAGAATTATCTTGTTGTTATACAAAAACATAGAGAAAAAGTTTCTAAAAACTAAAAGAGAAAGAAGAGCCAACTCCCCTAAAATTTTTCTCCAAAACAGAATTGCTTCTAAAGGAAAAAATTTCATACAAAGCTTTTGCAGAAAAGGAGGTAACTAAATGGGAGGAGGGTTCCAAAAAAAAACATTCACAATAGTTACACTGTGCTAACTGTTTCTAACTGATTCGGGGTCAAGGAATTCAGGGGTGATAACCGTTTTTTCCCCTATTAGCAGCGTTTCATACAAAATTTTTTTTTTTTTTTAAGTTTTGGTTTGGGGGTATACTACGAAGTTACACGTTCCTCTTCTTATTACGGTGAAAATTGGTATCGAGAGGTTTTTTGGTATGAAAAAACTGAATCTGATATTTATTTGCAGAAAAAAATAATTTTAGACATAGCTTCCATACAAAAAACCGTAAAACATCCCCTAAAAATGGAATATTTGTATGGGAGGTGTCCTTATTTTACATCGAAATAAATTAAATTTTTGCACACATAATTTTTTTTCGTTAAAAAAATTGGGTGCTAAAAGTTTTAGAACAATTCGCTTCCAGTTCTCATCATGAGCGATCAAACGTTACGAAACGAAAATTACACTATCCGACAAAAATAAATTTTTTCCAAAAATACCAAGTGGATTCAGATAGAACTGGGGAGAAAAAATTAAACGAGTCTCTGCGTTTTAAAAGTTTACCTCAAATTTTTTTTGTATGTGAGCCTAAAGTTTGCCCTTTTCTAACAGATTAAGTAAAATAAACCATAAGTCAACTTCTTAGTTTTGCATCAGAGCTTGTCTGTATGCTCGGAAATTTGTAGTAGAATTTCTCGTAGAATATTTTCCTCCAACATATTAACCCTTTGGCGCCCACCAGTACGGGGCATTTTTGCCCTTATCGAAAAAAGTTACTTTTTTTACCCATTACCAGGGTTGATAGAGGGTTAATATGTTCAAGAAATATGTTGCTCATAAAATTTTACTATAGGCCACTGAACAACAAAAATCTATAAACTTAGTTTTAGGAAACATAAACCCAAATTCCAAAAATGTTTCAAATTTTCAGCTTTTATGAGAATTGGATGCTTATTTTTTAGCCGATTGTTTTGAAACTTTCAGAAACTAATTTCTTAACGAAAAAAATGATGTGTGCAAAAATTTAAGCTATTTCAATGTAAAATAAGGGTACCTCCCATATGAATATTACACTTTTTGGAGATTTTTGACGGTTTTTTTGTATGGAAGCTATGTCTAAAATGATTTTTTTCTGCAAATAAATATCAGATTCAGTTTTTTCATGCCAAAAAATCCCTCGATACTAATTTTTACCGCATTAAGAAGAGGAACATGTAACTTCGTAGTATACAACCAAACCAAAACTTCAAAAAAAAATTTGTATGAAACGCTGCCGATGGGGAAAAAACGGTTATCACCTTGAGCCCGAATTAGTTAGAAACGACGATATGTCTCCCGTCTGCTACAAATTTTTTTTTTTTTTTAATTCGAGCACAGTGTTATTACTCAGAATGCGTTCATAGCAAATTCTCTAGGACTTTTTATGCCGAATAGCAGTGAGTTCAATGAGGAGGGAGAGGCCCGATTTAACTTTCTTTTGTTATTATTTAGAATAGGTTTATGGCGAGCTCTCTAGGGCTTTTTGTTCCGAATAGCAGTAAGTTCAAAGGGGGGAAAAGAAAGCCAGAAAATTATATACAAATGGGCCTAATTGGAAAGAATTCAATGGAAATGTTAATATTCAGTGGTTTTAGGCTGGGGTAGTCTCAGCGGCTTCTAGAAGTTTTTCGTGTTACAAAATCTATAATTTGCTGGGGGACCCTCACAGTATTAATTCAATAACAATTTTTAATACAATTAAAAACTTAAATTCACAATTCTTAAAATAATTTCAGTTTCATATTAATGTTCACTTATCACTAATATTTCTGCTGCAGTGCTCCTGAAAGTAGGCTGGCGTGTTGTAAATGAATAATGCTAGATTGTGCTGTGTGTAGACTGGCGTGTTGTAAACGAATGTGATACATCGCGCTAATGTAGCACTGCTGGACTGATGTATTGTGCAGTACAATGCGGTGTCGCGTGTCAGTCGTAGTGTCCTGCCCGATAGACCAAGTCGGCTTGTTGTTCCTCCGACGGTCAGCGGCAAGCTTCACACGCCTGCGCTGGTTACAATACCTGGAGTTTTCCCTTCTGTCCAAATTTCATTCATCGCGCTAAGTTTACCTATCCCTTAACCTCACTATTTTGTATGTCCCTTATTTGTTTTACCGCACTAATTGTACTTACCAGTTTCAGATCTGATTCTGAAGCCAGCAAAATAGGGAAATCGTTGCTATGCTTCCGTTTTTATATGCCACAATGAGTTTTTCCCACTATTCCAGTGTGCAGATTGTCGCCACTGGAATGTATAGCGTTGTTGTTTGTTGCCTCTGCTACGGTATCTTTGAAGAAGCGATTGTCTGTATACACATTTTTCTGTTGTAGCACATTAGTTGTAGCACATTAGTGACTTGCTTTTCGTCGCTTGAGAATTGATTTGGCGTATAAGTATAAGAATTTGTATACACATACGCCAAATCAATTCTCAAGCAACGTTTTGCCTTTGTTTTTTTCTTCACTCTTGCGCTGACTAGTCGTGGCTGTGTGTGTTTTGTTGTTTTTCACACGCTGTGTATATTGTGCTTGTGCTGGCTGGTCGTTGCTATGCTGGTCGTTGCTATGCTGGTTTTGTTATTGTTCTTTCTTTCGTGCTCTTTATCTTGTTTCACCTATGTGCCGATCTTCTTCTCCCAGCATACGCTGGGGCAGGTTTTCGTTTTAATCGCAGCGTATGTACGCGGCACTTAGGCTCGTCACAGAGTATGAAATAAATAACTTCTTGGGAATTATTAAACAGAACAAAAGTTCGCAGGATATAAGGGAGAGGAAAAGCAGACTCTTCTCATGGTTTTCATTTAAAATAATATTATGGCGAGTTCTAAGATTTTTATGCTGAATAGGCGAGAGAAAATAAGAACTCAAAAAAAAAAAAAACAAACAAATGACCGGAAATTTTTATTCAAAACCACAGTTTGGGGAACACAGAAAGAATTTAAAGGAAATGTAGATCTCTTGGGTATTTTGAAGCATAATAAGAATCAATCAAGATGGATTATAGTGAACTGTCTGTGCCAAATAGGAATATGTTAAATGGGGGAGGGGGGAGAGCGGATAGAAAAAATTCTCAACAAGTTTTTATAACACAAATATCAATATGGAGAAAATAGAAAAATTTTAATGGGAATTTTTATTATTTTTATGACATAAGATAAGAGCAAAATAGAAAAAGTTCAATGAGAATTTTGTCTTAAAAATCGAATTAAAAGGAAATATTTGTACAAAAAAGAAAACCGTAGAAGGGGCGAAGGGGAGACGGGGGTTGTGGGAAGGGCGAAGAAATTAAAAAAATAAATAAAAATTAGAAGAAAAATCCATGGAAATTCGTATTGCATATAGAGCTTTATAAACATCCTAGAATTTAAATGAAGTTTCAACCACAGGCTGAAGAGGGCGCTTCCAATTTCTATAACCTTAAAATTTGTATTATAAATTATATGCTTAAAAGTTTTTCTGTTCTTGTAAGTGTCTGACAGACCAAAGTCAAGGTTATAACTTTTCGCTTGTTTTAAGAAATGAAAATAAAGAAATAATACCAAATGAAAGTCACAAAACAAAAATAAAACAACAAAAAGCTTGCAATTCATACCTGAGTACCACATAACGCAAACAACAAGACAACAGTGGAGTTAAAGCAACGGAAAAAAAAAATAATGAATAAAAAATGAAATCTTTAAATCGTAGGGAATATAAAAACTTTGCTCATTAAAAATTTTAAAAAAGTTTACTAGGTATATTTTCTATTACATACAAATACCAATGCATATGACTTCATATATGTGTATGGATGTTAACTTTCCAAACGTGCAGGTGTGTGTGCATGTATGAACTTATACAGAAATAAAATGGGGAAATGAAATTTTGTGTTTTGCCTGCAACAGTAAAAAAAAAGAAAAAAAGAAAAACGGAAGTAATGAAGAAAATTTCTTGAACATCGCCTCCTCTTCATCTTCTTCTTCTTCATTTAACTGCTTGTAAGACTTAACTCTTTTAATGCGCATAAGCATCACACACATTCACACACCACATATGCATGAGAGTCTGAATGTGTGCATGTGTGTCTGTGTTAGAAAAGAAAAAAGTACGAAAAGTCTGCATAAACTTTTAACTGCAGTTTTACAAACTTATAGCGTAACATACGCGCTTAGTGAGTGCAAATCCTAACGACATGACATAGAGCAAGCATGCAACAACAACAAGGCAATCTCATCATTAACAAACAGCAACAATAAAGAGCACAACAACATGCCGGCAAGAGGCAAGCAGCAAAAGTAGAAAACTAAAAGATTTATTGATGCGCGCAAAATTTTTGCATTATAAACTTTGGCCGGCTTAAAGAAGAAAAGTATTGCTGCTCTCTTCCGCCTTTCGGCTTCTTTCGACATTTCTCTTCCACATTTTTGACTTCCTGCTGTCTGTTTCGTTAAGGTTGACACATAACTACACGAGTGTGTGCATGTATGTGCTTTGCGGAAAGTGTTACAAAGTTTATGGTAGAATAATGCTAATGACATTAAAATGCATTTTAAGATGACTTTGTTAATGATTTTAACGATTTTCGAGAGAAAGACATCGGTAGTAAATAAAATTTATGTCTTCATTTCATTGCAAGGCGAAAAATTATTGTATAAAATTGCAACTTAAAAGGAAATTTAATTTTTCATTATATTTTTTGCTATAATTTCGGATTCACTGAATCAAGCACATTAAATGCATATGTAATATTTGTGCAATTTCAAGCATATCGAAATTGTTTCGTTTCCCGTTGTGAAATTCTCATATTTTACTTTTATTTAAGAAATTCGTAAAAAAAAAAAAAAAACCAGCAACTAACAACCAGTGAACATTTTAACCGCACATGCAGACACACATAACCTCATTTCCACTTCCTCGAATTTCGTGATAATGCAAACGGAAATGGAAATGAAATGCAACAGCGCGCGCAGCCACACTGAATTTTGCTGTTCTATTTTTTTTTTTGTTTTTTTTTTTTCTTTTTAGATTTATTCTACAATCCACCAACAACTTTGAGTTATATATAAACAGGCTTAATGAACAAATGTAGTCATCACAACAACAATGTATATAGAGACGGGCAAATCAGACGGCCGTTTCGGAATCCGCCACAATTCCTCATCAGTGATCTTAGTGATAGTTCTTAGACTAGACTTTCAAATAACGAACTGTTATGCAGACTAGCTACAATGGGAAAAAAACAACAACATAAGTGTATAGAACGGTAGTGGTAGTTTCTTTCAATATCTCTATTCAGTGAAGATATTTGGAATCAAATCCGTAATTCTGGGTTATGATTTCAAATATTAGTAGCTTATATAGGATATTGAAAGATTAAGAACTATCACTAAGATCACTGATGAGGAATTGTGGCGGATTCCGAAACGGCCGTCTGATTTGCCCGTCTCTATATACATTGTTGTTGTGATGACTACATTTGTTCATTAAGCCTGTTTATATATAACTTCAAATAACGAAATTGACATGAACTTAAGTCATGACTTTGAAAATTAACCTCTAGATTTAATTTTCATAGTCTCCTAAAAAACTATCATGAACTGATCGAATGGGGACCGTTCAGAAAAAATGACACCTAGAATCATTTTCTCACAAACACACACACTCCCATGTACTAGACTTTCAAATAACGAACTGTTATGCAGACTAGCTACAATGGGAAAAAAACAACAACATAAGTGTATAGAACGGTAGTGGTAGTTTCTTTCAATATCTCTATTCAGTGAAGATATTTGGAATCAAATCCGTAATTCTGGGTTATGATTTCAAATATTAGTAGCTTATATAGGATATTGAAAGATTAAGAACTATCACTAAGATCACTGATGAGGAATTGTGGCGGATTCCGAAACGGCCGTCTGATTTGCCCGTCTCTATATACATTGTTGTTGTGATGACTACATTTGTTCATTAAGCCTGTTTATATATAACTTCAAATAACGAAATTGACATGAACTTAAGTCATGACTTTGAAAATTAACCTCTAGATTTAATTTTCATAGTCTCCTAAAAAACTTTGAGTTTTTTTCGTATATTTTTTGGAAATCTCTTATGCTTCATTCATCACCTTTTTCCTTTCTATAACCCCTCTCTGTCTCGCTCTCTCTCTAGTTGAAGAAAAAAAATACTTTGAAAATGATCAGAAATTCATAATCAAAAATGCACGAACACAAAATTGAATATCAACATTGTGAACATTGCAGCAGGAGTAACTAGAGATGGATTTAAATGTTTGAAACAGTGATTTTGTAACAGTGATTTTGTAGCAGTGATTTTGGAACCGTGATTTTAACACAGTTGCTTTCAGAACTCAATTAAGAACGTCAATTAACTGAACCTAGTAAGGCAGTGTCCTAATTGAGCATTGTAGCAGCAAAAACTGGGCATGGACTTGCGTTTTCGAAACAGTGATTTTGTAGCAGTGATTTTGTAACAGTGATTTTGTAACAGGGATTTTAACACATTTGCTTTCAGAACTTAATTGAGAACGTAAATTAACTGAGCTGAGCAAGGTGTCCTAATTGAGCATTGCAGCAGCAAAAACTGGGCATGAACTTAAATTTTTGAAACAGTGATTTTGTAGTAGTGATCTTGTAAGAATGATTTTGTAAAAGTGATTTTGTAATAGCGATTTTATCACTATTGTTTTCTGAATTCAATGAAGTACATAAATCAATTGAGCTTGGTAGCAGAGTGTTTAAAGTGGTACAGTGCCCTAAATGGGACTTGTTCATAATGGGACAATAGCCTAAATGAAACAGTGTTCTAAGTAGGCGTTGTGCTAATTTAGCATTGACGCAACAATAATTGGTGATAGACTTGAGTTTTTAAAACAGTGATTTTGTAACAGTGATTTTGTAAAAGTGATTTTGAAACAGTGATTTTGTAGCAGTGATTTTGTAACAGTGATTTTAACACAGTTGCTTTCAGAACTCAATTGAGAACGTAAATTAACTGAGCCGTGCAAGGTCTCCTAATTAAGTATTGCAGCAGCAAAAACTGGGCATGAACTTACATTTTTAAAACAGTGATTTTGTAGTAGTGATTTTGTAAGAATGATTTTGTAAAAGTGATTTTGTAATAGCGATTTTATCACTATTGTTTTCTGAATTCAATGAAGTACATAAATCAATTGAGCCTGGTAGCAGAGTGTTTAAAGTGGTACAGTGCCCTAAATGGGACTTGTTCATAATGGGACAATAGCCTAAATGAAACAGTGTTCTAAGTGGGCGTTGTGCTCATTTAGCATTGACGCAACAATAATTGGTGATAGACTTGAGTTTTTAAAACAGTGATTTTGTAAAAGTGATTTTGAAACAGTGATTTTGTAACAGTGATTTTGTAAAAGTGATTTTGAAACAGTGATTTTGTAACAGTGATTTTGTATTAGCGGCTTTGTAATAGATATTTTATTACGGTTTTTTTCAGAATTTAAATAATTAATTACGTAAATCAATTGAGCCTGGTAACAGAGGTTTAAAAGTAGTGCTGTTTCTAAAGTGGGACAGTATCATCAGTGGAGTTGTGTCCTAAGTGGGACAGTATACCAAATAGGGTAATGTCTTAAGTAAAACAGTGTCCAAAGTGAGACAGTATCTAAAGTGAGAAAGTGTTCCAAGCGGGACAATGCTCAAAGAAACACAGTGTTCAATAAGGAAAGTGTTCAAAGTAACAGAAGCTATATAAAAAAGTGTACAAAATTGTACAGTGTCTAAAATAGAGGGCTGAAGTAGCAGACAGCTCCAGAAAGGTTTTCCCAAAATAGCAAAAATTCCAAATTGGAAAAGAATCAGAAAGTTCAAAATAGCAGTGTTCAAAGTATCAGACACTTCAAGTATCAAAGGTGCTCTTAGTAAAATAAAAAACAAAAAAAAGTATGAGAATGTTTAAAGAAACAAGAAGTTTAAAGTACCAGGGTGCCAAAAGCAAAAAGTATCCAATGTAACGAGCATTATTAATCAAACAAAAATTTTTTTGATATTAGAATTTGAGCAAATAAATAACAGTTAGTTTTGAGTAAAAAAACCGTGAAAAAAAAGCAAAATGAAAAAGTAATTGGGATTAAGAAAAGTAACAAAATTTAGAAAATTACAGAGGCTATTCTAAATAGGTCACTGTGATTTGCTGGTACTAGCTATAGAATGATTGATTGATTGATTTTTACAGTCTTTTCAACAAAAGCATGTACGACTTAAGAACTTGAAAAAATGCCTCAACCAAAAAAAAAATAAAAAATATCTCAAAATTTTTTATTGTATATTTAATGGCCTCTGGTTTTATAGCCAAGCAAAAATAAAGTTTTTTATACAAACGTTATTTCTTTTTTTTTTTTTTTGCCTTGAGCTCGATAAAAATTCACCAGTTCACTCACAAATTCACTCTGTATTTGAAATTTCGATTCGACAATTCTATTCGAATGTTAAATTCGATCCGAAAAGCACAAAATGAAATCCGAACATCGAACAAATATTATTCGAAAATGGTTTCTAGAGTATCAATCGTTCGAACTGCAGAATAACCACCCAGTTATCCCAGATTATTTTTAAACATTTTCGTTTTTTTTTTTTGGTTCTGTTCAATGCGCTGACATAACAATCTAGTGTTCAGTTATCAAAATTTTGAGTAATTTCGTGGTAACGCGAGGTCATGCTATCTCTAGTTTTTCGGCGTATAATTGCGGCAAGCTCCGCCATTTTAACTTAAACTGCCGTTTCAATCTTAGCTCTTAGCATTTTTTCTGCTCATCTTAAGCTTAATAGTTGCTCAAAAATTTTAAATATGGTTAGCATCTGGAGATTGAGAGACGCAGTCCAAAATTCTTGTCCTATTTTCTTCTTTTCACTTACTGCACAAGTGACTTTTATGCTTAGGGTCCAGCCCTCTTTAAGTACTAGATTTTGAGTTCCTTGCCCAAACCAGTTATTGGCAGATGATAAGAGTCTATGCTGGTATAAATGGATTATGTACCGGTTATCCAAATTCCTCGTAAATATGATTATCCTGTCGAAACTCTATTTTGGAAAGCATTCCCAAATATAAGCTCTTCGTGGATGCTTAACTAATCTCAGAACCATCTTATTGCCCTTAATGGACAGAACACGTGTTATGGTACCTGTCGTCTGAAAAAAAAAGATTCGTCTATAAAGGCCACATCCAATCAATATCTATCTCCCATTTTTGTTTTATTTGTTTTGCCGTCAGTACTACCGTACTACCTCCACAAAAGCTCTCTTCGCAATCCTTCATTGGTTGTCAACTTCACTTCTGGTTAAGCAACAAGCTAAGTGCTCTGCTGTCAGACTCAGTGCCCTAACTCGCTGGACCCGGTCAAACCTGGGCCATGCCAAGATTTTAATCCAAGATACGTCCGTACCAACTAACGTAGACTACATTTGCTCTACACCTAATTTAAACCACACGTTCTTCACCCATATCCCCAGTAGAGAGGAATGGGTTAATGACGAGGTGGTCACTGACAATTTAATTGACATCTATACAGATGGATCCAAATCGGAGGAAAGAGTCGGCTGTGGCATCTTCTCTAGTAAGTTAGATCTCAGACTCTCTTTCCGACTTCCTGACCATTGCAGCGTCTTTCAGTCAGAAGTAATGGCTATCTATCAAGCGTCCAAGTGGCTTATTCGCAACGATTCATTCAATAAGAATATCTGCATCTACACGGACAGCCAAGCAGCAATCAAATCCCTTGCCGGTGTTTTCACTAAAAGCTTGTTCTTGACTGCCGATCTTCACTCAACTTGTTGTTGAGTCACTCGCAGGTCCACCTATATTCGGTACCTGGACATATGGATATTTCAGGTAACTGCTATGCCGACGAGTTAGCAAAACAGCCTTCCTGCACCATTGGTGTCCCTCTTACGTCTATTAAATTAGCCATTAAGCAAAACTACCTTGAGGAAGCAAAAAGATCCTGGGTAGCGGAGCATACCTGTGGTATTACCAGGCTAACATGGACCACTTTGGACAATAGACGAACTAGACAGCTACTCAACCTTAGCAGAAATTCCATCAGCATTACGACTTCGGTGCTCACGGGGCACTGCATAATGGGGAGACATGCTGCACGACTAGGACTGCCATTCAATGACTTCTGTCGGGGCTGCGGCTCTGGGGAGGAGGAAGAAACAGTCCTCCATTTCATGTGCGAATGTCCATCCCTGGCCAGGAGGAGACTAAAACTCCTGGGCTCACCTTTCTTCACTTGTCTGTCCGAGCTATCATCCGTAAATATTAAGGACATAGCCAGATTCATTATGGAATCCTCATGGTTCTCCAATCCGTAAATGGGGGAGTCGCGCCGTATCACAATGAGCCTAAATGTGCTTAAGTGTGCTTTCAAGCAGAAGGCTGCAACTCCAACCTAACCTAACCTTTGCCGCCAGTAAAAGTTTGGTTATGGTAGCTCAGAATTTAATTTGGAATTCATTTAAACAACTTTGGCTTATCCTAAGGCATGTATTATTTTCCTTCAGTCCCAGTTTTTGTTGAGCTGCTTTAGGTGTAATGTAAGGATGGGCTTCAAAAACTCATGCTATCACCGAATCTTGGTGCTTTAATGTTGCTCTAGAAGCCCAATGAATTGGTAAGCTATAAACATTCTGATGTCTTAAAAAAGCTGGTTTCATTTCCTAACGAATGCCTTCAACTTCTTACGGTATTTGCAGCACCCGCCTAGGACATTTTGGATTCCTTTGAATGTGAGCAAATAACGATAGCTTAAAGACGTTTTGCAAACACTGAAATGAAATGTTGAATATTGAAAATAAAGCCCAGCTTGGCACTTAAACTTTTTCATATACAATTAAGCCGAACACGCTCTTGCTGCAAAGATTGTAAGTCTGAAAATCGACCAATTTTATTTATTGATATGACAGCATCTTTACTCGGGACTGAAGAAAAATTTCTAGTGGAGTGAATTGATAGAAATTAAAATCAAATGTCACATCGGTGTCATGTGAGTATTCGCAATATGTGTGAGTTTATAAGTTTGTGTTTTATTATGTATTTTACTTTGAGCTCAAAAGTATGCAACACATAATTTCTATATCAAAAATGATTGTGGAATAAACTTGCATAGTTTATTTTGTTTATAGTTTATTCTATTCTAACCCTCTAGTCCTCAAGACCGCCTCTTCATTAAAAAGGATGGGAGTGCCAGCATAACAATTTTCTGTTGCTACATTTTACCATTTACATTTTAGGGGATTTCCCAAGCTTTTAAAAAAATACATCAGTTATGAGTTATGATGCGTATTATAGAAGTTAGCGACGGTCAAAGTAAAAAATTTGTAAAAAATAGGAAAAATAATTATTTTGTTAGTATTTGAGACAAAAGTGAAATTGATAAAAAAAAATAAATAAAATACTTCCCGTCATATTATCCAGATAAAAAACTAGCTGTGGATAGCTGGGAATTTGAATTTTTTTAAATAAAATATTTAATTACTTAAAACAAATTGATAAAATGCTCATTCAACAACAAATAATTTTAGGCATTCAACCTTTCCCACTTCATAAAACCACGCCCATTAATTTTTTTTGGGTTTTTAAATCAGTTTACGATTTTTACGCCAATATTAATCAATTCCGATTTTTTTTTAATCAATCAAAAATTTCGGAACTTGAGGGTTAATTAAAATTATAAAAAAATATCAGCATTAACCGATGTAAAAGGCCAAAAGCGAAGAAAGCGCATTGAAAAGAGAAAATGAAAAATTAAAAAAATCCATGGTTGCACTTTTAAGAATATGAAAACGAAATGTCATGATGTGATAATGTGACGAGTGCAGAAGAGACTAATATTAGTTTTTTTTTTCTAATTTATTTTATAAGATATTAAATTGAAGCTTTTTAGATACTAATATCTTGTGTCTAAATTTTAATACAATTTTTTTTTTCCTTTTTCTACGTTCCACTTTTCAGGCAGAATGCGTCAAAGTTGACATCTGAAGTAAATCGCTCTTGCGGCTGCAACCGCAGCTACTTTTTAGGCGAATCTAAAATAAAAAACGCATTTTAAACTCGGTAAAAATCTCAATTTTAAAATGCCTTTTTTTTATATTAGTTTGACCGAAATAGAAATAAAAATCACAGTTTTGCTTTCAGTCAAATCAAATTTTTAAAACCAACTAAAAAGTAATAATATTCACACATCACTAGCAGCAACAGTATAGCACAACAGCAGTCAAGAAAAAATCGGCAAGAACAGCAATAAAAATATAAAGGAAAAATAAAAACGAATCGACGAAAAAACTAACGATGAAAACTTAAGACGGAAATCAAAATCAGTTTAGCCAGAGCATTTGAAGTTGCATTTATTATGCAAAAACGAATAAAACATAGCAAAAAAAAATAACAGAAAAAACAGAAAAAAATCTTTAAAAATGCAACAAATAAATGCAAAAAAATAAAAAAAAAAAACAAAAGGATAACACGAAGAAGCAAAAAATTTTAAATTACATTTTATAAGCGCTCAAATTTTGTTACAACAAAACTAAAAATCGACATTGCAAATATATATTTTTTTTTTGTTCGTAATGTGCATTAAAATTCATTATGAAAACAGTAGTTTGTAGTAGTTTTAGTAAGGAAAGAATGAGAGCGATTTCAAGCAAGTGAGCGCAAGTGATTGTGGAGCTAGCAGAATTAGCGGAAAAAAAACTTTAAAAGTGTGGCAACTATGTAAATATAAATGTTTTCGTTTTGTTTCTGTCTCTTTAGACTTAAGTGTGTTTGGAAAATTAATTCAAGAAAAGATTGTTTTTTTTTTTTTTTCTATTTTGGGAAAAACTTTAAATCTTCTTAACTAAGCCTAAGCTACCAGAGAAAATAAAAATTTATTTCAAGCAGAGTAAAGAAAATTGTAAAAAACAAACTCATGAAGACTAAGCTACCAGAGAAAATAAAAATTTAATTCAAGCGGGGTAAAGAGAATTGTAAAAAAGCAAACTCATGAAGTGATAACAAACAATTGGTTTGATGTAGGGAGAAAAAGATTTGAAGGGAAAAACAATGAAAAAAATATCTTTTAAATTGGGAGAGTAAAAACTTTATATAAGAGAGAATGCGGCACTTGTTCGTAAGTATACATGAAATCGATTGCGTCTCGCTGATCAAACTTAAAAGAATTAATACATTTTGATCATTGGCATTATAATTTATACATTTCACTGAGTTTTCTCTTAAAAAAAAAAAAAACACACACACACGCACACTTAATTTGAATAAAATTCTAAATAAACATTTACCATTTTATCTACAACTTTTATTACTTACACAGTTACAATTGCAATGATGGTTGAAATGTGCTAACAGCAACAAATAAACAAACTTATTTTAAAAACTTTCTTTTTCAACATAAAACTTACAATAATACAAAACAACAAAATCTTCTATGTAGTATTAGTAAAAGTAAAGTTAAAGTGGTTTAGGAGTAACTCATGCAAACACAGATACAAAGGCACACACACACACACACACACCGACAGAGAAAGAGAATCAACTAACTATACAAAAAAGAAAAAAGAAAATAAGCAATACAACAAACAAACACAATTGTCAAAGTAAAATAACATTGTCAAGATTATAAGTAAAGTTGTCAAAGTGACATACAGATACACACACATACAGATACAAAAACACACTTACACTGATAGATGAACAGGCGGACAAAGAACGAAAGCATAGAACTGCATATATGCATTACAACAATGAAGAAAAAAAAAAACACACACAAAAAAAAAAAAAAACGAGAAAGAGAAGAAAAATATTACGTGCTTGCATTGAAAACTTGAAACGTTTTTGTATGAGGGAAGAACAAATTGTAAACATCCGTTTAAATGCAACAACAGTAACAATTACAACAATAACGACAAAGAGCAGCAACAGTAACAGGAAACGAATGGCTGCATTTTAACGACAGGACATGCGAATGATTGAACTTCAAAAGTGAGATCGAGCTCACAAAAAAAAAAAAAAAAAAAAAGCAAAACAAAAATAAAAGGATATTGTAAAAGTTGTGCACAAAGTTGTGATGTGCTTGTTAATTTGTGTACAACAACAATCAGTTAAAGTAGTGGAAGTAGCAGCAGCATCTGAGGCAAGAAAAAAAAAAAAGAAAAAAAGTTTAATAATAAAGAGGAAGTTGCAGCAACAGTAGCTGCAGCAGCACCAACACAATGAAAAAGAATTGATGCTTTTTTATCACTTTACTGTTCTATAGTGAATCGCTTACTTTTTCATAGCATTTCATTGCTGACATTTGCAATGTAATTATTTGCTTTTATAGTTGAGTGTGTGTCTGTCTGTTTGAATGAATGTATGCATGCATGTGTGTGTGTATGTGTGTATATATTTGATACAATAAAAGTCAACTACTTCTTTTTGCGTGTACTTCCTTCATTTGTCTGCTTGCTTTCAGGCTCTGCTTTTCTTTGAAAATCAAACATGAAATCATTTGCATAATTTATGCTTGTTTTTATTTTTCATTGTTATTGTTGCTTTTCTGCTGTCGAATTTTGTAAAATTCGTATATTAATATGACTTACTATAAAATGCATTCACGATGGAAAATTGTCTTGAAAGGAATAAGAAGTGATTGTTTTTAGACAAGAATATTTCAAAATTTGTTCATGAATTGATCTAAAATGAAAGATGTGATCGTTCTGTAAAATGTAGGTATTATTTAATTGGCTTAAAAAGAAGAAGAGCATACCTCTAGATTAAATCACTTCAAGATCGATTCATAAACTGATCAAAAAGAGTCGAAAAGGAAGGTTAAATCGTTTTTAGAACACATCATTTCAAGGTCTATTATTATTTATTTGATCTAAAAGGGAACGAAGGAAGTGATCGCTTCTTTCTCGAATAACTTCAGGATATACTGATAAATTGGTCGAAAAAGCAAAATGTGATCATTTCTAATTCAAGTCCCTTCAAAATCTAAAATTAAATTGATCTCAAATGAAGATGCGATAATTTCTAAATCACATCACTTCAAGATTTATTATTTAACTGATCAAAGAAGGAAGACGTGATTATATCAATATCAAATCACTTCAAAATATATTGATAAAATGGTCGAAAAAGCAAAATGTGATCATTTCTAATTCAAGTCCCTTCAAAATCTAAAATTAAATTGATCTCAAATGAAGATGCGATAATTTCTAAATCAAATCACTTCAGGATTTATTATTTAATTGATCGAAGAAAAGAGAAGTTATCATATCCATGTCAAATCACTTCAGGATATATTGATAATTTTTTTATTTATTTGATTTATTTCAGTCTATGAAACAAAGTTCTTACAGACTAATTACTAACTTAGTCTAACTAATATATTTGATTATAAATGATTCTTAATGAATTTTTCGAATTTATTAAATCAATATCAACTTTTGTTGACAATGAATTGAACTCATTAAGGACTCTGTAAATTGGTGAATTTCGAAATGGCATAGCGCTTTAGTAGGTATAATAAAACTAATTAATTGAAGGAGATCAGGACAATCGACTCGCCCCATAACTACATCTTAATGAATCTTTCGAATTTATTAAATCAATATCAACTTTTGTTGACAATGAATTGAACTCATTAAGGACTCTGTAAATTGGTGAATTTCGAAATGGCATAGCGCTTCAGCAGGTACATTAAAACTAATTAATTGAAGGAGATTAGGACAATCGACTCGCCCCATAACTACATCAGAAATAAATAACAGAGATAAAATAGTTCTTCTACTCTCCAAAGAGTTTTTCAGTCTATGAGCTTACAGCGGGCTTTATATGGAGGGAATTGGATTTAGAAAATTCAAAGATCGCAGAGCGAGCCGTAAAAACGTAAGACATGAGAGGCATAATATGCATACCAAATCAGGGCGGCATATTCCAACCTCTAACAAACTAATGATATACAATAAAGACTTAAGTGTATAAGGATCTGAGAAATGTTAACTGTTTCTCCGAATAAAAGCTAATCAAGAATAGGCTTTAGGTATTATGAAATTCAAATGATCTACAAAACAGAATTTTGTATCAAAAAATATCCCGAGATCTTTGAAAATACTGACCCGTTTAAGCTGTGAATTATCAAGAACATACGATGTAACTAAGGGCATGCTCGACTTAGTATAGGTGGAAACGCCGTATTTCTCAATATTAAGAAATAAACGATTTTTCACACACAATAATCATTTACTGAATTTAAGTCTAACTGCAATTTTAAAGCATCAGATGATCTATTAAGTTTAAGATATAATTTCATATCATATCAGCAAAAAGCAGACACCTATCCACACCACAATTGAATTAGGAAGATCATTTATAAATATAATGAACAATAATGACCAGAGGTAGCTATGAAGGGTTTAGATAAGGCATTATCAATATTTACAAAACAAACTCTATTATTTAAGTACGAAACAAACCAATTCAACATGGAAGAATGAAAATCAATTTTTGATAATTTAGCAATCAAAATAGCGTGCGAAATCTTATCAAAACCTTTTGAAAAATCAGTATATATTGTATCCACTTGATAACCATCTTGAAAAGCAGAAATGCAATATTCTGAGAAGATAGTAAGATTAGTTACCGTCGAGCGACCCTGAACAAAGCCATGCGAATAGGGTGAAATTTGAGTTTTTACTGCAAAAACTAATTTGTCTTTGACAATACATTCAAAAAGTTGACTCACAGTAGTGGCCTTAGAGAGCGGTCTATAGTTTGCAATATTATTTTTATTACCAGACAGAGTTACAAATGACACTTTCCAGTCATCGATAAATATCCCGAGTTATTAAATATTAATTGGTAGTGGTCTTGCTAATGCATAGCTGCAATTTTTAAGGAGAACTACTGATAAGTCATCGACATCAGTTTCAGTTAACAATTTAAGATATGAAATTCCATTTATTATATCTTCATCAGACAAGGTTAAGGAACCAAAGTTAGTGAAGCAAAATGTCTCATCAGTTGCAACTGAAATTTCAAGCGAATAAGTTGACGTTAACGTAGGTAAAAAGGGTGGTAATAAAGGTGCGCTTTAATGCTTCCACAGTTGCGCATCAGAATGCATTTGCAACACTCATCTCATTTTCTCGACGTTGGGATATGATGAGAAAAATTGTTTTAGTATTATTTCTATTTTCAGATAATGACGTTAATCATTTAACGCCGGTTCAAAGTTAGCGAGAAAAAAAATCAGCAAACAGATTAGCCGTTTCAGCTGCACTATTCGAATTTATGTCATTTAAGAACATCGAGGTTGGAATATTAGAGCTTTTCATTCTAATCATTTCTAGATCAAATCACCTCAATTTATCTTCATGAAGTAAAAAAAAAATTTAAAAACCTTTCGATTTGAATTCACTACCAAAAAAGAAAATTAAGAAAATAAGCGCTCATAAAAATTAGCCAGTCTTATATAATCATGTTTGGAAATATCAATAACAAAAATTTTACATAAATAGCTTCAACTACCTTTATTTAATACGCATGCATATGAACAACGAAGGGTCAACCTTTTTATTTTTTTTTTTTTTTTTGCATTGTTGATAATAATAATTTCATTTTGAACGAAAACAAAGTCGCCTACAAAACGATGTAAAATCGAATTTATTTACAATTTCAACGACGATACACAAAAAGAAAAAACGAGGAACAACGCACACAAATGCTTGAACATAAATTTCACTAAACAAAAATCAGACAGAAAAAAAAAGGAATACAGAAAAGAGAATTTTTGCAGCTAGTGCGTCTTTTCAAAGCACAGTGAGTAAAAAACGAAAAAACAAAAAAGCCAAAATGATGCAAAAAATAAAGAGCAAAAAAAAAAACAAATCTGTTGTTGTTATCTGTTGTGTGGTAGTGGCATGTATGCATGAAAGTATGTGGTGAAAAACCAGAACGCAAAGACAAAAAAAAAAAGCAAAAGAAAAACTATCAACGGAACGCATAAATCGCACTTGCAATGGAATTCAAGGCAATGTAGTTCAATTTAGTTTGGTTTTTCATACTAGCTACCAAGCTACCATACATACAATCTAAATTCATATTTTGGTGAGTGGAGCAACAGCAGCAGCAGCAAATTTTCTTCTAGTTACTTTTTCATTGCTTTCCTCTTTCAATTTTCCGAACAAATTCATTCATTCAGTCGAATTCAAGTGGTTTTTCTCGTTTTTACAAACTTGCATCTTCTCTATAAACGAATAGCAGCAAAGCAGCAGCGCCTGTAAGCATGCAACAAAAAACGTTCAAGGTATGCAATCTTTTAGTTATTGTATATGGCGCGCACATATGTATGCAATAAATTTTTTTTTTTTTTTTTTTTTGCTTTTCAAATGCATGCAGTGAAAGAGAGATGAGAAAAATATATAAACACACACATACATATTTAAAGATAATTCAAATATGCATGTGTATGAGTTTTCCGAAAGAAATATCTAACAGCTGCACTCTTATGCACACACACACATCAAAATCACAGTAAGATTTTTTATTTATTTCCTTTACAGAAAGTAAACACATTTCTGCACTATTGTATGCGTAATCTTTAAATTTTAAAATACCTTACAGTTAACAAACACAAATATAAACTCGAATGCGGCGGCATAGAGGCAGGTGGTAGCTGCAATGCAACCCGGAAGTAAAGAGCTCCCAATTTGGTATTTATAAACTAAAGTTTTTTCTGTTGTGTAAGTTATTGAAGCGCTGTTAGTTGAAAATGAATTTGAATTCGTAAAAACTAATTCGAAATTGCTTTGAGAACGTTTGAAGAACAACTGAAATTGGAACGCTTTGACATGTGAATGTGTACTTTGTTGTGAATAAACTTGAGGATGTATGGAAAGCTTTGAGTAAGTTTTGGAATTGATTTGAACAGCTTTGAAATTGAATTGAAATACGTTTTCAAGGTACTAAGAATAAATTTAAATACTTTTGAGAATGGCTTGAGATTGAAATGAATTATTTAGCGAACAACTCGAAAATGAATTCAAATAATTTTTTTTTTTTTAATAATTAGTCAACATACAGAGAGATTCCTCTTTTAAATGCAGAACATTGTGTTGATTGGGAAAGGAAGATAGCTTAAGGACGAGACAGTTGCAGTTTCAAAGCTTATTTAAGTGGCTCCGTTAACTATGAAAACGAACTTAAAAAAATTTGAACTATATCATTTCTTATGCAAAATTTTGTGAACTTTCGAAATCAGCAAGTCAAAATAAAAAAATTTGGGTTTAGAAAAAAAATATATCGAACAAAAACTTTTTAAAATAAATCATAAAATATGCTATAATTTTTTCAGAATTTTTTGAAAAAGTTTTGATATTTTTTAAAATTTCTTAATTTTTAAAAATTGAAAAATTCTTTCGAAAATTCTAAAAAAAATTAGAACGTATCCTTTGATGAATTTTAAGAAGTTTTTGTTCTATAAATTTTTTTTCTAAAGCTCACCCGTTCTATGTAAAAATTCCTTAAAGTTTTGAAGCGACTTTTCTCGTTCAAGCCGCCATTTCGTCGCTTGAGAATTGATTTGGCGTATGTGTATAAGTATTCGTATGCCTATACGCCAAATCAATTCTCAGGCGACGATTTGTCATATTTATACGCTAAATTGTGAAGCACCAAGTGACACATTTTGAAGTCGAGGATGCAAAAACACCGGAATTTTATCAAATGAAGGTATTTCTTGATGATTTTATTCCGAAAATACTTTAAGGAACAAAATTTTTAATCGAAAAATCATGTTTTTTGATGAAAAAGTGAGCATAACTTTTTGAATTTTAATTTTTTTTTATTTTGATTGCAGATTTCGAAAGTTCATAAAATTTTGCATAAAATTAATATGGCTCAAATTTTTTGAAATTCGTTTTCATATTTAACGGAGCCACTTAAAAAAGCTTAGAAATGGGTTAATGGAAGGAGGAAAGAAGGAAAAGTAACTGTGAATGTTTGTTTTAAATTCGGAAAGGTCATAAACAGTCAGGAGAAAATATTTGCAGGGAGCCTATTCCATAATCACGCGGTACGACAGAGGAAAGAACTATCCCTGTAATGCGTGGTGCGTGGTAATACCTTGCCCACGTAACTGCATAGAGCTGGAAGCTCTACTGTCTCCTATTAGCTTTATCACTCGATGTTGAATTAGGTCCAGGAGCTCCAGTTGGGCTTGTGAAGCTCCAGTTGGGCTCGTGAAGCTCATAAGTGCGAGTTATACTCCATTTTTGGACGGGTATAGATGGTGTAGATCATGCGAAAATCAGTCGGAGTGAAGTAAGTACCATATTTCTTACACCGCTTTAGAAAGTCGAGGAACTTGGCTGCTTCTTTCGCCACATCAAAAATATGTTTATTCCAAAGAACGTCATATTATATCGACATGCTCAGAACATCAAGAGTCACTGACTCCGCAATAACTACCCCATTTATAATAAAAGAGTTAACAGGAGGTTGAGAAACTCGTTGTGAGATAACAAGCAACCTTCGGTATTAAGCGCGTTAAATTCTACTATGTTCGTAAGACTCTGAGATTGATTGGAGATCATTATTGATTGAGCCATTCATAGTCTACCTTTTCCTCTCAATCTCCAAAGAGTTAGGGCGTTTTTTACTGGTGTATGAATGACAAATGGTGCTGTTATTCGCAAGCGAGTAGATAGATTTATTTGTCAATGACAGAAGGTCATTGAGGAAGATAAGTAAAAGGGTTAGGGAGAGGACCAAGCTCTGCGGCACTCCTGCGTTAGTGGAATGACCTACCGAAACAATAGCGTCTATTACAACACGAATAGAACGGTCGCTAAGAAAACTCGTAATCTATCGACTGAAATTATAACCGACTCCGTGAGCAATCAGTTTTGATACCAGTGCTTTATGCCACACTCGGTTAAACGCCTTGAAAATATCCAGAGCAACCGCTTTGCTCTCACTTAAGCCATGGACACTATGGTTCCAGTTCTCGGTGAGGACCGCCATTAGATCGTCCGTTGAGCGATTACGGCGGAAACCGTAAAATTTCTTCGAAATTTTGTCTATTTTTTTTGATAAATTGGAACTGGATTTTATTTAAATTTTCCTTTAATTTTATCAATTTTTTAAACTAAATTTATTTTTTTTTTTTTGTTGATATGCTTTGAAAATAAATTGAAGAATATTTCAAAAAAAAAAAGAAACAATTCTGAACACAAATCCAACAGGGCTTGCAGGAGTAATAGGAGCATTTCCGTGCAACCACATTTTTGCCGCACACATACATACGCACACACACACAACTTTTCTCTTACATTTTCTTTGCTTTACATGCTAGATGCCTTAAGCTAATTGTTGTTCACACACAAACATGCACACATACACATGCATTATGTATCATAAATACACACACATATACAAAAAAGAAAAAAATTAATTCTTCCTTTCGTTTTACTTTCATTGCGTAGCGCAGCATCTGTTACCAATTTACCAGTGTTGCCATATACAGGAGAATATGTTTCATTTTTTCGAGTTTTTTTTTTTGTTTTTTTTTTTGTTTACAATTTTATTCATACATGAGTTATCTTTTATCGTATAAGTGTGAGTGTATCTGTTACACACATATACATATCCTTGAACTTTTACAAAAATATGTACATAAGTGTGTGTGCGTGTGTGTATGTATAAAATTTTGGTTTTGTTTTACAACGTTCTTCTTCCAAGAATTCATTCATTCAATTCCATATTGCTACTGCTGCTATTGTCGTATTCATGATTTTTGTTGCCTGCTGCTGTTTCAATGTGGTTAAAAAGTTTTTGCTATTTGAAATTTATTACGTAACAATTTATTGGAAATTACATTTATTGTGGGTTTTCAAAAAGTACGATTTTTTTTTTTATGTTCATGTGAAGACAGGAAGCAGAAATTTTACAATCATTTGAGATTTTCAATTTTTACTTTTTCTCTTTACATTTTAAACTTTCCTTTTATATGAAAGGTAAAGAGAAACGTTTCAATTTCAGCAAAAGTTCAATAAAAAATAACCTAGAGCAATATTAAAAATGTTTAAGTGCAGCAAAGCACCACACACATTGTTCTAGCAGTTCAAGTACAGTAGCGGTATAAATGTATTGACGGAGAGAATGCAGAAGTAGAAAATATGTTTGGTTTACGGGTTCTTATAGAAATTTCCTTACTCTACACTTTTGCTTACCTTAAGTTTTCTTTCTTTTTTTTTTTGAGATGAGTATTCAGTAAACAAATTTTCATTACATACCTGAAAAGAAATAAAGAAACCGAAAATTTTTGATTTAGAATTACCATAAAAAGAGAAGAAAGTTGCAGCATTTATTTTAATCTTATTATAAAATAGGTATAATATTCTAAGTATTGTATTTGAGTGAGAAACGAGACGGTATCTATATAGTTTTTTTTTATTTTAATGATTCCAAATTCTTGGAAAATTTGCATAAATTTTTATAATTTTCATAATAAAATTGTTTATAATGGAATTTTCGTTTTGTGAACAACCTCATGAAAGAAGTTTCATTGTCTTCTTTACTTCTATGGGATTGAGTTTTCGTGACGGAAATTGATTTCAAATGAATTAAAAATTAACCAAATTCAAGAGGTTCTAGGCTACTGACGACCTTTTTAGTCTAGTGGGTAGTGCACTCGACTTTCATCCGGGAGTTTCGGGTTCGATTCCCGTCTTCGTCTGGTGGTTAATTTCCATTACCTTCTTATATTCACTTTCAATATAAAGTGCATGAGAATTGTAAGAGAGTGTACAAGTACACACCTTAGAAAAGAAGGGTAACCTTCTTATATTCACTTTCAATATAAAGTGCATGAGAATTGTAAGAGAGTGTACAAGTACACACCTTAGAAAAGAAGGGTAAAACCACAAAATGATAACAAATTAGACCACCGTCGTTCGAAACCGGCGTTAAACTGCAGGCCCAATCATGTGGTATCACAATGAGCTGTTCGGGCCTACGTGTGTCTCTCGACAGCCACTCTAACCTAATCTAGCCTAACCTAATCTAACCTAACCTAACCTAACCTAACCTAACCTTACCTAACCTAACCTAACCTAACCTAACCTAACCTAACCTAACCTAACCTAACCTAACCTTACCTAACCTAACCTAACCTAACCTAACCTAACCTAACCTAACCTAACCTGACCTAACCTTTTTTTTTTTTTTTTTTAACGAGGAGGAAAGCATAAAAAGCAACCCAGTCAGTGCGTGACATTCTCACGCTAAAACCACCTCTCGTCCGTACGGATATTCCTCCCGGAACCACCGTTAGGTATTACGTCGGAAGGCCGTAATGAGCTTAGTGCTCAATCGTCAGTATTGGTTTCTGTCCAATTCTGTTCGGTTTTATCGTCGGTTGACGATATCTGGCTCCATATTTGTAGTATTTGCCGTGCGCTCGACTTTGCGCGCACGTTCTGCATCATACAGAGTGGTCATCATATCTGCAGCAACCTTGCATGCTGCATTCCATTTTTCCGCTGTGTTACACATCTGTGTCGTCAGATTCCTTTCTGTAGGGGGTTCTCCAAAGGCTTTCTCCAGCTCATCTCTGTTTTTGTTAAAACGTGGGCATATAAAAAGTATATGCTGCGCGTTCTCCCGTTCCTCTGGGCATCTTGGGCAAAACGGGTCTTCTTCTCCGGTGTTGATTTTATGCAAGTACTGCTTGAAGCACCCATGGCCACTAAGCAGCTGCGTAATGTGGTAATTCAGTTCACCATGTCTGCGTGATATCCACTCTTCTATATCCGTAATGAGATTGTAGGTCCATCGACCCTTCTCGGATGACTCCCATCTTCGCTGCCATTCCATGATGGTACGCTGTCTTTCTTCTCTTCTTATGGCTTCGGTTGATTTTGTGTCACGTCCATATAACCGCTTCATCTCTTGTGCCTGTAAATCTATGGGCACCTTACTTGCTATGACACAAATAGCATCGTCCGATACTGTGCGATACGCGCTAGCAACCCTCAGGGCACTGAGCCTATATATCGCACGGATATCCTTCTGGTGTGTTTTCTTGCTGTCCGCCCAGATAGGTGCTGCATACAAGATTACTGACGTAGTAACCGTTGAAAGCAGCCGGCGCCTGCCCTCACGCGGGCCTCCTATATTCGGCATGATGCGTGTTAATGCGCTGTTTATTCGTGCTGCTTTTCCACTAGCAGCTTTCAGGTGATCCTTGAACGTCATTTTGGAATCTATAAGTACTCCTAAGTACTTAATGTGTGGACACGAGATGATGTTATGATCACCAACCGTGATGACCAGCTCTGCACGTGCTCTTCTGGTACTCAATACCACGACTTCCGTCTTCTGCTCCGCCAATTCCAGCTTCGAGTTGTACAGCCATCTTCTCACTCTTGAGATGACATCGTTACATATAGCCTGTAGCGAGTCCAGGTTCTTGGCTACTGCCACTATCGCGATGTCGTCTGCATATCCTACGATTGTTGTATCCTCCGGGAGATCCAATTTGAGGATGCCGTCATACATTGCATTCCATGGTGTTGGGCCGAGAACGGAGCCCTGCGGAACGCCTCCTTTGACACGATACTGCTTCACGCCGTCATCAGTATCGTATATTAAAATTCTGTTGTCGAAGTAGTTTGCGATTATTTGCAACAGGTATTCCGGTACTTCGAAACCTGACCTAACCTAACCTAACCTAACCTAACCTAACCTAACCTAACCTAACCTAACCTAACCTAACCTAACCTAACCTAACCTAACCTAACCTAACCTAACACAACCTAACCTAACCTAACCTAACCTAACCTAACCTAACCTAACCAAACCTAACCTAACCTAACCTAGGCTAACTTAACCTAGGCTACTCAGTCGGATTCACATGATAAGAATATAGTTTAAGCCCAAAAAACTTTGCTTTAAAATGTTTCCAAATCGACTTTAAAATATTTTGATTTATATTATATTTATATTACAACTATGCAGGTACCTCGTAAAGTCAAAAACTCATCATCATTCATTTTTTATGCCTCCTGTTTCTTGTCAGAAACAGAGAAATTATTTAAATCGATCGAGATTTAAAAGTTGGTTTTGTCCAATATTGAAACTGGATTTTGCTCATTTTTTAATGTGATTAATTATTTTAATTGAGATTTTAAAATTTTTTTTTAATAAATTTTTTCAATTTGCTTAACAGTGCTAAACTGTTTTATGTCCATTTTTCCAAAAAGAAGTTTTCAATTTGCTTATTTCTCGAACTACATTTTTTTTTTACATTTCTGGAACTGAAATCTGTTCATTTTCCGGAATTAAATTTTGTCTACTTTTGAAACTGAATTTTGTTAATTTTTTAATGCCGATTTTTTAAAATTGAATTTTCTTTTTAACCCAGATATGTCCAATGGCCTTTATTTAGTGCACTTCAAAAACCATTTACCTTCATTGAACATAATATATTCTCATTTAATAAAAACCAAACATTTCTAAAGTAACCTACATATGGGACAATGGGCATATCTGGGTTAAATTTTGTCCATTTTTTAAACTAAATTTTGTCTAATTTTTATCTGTTTTTTAAACTTAATTTTGTCTATTTTTTGAACAGAATTTTGTTTATTTTTTTTTTTTTTTTTAATTCTACGATTTTTTAGAGCTGAACTAAAATTTTGTTTATTGTTTTAACTGAATTTTGTCTATTTTCGGAACTTAATTTGTTCCATGTTTGGAACAGACTTTTATTTATTTTTTTTTTACTCATTTTAATTAATTGATTTAATTGAATTTTGTTCCCATTTCGGGAACCAAATTTCTTTCGTTAATTTTTTAAACAGAATTTTGCCAATTTTCGGAACTACATTTTATTCATTTCTGGAACCGAATCGCTTATGTCGATTTGTATTGGACTTAGTCGGATTTTTGGAATTGAAATTTTGTCTATCTCTTAAACTAACTTTTGTCCAGTTTTGGACTAAATTTTGCCTATAAACTTTAAACTGATTTGTGTCCATTTTTGGAACTGCATTATGTTCATTTCTGGAACTTGTTAATTTTTTGGAACTAAATTTTGTTCATTTTTGGAACAAAATATTTTTCATTTTTAGAACTGAATTTTGTTTATCTTTTTAATTGCATTATGTCTATTTTTCAGAAATGAATGTTGTCTATTTTTGGAATACTGTATATTCCTTTAATAAAATTTTGTTTATTGTTTTAACTAAATTTTGTACATTGTTTGAAACTGAATTTGATACATGTTTGAAACAGTCTTATGTTAATTTTTTTACTGTTTTTTTTTTTATTGTTGCAACTGATTTTTGTCTCTTTTTTTGAGACTGAATTTTGTTTATCTTTTAAACGGAATTTTGTTTATTTTGTAACTAAATTTTTTTGAGTTTTTTCAAAATTTGAAACTGAAATTTGAATTTTAAATTTATCTATTTCATAAATGCATTTTATTTACTTTTTTAATTGAAATTTGTCCATTTTTTTATGCATTTTCTTGATTGAATTATGTTCTTGGCTTTTAACTAAATTTTGTCAGTTTTTTAAACTGAATTGTGCCCACTTTTGGACCAGCAATATGTTCATTTCTGGAACTGAATTTTGTTCATTTTTTTTAAAACTAAATTTTGTTAATTTTTAGAACTGTTTATTGTTTATTTTTTTAATTGGATTATGTCGGTTTTTCGAATATTTTAACTAAATTTTGTTCATTTTTTAAAAACTGAATTTGGTTCATGTTTGTAATAATTTTATGTTTATATATATTTTTCTAATTTAACTCCATCTCCATGTTTTTAACTAAATTTTATTTAGTTTTTTAACTGAATTTTGTCTACTTTTTTTAACTGAATTTTTTCTACTTTTTTAACTGAGTTTTTATCATTTTTTTATTGATAAATTGACTAACTAAATTTTATTGTTTTTTTCAACTGAGTTTTGTCCTTTTTTGGAACTGACGAAGTTTGCTCATGTTTCGGAGTAAATTTTTCTCAAAATTCTACTTAATTTTAGAACCGAATTTTGTTTATTGTTTAAATTGAATTTTGTGCATTTTTAGCAATTATATTTTGTCTATTTCTCGAAAAATATTTTTCTTTATTTTTGAAGCTAAATTTTGTACCCATTTGTGCAACTGAATTTTGACCATTTTTAGAGCTGGATCTTGGCCTTTTTCTAATACACTTTTTAGCTTAGAGTTCTGTGAGACTTTATCACCCAACTCTATAAACTGGCAGTATAACTTTAAGGAACCTGAGACACCTAGTGCTTTACAATTTGTCCAAAGATTAAAAACTGCTTACTAAGAAAGTAAAAATTATCAGAGTGTAGCAAAGTTTATTGCTTATAAAAATATAAAAATTTCAGTACTAATGTTTACTAAACTTAATTAAATTAATAAAAATATATTATCCACAAAAGTTTTTTCTTCTACTACTAACAATTTACGGCAAACTAATTTAAATGTAAAGTAACAAAATACAATTACCAGCTGCAGCTGCTACTAATAGCAATAGAGAAGCACTTAAGACAAGAGAAGAAAATTAAAACAAAAAACAAAAAAACCAAAACTAGCAACAACAAAAACAATAAAGAACATGCATTAGTACTTAAAGTAATAATCACACTTGACACTCACTCTTTCTCTATCCCTTTTTCTCTCTTTAATTTCATACAAAATATTATTTGTTTGTATGTGTATATGTGTGTGTATAGTAGGAAACATATATAAAACTATTAAAACAAAGTTATAGTTGCATTAGTTGATACTCTAATAGTTACATGCGTCGCATTTTTAAGCTACCTACTACCATAAAAAGAGAAGTATTTACTACTAGCTATAGTAAAAGCCACATATATTTTAACACATACAAACATACATACATATATATAAACTCATGCTGTGTGCACTTAAATCAAAATTGTGTTGTATTTGTGTGGAGTACACGTAGTGAATAGCAACAGTTGCAATCAAATTGAAGAGAGATAAAAGAAAATACTATTGTGAAAATAGTAAAAGTATGTATGTATATAGAAGATGTAAAAGCAAAAACAAACCAAAAAGAAAAGTTAGAGAGAACTACATTTATAGTTATCTTAGAGCACTTGACAAAATATATCCAACAAAGTTAAGCTCCACATACATAAAACTAGACTAGTAATAAGTTTAGTTTTTTTTTAGTTATATGTGCCTTTCTAGACTTTTTAATATGGTGTAGAAGTTTTCTAATACACTATGAAGCATGAAAAATAACCTAAATCTACCTAGTTTATATCAATCTTTGCAGCAAGGTAGGTACTTCAAAATTGAGCAATCAAGAGAAAACCTTTTTGTGAAAAAAAAAGTTTCTTTAACTATATATTTATAAAAAAATTCATAAATAAAAATTTTCCAAATTTAAAAAAAAAGTTTAAAATCTTGAAACTTTTTGGAAATCGATCAGCGGTGTCTTTTAACACTAAAAAAGCAACTTAATTTATGAAAATACATACACATTTGCTGCTGAATATAAAATATTTATATATATGAAAAAAAAAATAAATTTAAAAAAATAAATAAATACTACAAAAAAAAAATTGTGTGCTTTACATATGTGCAATTTCCTTATTACTTTTTACATTGTAATTTAACAATGCGATCCACATTTTTTTTACACTTCCTTTTTAATAGAAAAATACTATATTTAATAAACTTCTTGATTGTCTTATTCACAGTCGAATTGTAATCTACTTCTTCAAAAACTAATTATCTTGTGTAGACGACCTCGATAGTCTAGTGAATAGTACACTAGACTTTCATCCAGAAGGTTGCGGGTTCGATTCCCGTCTTGGTCTGGTGGTTAATTCTCATAAACTTCTTATATTCACTATCGATATGAAGTGTATGAGAATTATAAGAATGTGTACAAGTACACACCTTGGTTGGTAATGGCAAAACCACCGAGCTGATAAAAAATTGCCACATAGCCGTTCGGAATCGGCGTTAAACTGTAGGTCCTACCATCGCCACTGTGGTCTAGTGGCAGAGTGCCAGACACTTGTTTCTGGAGACCCGAGTTCGATTCTCGGCTTGGGTATGTTTCTTATCTATCTTTCTTTCTCCTTTTCTTTCTTTCTTTCTTTCTTGGGGCTTTGGTACAAAAGATCTTATAGGTCGCAGTGCCTGACTTTCGAGTCGTCCTTCCTTCAAATAATAATAATAAAATTGTGTAATTTTACTTGCAATACATAGTAAAATTACACATATTTTACATTTTTCGCAAACCTTATATATGACAGTCACATGTTATAAAGAATTTTTATTTACACAAATCATTCAAATTTCTTAGAAAAATACTATATTTAATAAACTTCTTGATTGTCTTATTCACAGTCGAATTGTAATCTAATTCTTCAAAAACTAATTATCTTGTGTAATTTTACTTGCAATACATAGTAAAATTACACATATTTTACATTTTTCGCAAACCTTATATATGACAGTCACATGTTATAAAGAATTTTTATTTACACAAATCATTCAAATTTCTTATACAACATGAAAAATTTATGACCTTGTTATGTATGCAAAAAAAAAAAAATTTTACAAATTTTGTTGCATAGTTTTATTTTATCATCTAGGTAAAAATATCGAAGTAGATGCGAAAGCAATTAAATTCTAAATTGTAACAATTATAACAAATTGTCACTTGAATTTGCCTACACAATACAAATTCATACAAATACTTCAGCACAAACACACACACACACATATACGCAAACTCCATATACCAGTACAAGTAAAAGTACCAAGCGTTTATATTTATGCTACTACACTATGAGATTGGCAAAAATTGTGTAAAATGCAGTCGGAGAATAATTGAAAAAAAAAAACAAAAAAAAAGGAAAAGGAAAAAAAAAACTATAAGTATTTGCTGCAGTAACAGCAATCGAGTGAAAAATAAAACGAAAAATTGAGGATGCAACTCTAGGTAAAGAATGGGGTAAAACAAGGAAATGTGTAAAACTAACACATGAAATACTACTGCCAGAATGAACGATTTTATTTTATTTTATACTACACTTTTGTATGTTAGCAACACTTATACTTCTTTCAATTTGCCAAAATTTGTTACGATGTAAGATTCTGCACAAAAAAAAATTCCAAAATATTTTTCTCATATATGTATGTATTTCTCATAAATTTTTCGTTTAATTTTTTTTTTTTTTTTTTTTTTCATAATCAATTTGAAGTTTAGCAGTAATGCTTTCTTTTCCTGAATACTTTTACTTATTTCATTCTAGTAATATTTTCTTTTCTTTGTTTTATTACAATGCTACTATTTCTTCTGCTGTTATGAATGTGTGTACGTTATGCTTTTACTCAAGTATATGCTCGCAAGTGCAGAAAATATCTGCAAAATACTTTTGAGGAGATTGTAGTATGTTAAGTGCAAGTGTGATAGTTTGCACAAAATATGCTATTTTTTGTAATTTTTTCTAGGTTTTTCTTTTTTTTTTTTTTTGTTTCTTGCTTTGTTCAATTCTTCAACTGGTAATAGAATTCAAATGTAGTTTGTCGATTCTTTTGAGAAAGTTTAAATTTGTTTCATTTTACGTTTAATTTATATGCACAAATATAAAGAAATAGAGTAAACATAAATTAAAGAAATTTCAATTTCCATTTAAGAAATGCTGCATTTCTTCTTTGGTTTTTAGATTCACATTTGCAATGAAAACGTTTTTTTTTTTAAAAATTCATTAATTTATTACTCGATTTTTGGGAATAATTTTGAAGAAATATATTGACTTAGGCTTTAGAAATAGTAGAAAAATTTACATCGCTAAAAATTTATTTTTTTAGATACATAAATAGCAGAGCTGTAAAAGAATGCATTCAATTTAATTGCACTACCTTGAAGTAGCAGTTAATATCCGACAATTCATGATTGTAGTTATTGAATAATATATTTGACTCCAGAATAAAAAATGGAGTTAGAAGTTTCTTTTGTAGTCGCCGATTGGGTATTCATTTAAAAAAGTCTTTTTTAGAGTCAAGGGAATGCAATCTTTTTTTGAAATCATGGGAATACAAATCTTATGACTCCAAAATCATGACTGCTTTGAAGTCACTAATTTTAATTGACTCCAAAATCCAAATTGACTCCAAATGACTGCATTTGAGTTCAAGGTTACTCAAGTAACACCAAATGACTTCAAGTGACAGCAAGTGATTTCGAAGCAGTCATGATTTTGGAGTCATAAGATTTGCAGTCTTATGATTTCAAAAAACGACTGCACTCTCTTGACTCTAAAAAAGACTTTTCTAAATGAATAACCAATCGGCGACTCCAAAAAAGACTTCCAACTGCATTTTTTTATTCTGGAGTCAAATATATTATTCAATAACTGCAATCAAAATTATTATTCATTTGTGACTTATAGCCTAAATTGATTGCACTCTTTTACAGCTTTGATTCCCACAAATGACAGACTAAAATCAAATACGAAGTAAAAAATTGTAGCTAGCGAAAATGCATTAAAATTATTTGTGTACAAAAACGAAACAAAGATAAAAGATAGCGAAACACAACAAAGCCGGCTGATTGCAAATTTTTGTTTCGTTTTTGCACTCAAACATTTTTAATGCACTTTCGCTACCAATAATTTTTTACTTCGTATTTGCTTTCAGCCTGTCAAATATGACCTATTTTTATAAAACACTAAAACATTTCATTAGTTTTTCTCACAGAGAATTTATAAAATTCACAATTTTGTGTATTTTTCAGCAAATCTTATGAAAATGACATTAATCAATATATGAAACTAATTGGCTTCATAAACTAAAGCAGTATGAAAATAATTTTTTTTGGGGATTACTTAGTATTATTTTCATAAAATACTTTTTGTAAATAAAAGATAACATAATATTTAAAATTGCTATTAACTAGTTGCAATAATAACAATATGCAAATATTATTTTAATTTCCATAGGAATTTTATACAAATATTGCATTGATATTTACCAACTGAGTATTAGGTATAGAATTGTATTTTCTTTTAAAGAAAAATATAAAAATATTTTTAAAATTCAAAGCTTCTTTACTCATATCCTCTTTCTCTCTCTTTAAAACTAATCAATATTTATTTGCCAAAAAGAAATACATAGTAAATGTGAAAAAAAAAACAAAAAATAACTTAAGTTGCAAAATAATAAAATGCTGGAAATTTACAAATACACATGAGTAAATATAAATATTACAAAAACACACATACATACATATTTTGTAAGTCAATACAAAAATGAGATACCAAGTGAAAAAAAAATATATAAAAATATAAATACATATACAACTACAAAAAAATGCGAAAAAAAATATTGACGTATGAAATAAAGGATTTTACAGTAAGTCCTTGCAAAGAATAAACATCAATACATATGCACACAGATACGTTTGTATATGTAGAAAATAAATACAATGGGAAAAAATCAAATATCGAGACTAATACCATGACAGATTTAAGGGATATAGATATACACATACATTGTATAGTGAAAAAATAATAATAATGAAAAATAGTAACATAGTAAGAGAAGGAGAAAAAAAGTAAACTAAAAATAGCTGACTAAAAACAATATACTAAATCCATGTATGCTAAGATATCAAGTAGTAAAACAGCAGAAGCAGAAGCAGCAGCAAACGAAAAACCAACCAGCAATTCAACAATATGTATAGATACACCAGCAAACTGAAAACCGAAGCATACATATAGGAGTAGATATTTTTCTTACTTTTGCATAACAGATTCAAAACAAAAAAAAAAATAAAAGTAAAGCAAAGCAACTTGAAAGTGATTTTAAAATGATTACGTTTAAAGTGTTTGATGTAGGCGGCGCTATAGCAGTGGCAAAAAGTAATATTTCTAAAGTAGGCTTTTAGGCGCATAATCTTATATAAGCTTTATAATAGCAGTAATATAGACTTGGAAGCACAGCGAGTTTGTTTGTAGTGTAGTGCAAGTGAAGCGATAAAGAGAAAATGTGAAAATTGATAAAAACTACTGTACTGTTAACTGTAATTTTGTTTTAAAACAAAAAGGTGTTGAATTAAACAAATTTTGTTTATACCAGTATTTGCATTTGAAATTGTGTGCAAAAGCTGATAAATCTATGAAATGTTAAATTTTAAATTTTTTATTAGTTGATATCAAAAAGCAGAGTAGAAAATTTTAGCCATTTGGCTGGTGATGTCGAAGGAAATTATAAAATTATAATGATATGTCAACAGCTTTGGTGTAAGGAAACGTTGTCTAAATAAAATAAGCGTTGTAAAATGTGTCACTAATCAGTTTTAACAGATGAAAGGGTAAAGGTACTAAGAATATGAATATGACAACCCTTGAAGTATGCTATGAATATATCTTAGAGACAAATGTATATTGTTATGCATAGTAAACAAATTTGGCATTATATATTTAGAATTCTTTTTCGCTCTTTTTTTTTTTTAATTTCTATTTTTGTACAGGAAGTTTAATCTTTAATTGATTGCTCTCTACTGGCATTGAATTTTCTGTTTTTACATTTAAATAGTATACATATGAACATGAGCACCTAAAACTATGCTTTCTATCATTATTTGTCTGTAGTGATACAAATTCTATTTATTACAAAATCTATTTGAAAACTTCTTAATTTTATTAAAGTCATTTGTCTATTTATTTCTAAACTTTTTTTCAGTTCTCTGATATCAAAATTCATATTTATATACACCTAAAACTATACCCACTAATATTTTTCCCCCAATTCTCGTATTTATAACTAATCACGAAATTTACTTTTTTTTATTTTCTGAAAACAAATTAACATCAAAAAGCAAAGCAAATTTTTGAAACATTGTGAAAACTGTCAGCTGCCATGCTTAATATATCTGAGTGCCTAAAAGTATGCTTATTATTATTTTTGTAAATGGAAAGAATTTTATTTGACAAGCTACTTAAAAACTTCAGTTCATTTGAGGTAAATGTCTATTTATTTCCATAGCCTTTTTATAAGTTTCTTTACAAAAAACTTTATATTTATGTGCGCCGAAAATTATACATACGAATATTCTTTTCCAAATTTTATATAAAAATTTTTAGTCACTAATAACTTATTATGAAATTCACTTTCTCAATTTTTTGTTATTTTTTTTTTTAATAAATTAATATCAGAACTGCAAGAAATTTCAAATCAGTTTTTGAATACCTTAAAATTATGTATAAATTTATTTGAAAATTTTTTATATCTTCTCAAGTAAAAGCTGAATTCAGATTTATTATAATTTCATGAAAATTTTCTTAGCCTTTATTATTCTAATTAATAAATTCTACACTAGTTTTTTTAGCACCCAAAACTATGCTTCTTATTACTTTCTGTTTCAATTATCAACACAAATGGCTCGCCTACATTATCATCAATGACTGACTATCTTTAGTTTCATTCATTTTGTAATCAAAACGTTTTCTATAAAATGAAAATTGCAACTCTTTCGACTGCATAGACCCAACAACAGCAAAAGCTGTAGTAGTTATTTGGCAAACCCTAAAATTATGCTCAGCAAATTAAATATACATACAATATTTTAACATTGAAATGCATTTGCTTACTATTTCAGTATTACTTAAGATTTATTCTAATTTATTCAAGCTTCGGCTTCTTCTACTACGAATGATTTTCAACCAACTCAAATTACACCAACAAAATTTATTATTTTTGATACCTGAAGGTATGTATGCAAGCTTGATGATTGTTGGATTTTCTTTGAAAATTTCATTTCTCTATTGTAATATCAAAAATTATAAAATGGTATTGCAATTGTTCTTTGAAATGTATTGCAAATACAGAGAATAGTGAATCCGTTGTAGAGTAGATGAATTTTTGTATTGTAGATTTTTAGGCGCTGGCTGGTTGAAAATCACTGCAGGTAATTTTAAGAAGACAAGGAAACAAACTGAAGAATTTTCTGCTGGTATTATACATAAAAATAAATTAAGATTTCATAGTTTTACTCATCACTAATCGCAATAAATATTTACTACAATCTAAGATTATGACACTTTTCAATTTTATTGGTGAATTCCTATATTTTTTAAAGCCAGGATAAAGCTTTTTTGAAATTCTATTTAAATTTAATTTATTTTACTTATTTTGTGTACTATTGTAGTATTGCATTTTTTTCTGTCTCTCTCTCTCTCTTTATTTCGTTCTCTCTATAGTGATGCTGTTTTTGCATTTTCAATCAACAACTTCATTTTATTTTGCACCTAAAAGCATGCTTATTATTTCTAGGTTTTTTTTTTTTTTGATTTTTTTGTTCAGATGTTTTTGCTTCTCTTACGTTTTGTTTTGCTTTGTTGTTTTGTTTTTCATTTTACTATGTGTTGGCATCTTCTGCATAAACAATCAACACCTTGAGGCAAAATGTATTGTACTAATGAAAAATGTTTTGCGTTTCGCAAAAAGCAAAAAAAAAGGAATAGAAAAAATGCGAAAAATGTTGAAAAATATGAAAATACACAGAAAAATATAGAAAATGCTTTCCATTTTTTTTTTTTAATTTCTCTTGCATACTAAACAAATCTGTAAAAAGCAAAAAAGGTGAGAAAAAGTACAAGAAAAAATTCCACTAAGTTAAGCTGACCTGTAGGTTTAGTTTTTTTTTTTTTGTTGTTGTTGTTTTATGCATTTTGCAACCTGAAATGCAAACTGGCAGCATATTTTTTCTATTGTTGCTATTGCTGTTGTGTCTGCTGTGTTTTATTTACATTAGAGTCCTTTAGTCCTGGTGGTTTTTTTCATGCTGCTTGTTGTTTCAACTCGTTACTATGCAAACTTTTGACACAACAGCAGGTAAATACACAACTGATTAGTTTACTTTGAAATGCGTTAAAGGCTTCATTATCGTTTTGTGGTATTCTAAGCCAACATCATTACTACCGCGAGACTAACAAGAAGTAGAAGTAGTAATGGTAGCGGAAGTAGCAACAACAGAATAATATAAAAAATGAACGAACAATAGAAAAAAAAACAGCAGTAGCAGCAACAACAGTAAAAGAAGTAACAATAACATCATCAACAACAACAACAGCAACCACAATAAAGTCATCTACTTTGTTTACCAAGAATTGTTCACTTTGTTGTTGTGAGTTCTGTCATTTCTTGGTGCATTTTTACACTCTCCTTTCTCTCTCTCTCTCTCTCTCTCACAATCTCTTCCAACACATTTATCTTCATCGTTGCATACTTTTCTGCGTTGATTTTTACATTTGTTTCCATTAAATATTCAACAATTTTTTACATGAATGCAAGAAGAAAAAAAATTTTAAATTATATCCAAGCAAACAAAGAAGAAAATTAAGTTTTTTTAATGTTCTCACTGGATTACCTGTTAAGTTCAATATACTTAAAAAAAAAACCGGAAATTCTTTTTCCTTTATCCGGAAGTCGAAAGATAATTAAACAAATGAAGGCTACTCAAAAGCAAAATCTTTCAAAACGTCACCGAAACGAAATTAGTATAAAAACAATTAACATTTCAAGCTCACTTGCTCTGAAACTATTCCAAAAGTTAGCAAGCAAAAAAATTTACCTATATTCAATTTTTGGTATACAAATATGACAATCTCCACAAACAGTTGACTAAGCCAACAAAAATTGATTTCATAAAACCTCTTTTCTCATTATAAACTTTAATTCTCTAAAGATGCATAAATAAATGTGTTTTTTTGCTATGATTTTTTTTTTTTCTAAAAATTACTTTAAAAAGTTGCAAAAACTTTTTTTTCCCCACACAGAAAGAGATTTTTGATACTTTCATATGTCTAGTATATATTTCTACTCAGCAAGAGAGTTTGCAACTTTTCTGATTGTGAACATAAACGAAAAGTAGAAGAACAAATGTAGAACTTCTACTACTAGCAAAAAAAACAAAAAAAAAAAAACAAAAAAACAAAAAAGAAGAAGTAGCAACTCACCGGAAGTAGACTCAAGGGAAATTGTAAAGCAAAAACAGAAAAAAAATAAAGGTAGCAGTAACAACAGCATGCTTACTGGCATATAAGCATACAAACATACATCCACACAGATACATATACAAAAGAGATAACACATATACAAACATGTATGCACGTGAGTGTATGTGTATTTTTGTTACCGTGTGCTCTTTTTTCTTTAGTTTTTTTTTTTTTTTTTGTATATGAGCGACATTTGTATGCAGCGAAGTTGCCACTAAAGTGAGAAAAATATTAAGAAATTTCATTTTAATGTGAGATGCGTGAGTAAAATTAAAAAAGAAAAATGTTGAAAAAGTGAAGAGTTTTCCATTTTTTGTTTTTTGCTATTTTATTTGGTTGGCATGTAGTTATAAAAATTTATGACATCAAATTTTTGTACCTACATTTTTAAATAGTAATATTTTATTTTTATGCTAAAAGAAATAGAAATTTTGATATATTTGCTTTAAATGATCATTTAATTTGAAATGTTATTAGAATGAGGGGGATTGAAAGGAGATGAATTAGAAGAGCATGATTGGAAGAAGGGAAGATAGCAATTTGAAGGAAAAAGTTCGAAGGAAGAATTTTGAAGTAGGGAAGTACGTAGAGACCAAAATGAGAGTTCGAAGAAAAGAATTTAAATTGAGCGATTTTGAAGGAAGTTCGGAGAAAGGGAATAGAAAGTGATAGTTGGAAGGAAGGAGTTTGAAGGAGGAAGTTTGAAGGAGGGAGTTGGAAGAAGGGGATACGATAGAGGAAGTTCGAAGAAGGAAGGCTGGTGGGAGGGGGGGGGGGGGGAGTTCAAAGAGAATAGCTTGAAGTGAGGAGGAAATAAATGGAGTTTGTTTGAAGGAAACAGATCGAAAGAGATAGTTCGAAGTGGGATGGTAAGAATAAGATCTAAAAAGGAAGGTCTAAAGAGGGACTTTGAAGGAGAGAGTGAGAATGCAGAGATTTAAATCATGGAATCCAAAGAAATGGAAGGATGAACGGAGATCGAAGGAAAGAGTTTGAAGAGACCATCGATATTGACTTCACATTCCATTTGATTCCAATTGACTCCAAGTGACTTCAATTGACTTCAAATCCCTAATTGACTCCAAATGTCTCCAATTGACTTCAAATTCCCAATTGACTTTAAATGACTTCAACTGACTACAATTGACTCCAAAACACTTCAACTGACTCCAATTGACTCCAATAGACTTCAAGTGACTCCAATTGACTGCAAAAGACTTCAAGTGACTCCAATTGACTGCAAATTCCCAATTGACTCCAAATGCCTCCAATTGACTTCAAATTCCCAATTGACTTTAAATGACTTCAACTGACTCCAATTGACTTCAAATCCCCAATTGACTCCAAAACACTTCAACTGACTCCAATTGACTTCAAAATCCCAATTGACTCCAAAACACTTCAACTGACTCCAATTGACTCCAAAAGACTTCAAGTGACTCCAATTGACTCCAAAAGACTTCAAGTGACTCCAATTGACTGCAAATTGCAATTAATTCCAAATGACTGCATTTGAGTTCAAGGGTATTTAAGTGACTCCAATTGACTTTAAGTCCCCAATTGACTCCAAATAACTACAAGTAACTCCAATTGACTTCAAATTCCCAATTGACTCCAAGTGACTTCAACTGACTCCAATTGACTTCAAAAATCAAAAGTCAGACTTCAAGTGATTCCAATTGACTGCAAATTGCAATTGACTCCAAATGACTGAATTTGAGTTCAAGGGTATTTAAGGGACTCCAAGTGACTTCAAGTGATTCCAAATGACTTCAAAGCAGTTATGATTTTGTAGTCATATAACTTGGAGTCTCATAATTTCAAAAAAAGTTTGCATTCCCTTGACTCTAAAAAAAACGTTTCTAAATGAATAACCAATCGACGACTCCAAAAAAGACTTCCAACTGCGTTTTTTATTCTGGAGTCAAATATATTATTCAATAACTGCAATCATGAATTGTCGGTTATGTGACTGTGACTTCAAGGTATAGCAATTAAATGGATTTCATTCTTTGACAGCTTTGGTTGGAAGGAGAGATTTTGAAGAAGGAAGTTTGATGGGGAAAATTCAAAAAAAGAAGGGAGGCGAATGACGAAGATTGAAGAACAAAGCTTGAAAGTCGATGTTCAAAGGAAGAGAGTTTCAAGGAAGTAATTCAAAGCGGAAAGTTCGAAGGACAGAACTCGAAAATAGTTTGAACGAGGGAATTTGAAAAAAGGAAATCGAAGGAAGAAATTTAAAGTAGAAAGTTTGGGAGGAAAGTTCAAAGGCAAAGAGCCACAAAAGGAGTTCAAAGGAGACAATTCGAAGAAGGAAACATGAAAAGGGGAATTAAAAGGAAGCGCTTTCAAAGAGGAAGTTTATTTGAAAGAACGAGATCGAAGAAGGCAGTTTGAAGTAGACGACTTAGTTGAGGAAGGGAGTGAGAATAATGGAAATAGAGTCCAAATGATGGAGTCCGGAAAGGAAGGCTTTCGAAGAGAGGAAGTTCGAACGAAGGAGATTGAAGGAGGGGCTTTTTATGGCAAATTGATTGCGTGCACAATAAATATTGAAGTGGATAATTTACTTAGAAAATTTGAAATATTAATACATATATATACACAGAAAATCTTGACGATGTCCCTGTGGATCTAGTTTTAAGAAATATTTTCAATGAAGAAGTTGGGGGCCAGTGCTAGTAACCGTGACTGTGATGACGACGCTGTGAATAGTTTTTATTTCCTCAGTGAACGATTCAAGTTTTTGGTGTGAAGAGGAAAGAGAGAAGAAGGTATGAGTCCTCGAAGTCCCCCAGAAGATTGATGCCAGTGTTAGTGTCTATGACTCTGATGACGACCCTGTTCTTTTTTTGAACATCCCCAGACTCAAATTGAAAATTCGATGTTTTTGGAAGGAATATCTTTTCTAACTTTTGTTTTGTTGTCTTTGAAGGCGACTCTATGAATGATTTGGGCATCCTCAGTCGCGAATCGAAGATTACAGGTTTATTGAGGGTGAAATAGTAAAACTTTATCCCCCATTAATCTGCAAGTGTTTGGATGATTTTGTGGTATCTGATATTAACTATAGAGAAATAGTGCAACTGCTACAGCATGCAATTCTCATTGAGGCTAATTAGAATTTGATTCATAGTTGGCATACTTTACCTTACGCTTTTGTGGTTTCAAGTTTTAGTTTTCTTCACACACACACACACACACACACACACTTCCGAACATTTAATAAATACATCAAACAAAATTAGTTTCAGTCATCTACCATTTAATTGCTAACAAATTAACCAAGTAGTGTATGTAAAATGTAAGAAAGTAGTTGTATAAAAACAATTTATGTGCTAACTTGTTAAGTATTATAGTTGAAAATTCAACATTCAACACTCAACATTCTGCATGCCTACCACTACTACTACTGCTCAAGAGCATAACTACTTAGGTTTTAGTACCATGATAATTACGAGGAGTAAACTTTATAGTTGTTTGTGAGCTTTAGCTCTCAACAAAAGTTTTACTATGTATAATTAAACTAACAACTACTGCTACTACAGATATTTCAAATAAAAAAGCAAACAGAATTTTTGCCGCCCGCTTTATTTTTTTTTATTTTTTTTTTTTTTATACAAATTTGTTGCCTTTGTACTCACTTTCTATTTTACACACACAATTACATAGAGAGAAACGAATTGTTTTTTTTTCAACCTCAACACGAACAACAAACAAAATTAACAATGGTAAAATGGTAAAAAAAAATACAACAATAATTGTATTTTGGGTAGCTCTAAAATTTTATTCATAGCTTTTTTTAGAAACACACACACACACTTGCATACATATACACTAACTCGTTCTTACAACTCATACTTGCGTTCATTCATTTATTATACTTGCGCGTTATACACACACCTACACACACTCACACATACTCTTATTACATAGTCATTGCATACTTACTTACATTTACATTTGTGCTTGTGGCAAATTTGTGCTTACAATTTTATATAACCCGCAATTTTACGCGCATTTCCTTGCACTCGCTCATTTGTGTGAGTTTCTCCTCATGTTTCTTTCCCTCACTTACTCTTCATTTTTCTCATTTTACTGCTGCATTTTTGCTTTAATATAATTCGGTTTAAGTGCACTCAAAGGTGCGGATAAAGTTGCAGGAAACATCTGTTTCCGTTTTTCAACTGAACCAGAATGCAAACACACACAAACAAAAAAAAAAAAAAAAAAGTAAAGAACAAAAAATGCCATTTGCGCTATTGTCTGTAAGTGTTTGTATGTGTATGTGTGTGTGTGTGTGTTTCTGTATGGCAGTGTGCAATGAATTGCATTGCCGACTTTTTCTCTGTAAATGTCCTTGCCTGTGTATGTATGTGTGGGTGCGCTCTCGCTATTTTATTCAAATTTCATTTGGTTTTTTTTCCCCCTTTTTTGTAATTCATTTGAATTTTTGGGCTTTTGGTTTTGTGTAATAACAGCGCGGTAAAGCATCAAATGAGTATGAAGCTTAATAATAACTACCGCGATGCCTTTAGTTACTCGTATCTTTTAGTCCCTCTTCACCTCTTCTTATTTTCCTCTGCTTTTTTCATGTTCTTATCTTTAAGTGCACGTTTGTGTGTGTGTGTGTGTATGTGCGTTTTGGGCATTAAGGCCATGCAGAAAATTGCATAAATTTGTGGCTAATATTTGCATTTATCTCTGCTGCTGCGGAAGGACACGTTTGAAACTTTACAAAAATAAAAGTGAATTTCAATTCTTAAAGGCTTTAGAAAATTTCGAGAATTTTATTAATATTTAAAAATAGTTTTTTTTTTTGGTTTCGTTTCTCTGTTACCTTTTGGTTTACTCTCAATTACACAGTCCAACAAATTAAGACTTTTTAGCAGCAACAGAATAGCCACCCTATAATCCTCCAAGGGTATGTTGTGTAAACCATTTTTGTAAAACAAACTTATAGTCCAGCATGTCTCAGTTTTTTTTTTACTGTGGGTCAAAGTTTTCTTATTTTGGTCGAAGGGAGCTGAATACTAAGTGCTACAAGTGTTAAAAATTGATGTCTGAGAAAAATCTTATTGGCAAAGTTGTACAGTAGAATTTTATAAGGCTTATTTCTGTAAAACATTTTAACCCTTTAGTTCCTCTTTTTATGGGACAATTTGACCCCTTTTTTGATGAAACCCTGAAAAGTCGTTTCAAAAGAGACATTTAAGGATTAAAATGTTTAGCAAAAATATTTGCCGGAAAATTTCACTAGGGGTCACCAAAAGCATAAAAGTCATATATATAACGGTTAGTGGCTGATAAAAGGTAATAGTTTTTTTACTTCTATCAAAATTGTAGTTTACGCAGAACTAGCACGCGCTTGGTATTTGATCTACCGGTTCAATCCAAGTCATGGACGTAGAAAATGCCAGTGCTCTGTCCACGTCTTTATATCAGGTCAATATCACACTTTCTCAAGTTATACATATAACTTTTGGTATGAAATAATAATTTTAGACTAAAATCATGTTCCCAAATAATAAAAATATGGTTCTTCAATTACGTACGTATTTTCAGTTTCAGTTTTCAGTTTTGATGATGCGCTAAATTTCCATAAATAAAACAAAACTAATCTTTTACTTTGCAAATAGCTTCTGTCATCTTTAATTTTTTCCTAATTTTGGTTTATTATGCAAATTTGTAAATTCTTAATTCTCACAAATATTTTATTTTTGTACCTCGTAAATGAGAGTCGCGAACCACGGAAACCCAGAATGCAACTTATAAGAGAACGTCCTCAGGTTTCTCACATTAGGATGGGGATTTTTGTGTCGGTCTTTTTTTAAAATTTCCTACTTTTAGAGTCCCTACTTTTACACCCCCTACTTTGGGAGGTGGAACTCACCTTCAACCCGTTTTTCCGCCAATAAAAAAATACGCGTATGTTCGGTTATGCATTACTGCAGCATTTGCAGTAGCAAAAACGTTCAAAATGTACTGGCTGCTGGTCAAGCATTAGCGGCACCAAGGAGCATCGCTGCAAAAGTCCCTTACTGTTAAATGCGTGATCAGCAGACAAATATTGGGCGTTTTAAACGCTTTTGTTTCTGCAAATGTTGCAGTACTGCATGATCGAATATTATATTTCCGCCCCCTACAACATTTATGAAAATTAGAAAAGTCGGTGCCGGCCGGCCACCTGGGGACGTCACCTTGTTGGTCAAAATTAATGTTACAGTTCGTCGCTTGAGAATTGATTTGGCGTATGTGTGTGTACAAATTCATATACCTATACGCCAAATCCATTCTCAGGCGACGAGTTATCTAAATTAATCATAATGCTGAATTCACATTATAGTATATTTTATTTTAGTAACCGTTAACCGTTATATATATGACTTTTATATCTTTGGTGACCCCTAGTGAAATTTCCTGGGAAATATTTTTGTCGAACATTTTAATCCTTAAATGTTTTTTTTGAGAGGACTTTTCAGGTTTTCATCAAAAAAGGGGTCAAATTGTCCCATAAAAAGAAGAACTAAAGGGTTAAAATGTTTTACAGAAATGACCCTTGTAAAATTCTACTCTACAACTTTGCCAATAAGATTTTCCTCAGACATAAATTTTTAACATTTGTCGCACTTAGTATTCAGCTCCCTTCGTCCAAAGTAAGAAAACTTTGACCCACTGTAAAAAAAACAAAAACTGAGACGTGCTGGGCTATAAATTTGTTTTACAAAAATGGTATACACAACACACCCTTTCAGCATTATGTGAGGTGTGGTGGCTATTCTGTTGCAAAAATGCTGTTGGACTGTGTTATGACACCTTGCATAGCCTGACTTGAGATGTAAGTTTTTAGTTCCATATCTCGTGATATTAGTGGTATATGTGACAGTTTTCGAGGACCACTATAATGTTGAAGTCTCTGTAGAGTTTTGGGAGTAGTCAAATGACCAACAAACATTTCTTCTTCAATAAGAAATACTCAGATGACTGCAGGGGCTTTGTGAATCTCGGTCTTTGAATTATACTCCGGATTTCCTGGCCTCGTTAATGGATTTTTAACCCCAAAATCCGCTAGTGGTACAGACATGTTGACCATTACTCCTTTTTTCTTGTCATTTAATTTAATTTTTTTCGTAAATAAAAAAGTTCTTTCTTATGCTGTTATAGTAGCGGATCCAACATTTTCCAAAGGGGATCAATTCAAATTTTTTCATCTCTGTAAGTTTTTTTTTTAATTCATGACTAACTATTATAATATTTATATGAGATTTTCATTGGTAAGGGGGAGACTTTATTCCTAACCCCCTCCTTCCCTCTCCTAGGATCTGCTAGTGCACTCATAAAGTCAAACATTTTGTGTATTCCCAATATTATTTTAAAATATTCAATTATATGGGGATGCATTAATTTTATAAAAAGTAGAAAAAGAAAAACTAAAAGTTCAAGTTGATATATAAAGTAGCATCAATGATAGTGTCATTCAAGTATTGCAGCACAGCAGTGTGCTTAAGCAAATAAAAACGCCCACATTTCAGAAAAACTCCACCCACTTTTAGTATGGAAAAAAATTTCAAAAAAAAAAATTGCATATTTAGAATTGAAAAGGCATAAAAAATACCAAAGAAAATGAAAAAAAAATGTACAACACCAAATACAAAAAATAAAACAAAAAATAATTGACTATTATTGACATACTCTGCACAATGTTGGCAACCCATTAGCCCAACTAAAAATAAATTTTAGATATAAAATATTTCAATTTTAATAGTTTCAGCTTTCTTAGTAAATTAATTTTTTATATACCCTAATAAAAATTCTGCATGGCCATAATGAATTTTTTATTACATCAGCAAATGGGATGGATGGACACTCTAAATTTTCTCCAAGTAGACTAAAGTATGCCAATATTTCTTTAGAAAAATAAAAGTGGAAATGAAAAGCAAAAGAGCGCACCAAAATTTTGTGGTTAAACTAAAATATCTCAACAATTAGTGAACAATCTGAGAAAGAGAAAAAGAGAAAGGACGAGAGACTCAAATATTTAATAGAAGTAAATATCTAGTAGCTCCTATTTGACAAAGAAATTTTATACAGCTGCTGCTTTTCTATGCCCTCAACGCTTTCAGCACCTCACGCCTCCATATGAAACCACACTAACCAATGCGTAAAATGTGTGTACCACACATATACATATGCACAATGCTGAAAATGCAAGCATGTCAACAAAGGATAGTCTAAAATGTTTGAATGTGTGCGTGTGTGTGTGTGTTTCCACAGAGAAAGAGTAAAGCAGCAGGTGCATGTATGTATGTAGCAAGAATGCAGAAGGACATATTTGTATGCGAATGTGTATGTGTATGTGTGTGTGTGTGTGTGGAAATAAAGGACATATACACTCTCACACTTATGTACCCAACTGAGATACGTACATACCACAAATGAAAGAAATTGCAAAGCTTTGACAACAGATAAAACCACAAAAACGCAATGAAATGAAATTAGTAGTCTAGAAGAGTAAGGGTTTTTGAATTATAAAATAGTAGTGAGTGAAAATTCTTGTAACCAAAAAGGTAGTAGGTATGCAGTCGAATTAGAAAGAAAATTTAAGTTAGCAGTAATACAGGCAAAATATTTTGCTGTTTACATTTTTAAATAACTTAGACTAAAAGTTGTAAAAGTTTTTTTTCTGTAGGGAAATGAGGGTATTAGAAATTGGGTTAAAGTAAGTAAATGTGTAAACACATAACTATCTGCATAGAAAATAAAAAAAGAAGCAATTGGCAAGTATAGTGGTTTTGTAACTGGCGTGAAAGTGAATATTTATTCCAGCATTGGAATTATATAATTGCTACTGAGACCAGCAATTGATGCAAAATATTTGGGTACATTCTAGGGCTATGCGATTAATCGTTTAATCAAGAATTCTGAATAATCAAAATGATTGATTAAGCAATTATTCAATTAATCATGATTTTAATTAAGCCAAATTGAAATTAATCGATTAATCAGGCTTTTGATTAATTAGTATAAAATTTCTCGAACAAAATATTCTAATAATTTTTTTTATTTCTAATTTGTTGGATTTTTTTCAATACTTAATTTTTTGCTTTATACGCAACCATTTTCTGCAACGGTGGCACTTTGCCCAACCACGCTCAGCGGTAACATCAAATGACTGGATAGGTCTCCAGGTCTCCTTTGGTTCGATTCCCAAACAGTGAATTATTGCTATAATACATATTAAATTATTTAGACAGCACAGTATGTTAAGATCGTAAGCAAAAAAAAAAATTTCCGGCGAGGCACCGTGGTTCAGAAATCAAAAAAGCTGGACAAAAAATGGCGCGAAGAAAAAAAAAGATTGAAAAAAAATGTTTGGATATTTTGTTCGAATTATTGTATTCAAAATCTTGATTAATCGAATAATTTCAATTTGGATTAATCAAAATCCTGATTAATCGAATAGTTCGTATTTTGATTAATCAATATTAATAATCGAATCGAATAATTGAATAATCAAGCATTTTAATTAATCTGATTTCTTGATTAAACGATTAATTGCACAGCGCTAGCACATTCTTTTAAAAGTATCAAATATTTCGATTTTCAATGACATATTTATTTTTCCCTTTTATTTGCAAAACGGAATTTTTTTATTATTATTTTATTATTTTCTAAATTGTGGGTTTTTATTTCCTATACATTTTCGACATTCAGATGTAAAATATTCAAAAATATACAAATTTTGTCACCTAGACTATTAAAGTTTTTTTTTTATTATAATTTAGAAATCGCAAAAGTAGAGGATTTTCACATTTAAATTAGCTGACCCGGCAGACGTTGTTCTGCCGTTTCTACGAAGAAGCAGGAAAATCGAAGTTTATTTCAATGAAGAAGAATGAAGTTTCTTGATGTTTAAAATTGAACATTGGTAATGACAATTCAAGCTTACAGGACGTACATTGAATTTGGTAAAAATTTTAGATTTAAAAATGAGGCATTAAAACTGGCATTTTTAAAACTATTTAATTTGCAGAAGAATATCAAAGACCGTTCTAATTCGAAAAACTATTTAAAAATATGGATTGATTTGCTATTTATTATATAATTAAAATTTATTATAGAATTTATTACAGCGCCACCTATCGGATTTTGACATAGCTAAGCAAGTTCTTGAGATAGTTCATAAATTAGTAGAAATAATAGTAAAAAATAATAATAAAAAATAATAGTAGAGAAAACTGTAAAAAAGTAGTAAAAAATAGTAGATAGTATTAGTAGAAAATAAGAAAAAATGTATTAAAAAAGTAGTAGAAAAAAATACTAAAATAGTAGTAGAAAATTTTGGTCGAAAAAGTAATAGAAAATAAGAAAAAATGTATTAAAAAAGTTGTAGAAAATAGTACTAAAATAGTAGTAGAAAATATTGGTTGAAAAAGTAGCAGAAAATAAGAAAAATTTGCAGAAAAAAAAATTTTAAAAGTAGTAGAAAATAGTAGTATAAATAGTAGTAGAATTAGTAGTAGAAAAAGTAGCAGAAAATAAAACTGAAGCATGGTGCCACACCCACTAATCCAAACTGAAAGAATTTAAATTTTTGTACCGTACCATAAATGCCTCCTAAGATATCTCATAATGAAAATTCAGGTTATATGAAAGGTGCCACACCTCCTTTGTCAATCCCACCCATATTTTTGTTGTACCATCGCATTGTCAATTTTCGTTATTGTACCAAATTTCTGTACTGTGCTATAAATGGTTCTTGAGATATACCCAAAAAACTATTAGGATTGTATGGGAGGTGCCACGCCCACTTTTCTAAAAGCCATTTTGAATAGCTATGTTTCATCCTCTTGCCTAAGGAAATATATTCTGGAAATATGATTTCAATCGGCCCTGTCTTTCAGATGTCATACACACAAAACTCTACGATTTTATATATATAAAGATTTAGCTGAACATTGCCCTCTTGCGGTAGGTTTTCGCTACTCTCGTTTAAATTTTTCAATTTTGAAGCTCGGTATGGAACAAATTGTGTGTCGAGGTGTAATCGGAGCAAGATGCTTAGTTCCACATTAAAATTTATATGAAAATTGCACTCTAGCGGCAGTTTTTGGAAGCTCACATATAATTTTTTTTTATTTGGACAGTTAAAGTCGGGAAAAAATTAATGAATGAGACTAAAAAAAATGTTTCCAAATTTTGCAAATAATGGAATGTTGCAAATAGATACACTCTAGCGGCAATTTTTTAAAAAAGAACAAATAAATTGACTTGATTACTTTTTTGCATAAGAGAATATAGTAATACATATTTTATAGAATTTTTAATATCTAATTTATAATTATAATTACAAGATTTTTACTACCGTGAAAAAATATTTCTTGCTACTACTTTATTACTTATACCAAAAATTCTCAAAAAAAATCATACATAACTAAACTATAAAACCATCATTATAAGTAGGTAACTTCAAACAAAAAACACCCTACATATCAGAAAAAAAAACAGTTTACCTTCCAACTGCTTTGTAAAATTACACCCAAAGAAAAAAAATAAAAAAAAATCATACCACAAAAGCAAACCACAATGATACCAAGTTTGCAGAACAGAGAAATTCTACTAACAAATGTTACAACAGAGATTTCCACCGACATTGAGAAAAAAAAAGTAAACACTTGTTATAAAGCGTATAAAAAAAAAGTTATAAAAAGAAGACACCAAGGTATAATAGGGGCGAGGAGAAATCCGTGATGCTCATTTTTATGCGCAAATAGAAACAGGCTGGTTCCTGTATATGTATGTAAGCGTTGCCTGAATGGCTTGGCCTGACTGCCTAGTTGGCTGATTGTGTAAATCCTTATAGGAAGATTAAAACTGCCAAAGGCTACACTAGAAACTATAACAACAACAACAACAAAGACTACTCTACTAATACAACAAAACAAATTCAACTTCTTTGTACTGCAGCAGCAATGTTCTACAACGATTTTTCTTCATTTTTGTTATAATCACATACACACAAACACAAACACATTTCTACATGCATGTGTGTGTTTGTGCGATTGTCTGTACGATATTTCTTTCCCCAACAACATAATAATGGCCATTTGAAAACTATTATACCCATGAGAATCATTGAATCTATATCAAAAGGAATGAAACTATGCAAGATACAAACACAATCACACATAAATACAAAAACACATTCATAGATCCAATCTAAAGTGTACATTGTACACACTCATAGACATACATAAAGTTACCAAAAAAAAAATAGAAACACATGAAAAAAAAAGGAGAGAGAAAAAAAAATAGGAAAAGCAAGGCAACCTTACTACAACATTTAGTACTATATTTAATGTTACCAAAGAGATTTAACTATACTTTATATGTATGAAAGCCAAATGCATACATCTCCTTTGTGAGTGTGTGATTGTGTGTGTGTGTGTGTGTATAACTCCAAAACGCTTGTAGTTAAACGAGCTTCAAGTGTGTCTAATGTCAAAGAGTTGAAAAATCAGCAATGCATGTATGAATATGTGTGCATATGTGTGCGTATTGAAGCAAAACAACAACAGAAAATACTTTTTTTTTTTTTTTGAAAGCTATAACGAAAGAGCTAAACCAAACAAAAAAGCTTAGTATCAAATTTCATTAAGCTCCATAAATGAAAAAAAAAAAAAAAAAAACAAAAAGGAGTGCAATGAGTAAGCATTGATGGTAGTTAGTAGTAGGTAGTAGAAACTTTTACATTCTACTACTATGTATGCATGTCTACATACCTTTATCCAAACGAAACCAAACAATGTTGTACACTCTACTTAACTTATTCGCTTGTGAAACACTAAAATAGCCTTTTCAAATTTTCATTTCTCCTAGATAGTTAGTACTTTTTTTTTTTTTTGTTTGCAGCATTGCAAATAGTATCTAGATACTACATATTGCATAATACCTTTACTCGTAGCAGTTGTTGTGTATTGTTAACAAAGTTTCCAACAAAGAAAAAAAAAAAAAAAAGTGATGCAAAAAAAAAGTAGTGAAAAAAAGAGCACACAAATTTGAAATTCAAGCAGTTGCAACAAAATTTCATTTTGAGTGACAACTACAAAATTGAATCAACTAACTTGTTCGTTCTTTCATTTTTTTTTTTTTTTTTTTTGTGATAATTTTTCACACCACTCTGTTAAAGTGTTGTGTTCAATAATCTACTTAGATTAGTCATATGTAAATATAAGATTAGAAAAATATTCTAAATAAATTATAAGAAATGGGAATAGAGTTTTTATCAGTACGACCCGCTCTCCTAGTATTTTCTGTTTGAGGGAGCGGGTTGTAATAAAATTCTTTCTTTTTTTGCCAAGATTTCTTATTGATTTTTAGACCCGAGAAGAAGAGGGAAGATTTAATGCTATTGCTCTTCCTCCCGTCTCTCCCCTCACATTAAATTAATATCCTAGATACTGAAAAAATGAGAATATAGTTATAAATAAAATATAGTCTGATTTTTCATATATTTTTCTAGTAAAAAAACATAGATAAAAATTAATTTTTTGTTTTTCTACTAATTTCTGGAGTTAGGAGAGAAAAGGAATGCTCAGTGCTAATATCTCAACCTCTTCCCCCTCCCTCGATTTCTATAAATTGAGCACCAAATAACAGCTAAATATTTAGAAAACTAACACATGAAGATTTAATGTTGAAAACTTTTATAGTCAAGGAGATATGGTGGTGAAAACTAGATCAAATTTTACTACTCATTAATAAGGAAACTTCAAAAATTACCCAAAAATTTTCATAAATTTTCCCAATCCAAAGAAGCTTTTAAAAATTTAAAACTATTTAATTCATTCTTATTTCATAAATATTTTTTTGTTCATTCCTCAAAAAATATTTATTTAACTAATCATAAAATTTTGTCTATTTTGTCCAACTGATTATTCTATAATACGAGTATAAAAATAATAAACACAAAGTGCTTGCCTGGATTCTCAACAGGCTACTGTGACGTCATAGCAGTAATAAATTTTTTTCATTCTTAAGCAAAAATTAAGAAAATCGGTGCAGTAGATCAAGCCATACTATATGTTAAGCAACTCTACATTATTTTTACTAAGTTAATTCCACTCTAGCGGCATATTTTAAAACCTCCACTTAAGCTATGACATAAAATATTAAGTTTTTCTATATTTTTAACTTTATTAAACCCATACACTATCATTTCGTTATTTTCTACACTATTCTTTCCATTTTCTATACATTTTCTACATACAAATGTAGAATATTCAAAAATACACAAATTTTCTTAAGCAAAAAATAAACAAAATCGGTTTAGTAGATCAAGCAATACTATATGTTAAGCAACTCTACATTAACTTTACTAAATAAGTTCAACTTTAGCGACATATTTTGTAACCTCCACTTAAGCTATGATATAAAATATTAAGTTTTTCTATATTTTTAACTTTATTAAACCCATACACAATGATTTCGTTATTTTCTACACTATTCTTTCCATTTTCTATGCATTTTCTACATACAAATGTAAAATATTCAAAAATACACAAATTCTCTCAACATTTGTGACTCATTCTCTTTTCTCTCCTAACACATCCTGCCACTATTACATTATACTCTTACAGCTACGTTTTTTTTTTTTTTTTGTTATTCACAACTTTTGTCTTAGAAAACAATTGCTTAATTGAATACAGAAACAAACGAGAGAGATGTAAAAAAAAGTAGTTACAAAATGGAAATGAAAACATTTTACTAAATGAAAAAATGCAGCTTTTTGTTCTCCTGCAAGACGCTATAACCAAAGTAAAGGAATATAAGGACATTGGTAAAATGTTTACTTAGCTTTCTATAGTTTAAAACTGAACTAAGTAGTCAGCAAATGTTCCTAGTAACAGCAGCTGAGGCAAGATCTGTGGAGGTAAGCAAAAATATTTTTGAAGAAGAACACCGAGTTTTACTTTCTTATAAAGAAGATTTTTAGAAAAAGGGAGGATAGACCTAAAGAAAAATTATGTCAAGTTTAATAGGTTAAATTTCTATTATAGAACTATGAATAAAACTGGTGATTTCGAATTTTCTTAAATTTACGTAGAGTAGTAAGCAGTCGTTGTTGCCTTGTTTTTATACTCTTCCATAGTGATACTGAATTTAAATTTAGAAATTTTGAACAATGTCAAACCGATTACGATTAGAAAGCAAATGTATTCGTGTATGTGTGGGAGTAAAACTGAATTTGCTTGCTATAAAAGAAAATTTTTGTTTTAAAATTTTTGAGAAAATTTTATATCTTTCATTTCGTTTTTGCAGTTATTTGGCCACTTTACATACATAGTATGCAGACAGACAGACAGACAGTTTTGTTGCTATTTGCTTTTTATGCAAACATTTTGTTATTTTTTGCTATTGTGACAGTATTGCAAAAATCACTGTGCATGCACATTCACAAGAATATATTGTGTTTTTAAGTGTGCTTGTTTGTGTATGTGAGTGAGTGTGTATGTGTTTGAAAATAATTGAATTTTACCATTTAAAGCATAAGAGAGTTTCACACAATCTTAAAATATTTGGACATTTTTTAAATTGCTTTAGTTTGATTTATTGTATTTTTTGAGATTATTGATTGACTCAATTAAAAATTTGTTGATTTAACATAATTTTTTTTCAATAATTGAAGATAGTTTAATAAAACAAAATGTAATTATATTTTTTATAACATTTTAAAATTTTACAAATCTATTTATTTCAACAAAATGAATTAATTTAAAAAATTAGCAAAAATTCTTTGAAAATTGAAAACAAAACAATATCCAAATAGACAAAACGTTTTGAAAATGGTCAAAACGCTCGGAAAACGGACAAAATTAATTGGACATTAGCAAAAATCTGTAAAAATGGACAATATTTTTGGAAAACGGACAAAATTATTTGAAAATTGACAAAACTCAGTAAAAATGGACAAAAACCCTTAAAAATTGATAAAAATTTCTCTGAAAATTTACAAAACTCTCTCAAAAAAGATAAAACATTTCGAAAAAGAGCAAAATTCTTTGAAAATTAACAAAACTATTTCCAAATAGACAAAACGTTTTGGAAATGGACAAAACGTTTTGAAAATAGACAAAACGTACTGAAAATAGACAAAACGTACTGAAAATAGACAAAACGCTCGGAAAACGGACAAAATTATTTGAAAATTCGCAAAAATCTGTAAAAATGAGAAATATACTTGGAAAACGGACAAAATTATTTGAAAATTGACAAAACTCAGTAAAAATGGACAAAAATCTTCAAAAATTGATAAAAATTTCTTTGAAAATTTACAAAACTCTCTGAAAAAAGATAAAACATTTCGAAAAAGAGCAAAAATTCTTTGAAAATTAACAAAACTATTTCCAAATAGACAAAACGTTTTGAAAATGAACAAAACGCTTGGAAAATGAACAAAAATTGTCTAGAATTCTGTGAAAATGAACAAAATTTATTTGAAAGTTGTCCAGAATTCTGTAAAAATGGACAAAATATTTTAAGAATTGATAAAAAATTTCTTAGAAAATAGATAAAACTTTTCGAAAAATACCAAAATTCTTTGAAAACTAACAAAAATATTCGAAAATAGTCAAAACGCTTAGAAAATGTACCAAATTAATTAAGAATTGGCAAAATTCTGAAAAAATGGACAAAATACTTGAAAAACGGACAAAATTAATTGAGAATTGGCAAAACTCTCTAAAAATGGACAAAATACTTTTAAAATTGATAAAAATTTCTTTGAAAATCTCCAAAACTCTCTGAAAAAAGATAAAACATTTAGAAAAAGAGCAAAATTCTTTGAAAATTAAGAAAACTATTCGAAAATAGGGAAAACGTTTTAAAAATGAGCAAAACACTTTGAAAATTGACAAAATTAATTGAAAATTGGCAAAATTAATTGAAAATTGAGAAAATTAATCAAAAGTTGGCAATATTAATTGAAAATTGGTAAAATTCTGTAAAAATAAGCAAAACACTTGGAAAATGGGCAAAATTAATTGAGAATTGGCGAAACTCTCTAAAAATGGACAAAATAATTTCAAAATGGACAAAATACTTTTGAAATGGATGAAACTGTTTGAAAACTGATAAAACTCTTTGAAAATTAGTAAGATTCTTTGAAAATTAACAAAAACATTTGCAAATTGACAAAATTTAAAATTAACAAAAATTATTGAGGATAGATAAAATATATTAAAAACAAACAAAAAGTCCCCTTAAAAAACCGATTAAAAAATGGTTCGTCCATTAATTGAAAATAGACAAAACTCAGTAAAAATGGAAGAGATACTTCAAAAATAGACAAAATACTTTGAAAATTAACAAATCATTTTTGAAATGAAAAAAGTTCTTTGAAAATGTGCAAAACTCTCTGAAAAAATATAAAATAAAAAAATGTTGAAAATGAGTAAAAGTTCCACCAATTAATCTAAATTATCTCTAGCTTGCATTTTTCCATTTAAAAAAAAAAACATAAAAAAAATATGTTTGACAATATAAAATAACTAGCAAATTTTTAGAGCAGGTTTAATTTTCTGTATAGAATTTTATGAGGAATATTTTTCAAGCACGTATAAATCAATTTTTAAGAGTCCTTTGTAACTCTTTTGAAGAAAAGTCACAAAGAATTTATTAAACTTATGCATAAAGAAATAATATGTATTTAAAAACACATTCATTAGAGTAATTACTAAATTTGCTAAAGACTCAGCTGACAACTCAGCTATATTCTCTGCAGAATTTCTCTTGAGTCTGCTCTAACGATTTCTAAGATTTCCTCAAAACTTTTAAGCCTTCTCCAACAAACTTCCCTCAAGGACTCGTAAAAACTTTTTATTTGTGTGTTTCGCTGATTAGCTACACCAACAACTTTTCACTTCATAATTCTCTGCTTTCAACATATATTTTTGTTTGTTTTCTATCTTTTACTACAAATCTCTTCTTAGAAAGCATTTTACATTTATTATACATACACATTCATTAGAAACATTCAACAAAGCAAAAGTAAAACAAAATTTACCAACTCACTTGTTACGTTAGCAACAACTTCCTTTTAATGCTTTTTCATTCATGTTGAAATGAAAATGATAAAAAGGAAGAAAAAAAAAAAAAGCATCAGTAAAGTTTGTAAATGTACCACAATTAGGCTTCTTCTTTTTCATAGATTTGTTAATTTTTTTTTTTTTGCTCGCGCTTTTGTTGCCTTTTTTGTTGCTGTTGCTATTGCTGTCTCTTCATTTTTCTATAGTACTTTGCTTTTCACCACCTCCACTATATTTTGCTTGCTACTTTGCGCTTCAATTGCCGCATAAAAGTTGAACACACTTACGGTATTTAAACAAATACAATGGCAACATTCACAGAAAAATTCACTGTTAACACATATACATACATAGACACACACACACACTTGTATATGGTACGAAAGCAAAGAGACAGCCATCACATCAACACATCCGCACACACACACACACACACACACACTCATCACATCACATGCTGATACATTTACATGCACATGCTTACGTTTGAACATCCTTTTTGGATTAACAACATTTAGAGCATCTGCATTTGCTGCTTTTCCCTCTACCAGTTCGCCCGTCTCTCCCTCTCTTTCTCTCTCTCACTCGCCTAAATTTTCTTTTTGTATGTTTGTGTGTCGGTGTTATTGCAACATGTCGATGTTGCAAATTCAACGTTGTAAAAAAATAGAAATGTAATGCAACTATGACAGCAGCTGCTGCTGTTGCTCCGCTGAAAGTGTTGCTGGCATTATGCCATTTCAATTTTTCTTTTTTTTTTTTTTTTGCTTGTGCGAAATTTTTTTGTGTGTAGCATTTTGAGTGATGCGCAAAACGAAAATTTTTGTTCATTTATTTTTTTTTTTTTTTGTGATTTCTTTTTTTTTTCAAAAGAAATTTAAGTGAGAAATTTTCGGTATTGAAATTGAAGATGAAATTGTTTGATTGAACAAAAAAAAAAAAAAAAAAGAAGCAAAATGAATGAATGCATGAGTAAATGAATTGAATGTGTTGTAGTAAATGTATGTGTGTATGTGTTACTGTATAAATAAATAATAAATAAATAATTTTTGTGCATATATCAAATTCAGCATTTAAATCTCCAAAAATAAGTACTTCAAGTGTCCTTCATCTGCTTGAACCCCTCTCTCCTCTCCCTCAATTTTGTATGCTTCATTTTGCTACTTTTTGATGCTGTTGGTATTATTTTTGATCTCATAAATATTTATTATATATGCAAGCATATATGTGAATAGATATTGTATTTTTATATTGTACATACATACATATATGAGTGAGTATATGCTGGAGTTAGTCTCGCTCACAAAAAGAAAATTAAATTATGTTTTTCCATGGAAAAAATATAAAGACAAAAATATGCACAAATATATTTACAAACACATGCACATTATTTATAAGGAACTGAATTGAGTTCAAAAGAAAGTATACGAAATTGATTTTCTTGTGAGAGAAATTTTAAATTGGAATTACTTTAAATATTTGATTTTTTTCTTTTCAATTCAAAGAGTGAATATGAATTTTCATTTTAAAATTTCCAAGTAAACTTTTTTTTTATTAAAATCTCATTTGGAAAATAAGCATAATTTTTTTAGGAAAGTTTCTGATGGAAAGAGGGGGAAAAAACTTTCAGCAAGGTCAATACTTAATAAGCTATAAAGTTAAATAAATAACGAATGTAGTTAAATTGTTGTAATATGAAGTAAAAAAATGGGGGAAAACGGCTTAATAAAAACTTATGTTAAATTATAAAGCGGCACAAGAATTCACTACTATATCGATCAACGCTAACTTAACAGTCAAGACCAGTTGAGAAATGTGGTGGTTTAAGGTTTTTCGGCCCCTTTAAAAATACACTGACACAAGAGTCGCGATCATAATTGCTAAGATATTTGTTTGGAAAGAGGGGGGAAAGGGGCACTTTATCCCTAAACCTCTTTTGCCTCTCAATTCAGATGAATTCAAGACAGGAAAAATAGATATCAAGTTAGATACGAGTAAAATCAAAACACTTGAAGTCGAGTCAGAAAACATCAAGTGAAAATGAAATCCAGTCAGATGGCAGGAAGTCAGATGAAACCAAGTCATATGAAGTCAAGTCAAATAAAATACAGTCGAATGAGCTTATGTCAAATCAAATAAAAAAATCAGATCCATCCAGATCCAAACAAGTCAAATGGAATCGAGTTTGATTAGATCAAGTCAATTGAAATCAAGTCAAATTAAATCCAGTCAGATGACAGCAAGTCAGATGATCTGAAGACTAATGAAATCAAAACAAATAAAATCCAAGTCAAATGAAACCAAGTCAAATGAAATCAAAATACAGTCGAATGAGCTTATATCAAATCAAATAAAAAAATCAGATCCATCCAGATCCGATCAAGTCAAATGGAATCGAGTTTGATTAGATCAAGTCAAGACAAGACAAGTTTGATTAAAACAAGTCAAATGAAATAAAATCAAATGAAATCAAGTCAAATCAAGTGATCTCAAGTCAAACGAAATCAAGTAAAATTGAATCCAGTCATATGACAGCAAGTCAGATGATCTCAAGACTAATGAAATCAAAACAAATAAAATCCGGTCAAATGAGATGAGGTCAAATAGATTTAAGTTAGATGAAATCAAGTCAAATGAAATCAAATCAATTGAAATCAAGTCAAATTAAATCCAGTTGGACGAGCTTAAGTTAAATCAAAACAAAAAAATGTAAGCCAGTCAGATCCGATCAAGTCAAATGGAATCGAGTTTGATTAAAACAAGTCAAATGAAATCAAATCAAATGAAATCAAGTCAAATTAAATCCAGCCAGATGATCAAGTCAAATGAAATCAGGTTAAATGATATCAAGTCAAATTAAATCCAATCAGATGACCTCAAGTCAAATGAAATCCAGTCAGATGGCCTCAAGTCAAATTAAATCCAGTCAGATGACATCAAGTCAGATGATCTCAAGTCTAATGAAATCAAAACAAATAAAATCCAGACAAATGAGATGAGGTCAAATAGAATTAAGTAAGACGAAATCAAGTCAAAATCAAGTCAAAATAAATCCAGTTGGATGAGCTTAAGTCAAATCAAAACAAAAAATGTAAGCCAGTCAGATCCGATCAAGTCAAATGGAATCGAGTTTGATTAAAACAAGTCAAATGAAATCAAATCAAGTCAAATAAAATTCAGTCAGATGGCCTCAAGTCAAATTAAATCCAATCAGATGACAGCAAGTCAGATGATCTCAAGACTAATGAAATCAAAACAAATAAAATCCAGACAAATGAGATGAGGTCAAATAGAATTAAGTAAGATGAAATCAAGTCAAATGAAATCAAGTCAAAATAAATCCAGTTGGATGAGCTTAAGTCAAATCAAAACAAAACAATGTAAGCCAGTCAGATCCGATCAAGTCAAATGGAATCGAGTTTGATTAAAACAAGTCAAATGAAATCAAATCAAGTCAAATGAAATCCAGTCAGATAGCCTCAAGTCAAATTAATTCCAGTCAGATGATAGCAAGTCAGATGATCTCAAGTCTAATGAAATCAAATCAAATAAAATCCAGACAAATGAGATAAGGTCAAATAGAATTAAGTTAAAATTAAATTAAATCCAATCAGATGACAGCAAGTCAGATGATCTCAAGTCTAATGAAATCAAATCAAATAAAATCCAGACAAATGAGATAAGGTCAAATAGAATTAAGTTAAAATCAAGTCAAATGAAATTAAGTCAAATCAAAACAAATAGAATTCAGTCAGGTCCGATGAACTCAAATGGAATCGAGTTGGATGAAATCAAGTCAAATGAAATTAAGTCAAATTAAATATTTTCAGATGATCAAGTCAGATGGCAAGAAGTCAAATGAAATCATGTCAGATGAAAGCAATCAGATGAAAAAAATCAGATGAAATCAAATGAAATCATGTCAAATGAAAAAATGTAGATGAAATAAAACTAGATAAAATGAAATCCAGTCAAATGCGAAATCAACGAAATCAAGTAAAATTAAATCCTGGCAGAGAATTTGATCAATATTGCATTAGCATAACTCGTTATTTGTGAAACCTGGCGGCAATTAAGTTTCATGTCGTAATTTCTTAATCAGTTCGTAGCATATTTCTGTAAAATGAACTATTTAGATTTGTTCATTTCTTAAGTACTACCCAAACGCAAATGTATTGATCTAGTCGATTTTTTTTTTGCAATCGTTGAACTTTGCAGCTTCGCAACTCCATTGTTTTAAGAATAATTATACTATTATTTTTTTTATTATATTAAAATATTTATTTATTTTCGTAATTTAACAGAAATATAACAAAAAATTCGATTACTTCATGGTATTTTCTAAAAAAAAAAATGAAAAACATGTGCAATGCAAAAGAATTGATCTAGTTAACTAGCAATTTGTCTTCTCTTTTGTGTTCTTTATATTTAGAAATATTTGTCTTTTCTTTTGTTTTCTTTGTTCACATTGAAAATTAAAATCACGCGCAATATTCCAATTTCGGCAGAAATTCGCGAAATAATAATATGTAAGTGCAATTCACGGTTTTCGGCTTATAAAATTGCGAAGGATGTCAATTTGTCATTTGCGTCAGTCCAAAATATAATCAATTTATGTAAAAAACCAGAAAATATGAAAATTAAAAAGAAATATGGGTGAAACGATTGCAAAAAAAAAAAAAAAAAATACTAGATCAATACATTTGCGTTTGGGTAGTAGATTTTGTTCATTTTCGACTTTTTTGGTTCTGCTTTATTTGACTTAATTTCATCTGTTTTAACTTCATTTGATTTAACTTCATGTTATTTGACTTTACCTGTCTTTGTTTCAACTGATTTAAATTCAGCTGTTAGGATTTCATCTGGCTTATTTTCAGCAAATATTTGAATTTTTATATATTTCTTGCTCTAAAAATGTCTTGTTTTTCTATTTCAATATATTTTTGACAATCAACGTATACAAAAATATATAAAAACTAACGATTACTTTATTCAGTAAATATTCAATCTAATATTTGATCATAAATTCACAAATCTCAACGAAATTGAAAGTTTCTCGTTTTTTTTTTTTTTTTTCTTTGGTTAAATTCAATTATAAGTTTGATTTGATTTGTTGAATTTTTCATGCAAGAATATCTGCATAAAAAATTCAATTTTCAAATTTCTAGTTTTTATTTTTCATATTTTTCTCTATCTCTTAATTTTCCATCCATTTGCATTTCTAAGGAAGTTTCTTAGCATATAATTTGACAACGTGTTGACTATGTATGTAGAATAGTTGAGACTAAAAACTGTCAAAACTTTTTGACAATGTCAATGTGAGAAAAAAAAAACTGAATGTGTAAAATGAAATACATAATCCTTGAGAATTTCTATAGAGAGAGAGAGATACAGAGAAAGTGAAAATATATTTAGTTTCTACAAAAAATTTCTTAGTAAATAAATTAAGCTTATCTTTACTTCAGTCAGACAGCATTTTTTATTGCACAATTGAATCCTATGAGATTTTAGTAAATAGTAACATCAACCAAGATTATTTAAATGCATGATTGCTTGAAATCCTTTTTTAAGCACTTTGCATATATTCTCTATAAATTTTATCGTTTCGATTGACTTAAAGTTCGCACGTGCGAAGCAAAGTTTAATTTCTTCAATGTCATCACGTAAATACATATGAATGCATACACACACACACACACACATACATATGTGTATGTATCATACACTTGTGTAAGTATGTATTTATTATTAGATCTACTTAATAGTAGTTGGAAGTAGTTCATTTTACTTAAAACAATAGCATTTGCTGTTTGCTTAGCTTAAGATTATTCGATTTTCGCATTATTTAGTTGACAAAAATAAAGACGATACACATTAGTTCAAATACACATACACATGCACTTACTATACATATTTATACATGTTTGTATCTAGTAACCCACATAAATATCTATAGAAATCTATATGTATGTAGATGTAAGTATTACAATTTAATAGGATTTTCTTCTATATATTTGTAGATGCTTACATTGAAAATGATTTGGCATTCATACGCACTCACAAGTAAATACGTGCTTTTGTGTACACCTTCATTGACAAATTGTCATAGAAAAATACCTAGTAGGGAATATAATCAAAACAGAGTATGAGAAATTAAATTTTTTCAACTTAATATTTATGTTCTTGAAAACAGTAAAATGAAAATTTAACATTTCTCTCGATTTATTTCAATCTAACTCCATCAGATTTTAAAAAATTTGCCTTGACTTCATCTGATTGGATTTAACCCATTAAGGACGGGAGGGCCACAATTTCAAAGCTCATTTAAGTGGCTCCGTTAACTATGAAAACGAACTTAAAAAATTTGAGCCTTTTCATTTTCTATGCAAAATTTTATGAACTTTCGAAGTCTGCAGTCAAAAAAAAAAAAAAATAAAAATTCAAATTTTTTTAAATTATTTTCGGAATGAAATCATCAAGAAATACCTCTATTTGATAAAATTCCAGCGTCCATACAGCCTCAACTTCAAAATGTATCACTTTGTGTTTCAAAATTTAGCGTGTAAATATGACAAATCGTCGCCTGAGAATTGATTTGGCGTATATGCATACGAATACTTATACACATACGCCAAATCAATTCTCAAGCGACGAAATGGCGGCTTGAACGCGAAAAGTCGCTTCAAAACTTTCAAGAATTTTTTACATAAGACGGGTGAACTTTAGAAAAAAAATTTATAGAGCAAAAACTTCTTAAAATTCATCAAAGGATACATTCTAATTTTTTTCAGAATTTTCGAACGATTTTTTTAATTTTTAAGTTCGTGAAATTGCGGCCGTCCCGTCCTTAATGGGTTAAACTGGCCGGACTTCATCTGATTTGAGTTTATCTGCATTGACTTCAACTTTTTTGAATTTTTCTCATTTGATTTCATTTGACTTCATTTGATTAAGCTGATCTGACTCTACCTTGGATTTGATCTGACTTGGCTACGTCTGACATGATTTCATCGGACTTGATTTCATCTGACTTGGTTTCACTTGACTTGGTTTCATCTGACTACTGTATAATAAATAATAATAAATAATAATAATAAATAATAATAAATAATAATAAATAATAATAAATAATAATAAATAATAATAAATAATAATAATAAATAATAATAAATAATAATAAATAATAATAAATAATAATAAATAATAATAAATAAAAATAAATAATAATAAATAATAATAAATAATAATAAATAATAATAAATAATAATAAATAATAATAAATAATAATAAATAATAATAAATAATAATAAAAAATAATAAATAACAATAAATAATAATAAATAATAATAATAATAATGAGCTCAGTTTGGTTTTTGAGAGCAAACATAAAGTTGCATTAATTTTCGTTCCCATTTTCTGGCGCTCTTTGCATGCAATTGAAAGTTTTACGCTCAATTGAAGCAGTTTTATGCACCATACACATTGACGACGGCAGCTACACGACTACATCTGTCAAATTATAAAAACAACATATTCTTATGGAGACGATTATTTTAGCGACGACACGACCACCGACTACAATTATGGCTGTAGTCAATTTTAAATCTATTTCTAATTTGGCAAGCTACAGAGAGAGAAGAGAGTTTGCTTTTGTTGTTTTGGCTGCGTTTGCTGCAGGTGGTGCCGCTTCTATTGTGTTTAGTAGCTGACTACACGGCGACAGTTGTAGCAGACAGAATTGGACCCATAATAAGATCATTTAGACAAAGACTATTGAACTTTTTTCTCTCTCTCTCTATTACTTGATAACATCGCTAGCCTATTTCTTACTGGGTATAAAAACACTCATAAGTTTAACTCTCTTTTTATCATAAAAATGCAATCAGTTCTTATTTTTTATTTTCTGTTTATTTTCGTATTTGTTTACTGCATTTTTTTGTTCGTATTTTAAACAAGACAATTTCCGTATTGATTGCTCTCAAATCGAATCGTATAAAAGATTTCGTCTAATTTGCATTTGTGATTTACTTAATTTCGTATACTTTATACATTTCAATTCAGTATTTCTGAATTTTTCAGAGCATATTTTTTTTTAATGCTGAAAAAGTCTTCATTATTAGCCTAAGATATCTAAGAATTTGTTGTGCTATGCGATTTTTTGAATCGTAAACACTTTATATTTTTTTTTTTTAGACTTTAGTCTAAACAAAAATTTTATGCTAACGCCAACAGAATTGAGAAGAAGAGATACTCATGTAATCTTGTATCCTTTCTCCTTTTTTTCGCTCGCTTGAGTATATAAATCCCTTTGCTATTTTACATTATTTCCTTTTTGTTTTTTTTTTCGGTTGTATTTTCGTATAGTTGTTTTTGTTATTGTCTTTATTGTATTGTTTTTCGTTGTTGTTCCTTTTGTTTTTTTTATTTTAGAGTGTTTGGCTCATAAAATTTTACGATCGACTTTTGATTATTTGCTTTTGTTTTTCACTACGAATGCCACTCTCTTTCACAAATATAAAAAACACAAAATATATATATATATATGTATATGAAAACAAAGAGCAAACGAGGGAAAAAATAAATAAATATAAAATAAAATAAAAAATTATTTCTTTTGTCAATTGAGTTTTATATTTGGCAAGTAAAAAATAAAAAAACAAAAAAAGGATACAATGAAAATCGATTTTGATATTCTTATCAAGAAGGTTATAAAATGTTATTTATTTTTCTTCTGACTCTCTCTTTGTGTGTATATGAATGTGTGTATGCTCGGCATGTACTACTATTCGAAGAAACCAAAGCTCGACATAGAAATGTATAAACTTTCAGTGACATTGAGTAGCTAAGTAGAGTTGAAAGATAGTAGACTTGATGAAAAAACAAAAACTGATTAAAAGAATACTGATTAGAGCAGCGAGAAAATAAAAAAGAAAAAAAAGTGCAGCAAAACGAAGAAAGGATATTAGAACATGCCAGACTTAAGCTTTTAAAATAAAGCAAAAATATTAAGGAGCCGAACTAATGAAAAAAACCAAAAAACAAAAAAACAAAATTAAAAATCACCAACTTTTTAAGACATTTTTCTAAACTACTAGCGGATCTATAGATTTCAAAAGGTTTCTTAAAAAATAAAAAATATTTCTAAGATATTTATCCCTAAATGAATAGAAAGTTTTATACTAGCATCTTATTTACCTTGGCCTCAATTGGCCTGACTTCATTTGCCTTGAATTCATCTTACTTCATTTGATTTGATTCCATATAAGTGATTTCAACTGGCCTAATTCTATCTGCCTTGGTTCGGTCTAACTTCGTTTTACTTGACTTTTTTCATCTCACCTGGTTTCATTTGACCAGGGTTTGTCTAGCTTTTTATCGGGTTTAGTTTCCTCTTGGTTTCATTTAACTTTGCTTCGTTTGATTTGGTTTACTCTGATTTGGTTACATCTGATTTGGATTACTCTAACTTGGTTTAGTTTCAATTGGTTTCCCTTGATGTGGCTTCATTTGATTTGGTTTCGATTTACTTGATTTCATTTGACTTTTTTTCATCTGACATGGTTTCCCCTAACTTGGTTTTCTCTGATTTGTTTTTCTCTGATATGGTTTCATCAGGTTTGATTTTAACTGGCTTGATTTGACATGGTTTCGTCTGACTTATTTTTGTCTGACTTGCTTCCAACTGACTTGGTTTTCTCTGATTTGTGTTCATTTGATTTGGTTGACTTGGTTCTATCTGACTTGGTTTCCTTTATTTAAGTTTCGTCTGACTAGGTCTCGCCTGACATGGTTTCATCTAATTTGGTTTTACTTGACATGGATTGGTCTGACTAATTTTCACCTGCTTTAGTTTCGTGTGATTTTGACTGACTTGGTTTCCTCTGACTTGAATTCATTTGAATTGATTCCGACTGATTTGGTTTCGTCTGACTAGGTCTCATCTAATATGGTTTCATCTAATTTGTTTTTATTTGACATGGTTTAGTCTGACTAATTTTCACCTGCTTTAGTTTCGAGTGATTTCGACTAACTTGGTTTCCTCTGATTTGATTTCATTTGATTTGGTTCCTACTGACTTGATTTCATCTGACTGCTTTCGTCTGACATGGTTTCATCTGATTTGGTTTTAACTGACTTGATTTGGTTTGACATGTTTTCGTCTGACTTATTTTTGTCTGACTTGCTTCCAACTGACTTGGTTTTCTCTGATTTGAGTTCATTTGATTTGGTTGACTTGGTTCTATCTGACTTGATTTCCTTTATTTAGGTTTCGTCTGACTAGGTCTCGCCTGACATGGTTTCATCTAATTTGGTTTTACTTGACATGGTTTAGTCTGACTAATTTTCACCTGCTTTAGTTTCGTGTGATTTCGACCTACTTGGTTTCCTCTGATTTGAATTCATTTGATTTGGTTCCGACTGACTTGATTTCATCTGACTGCTTTCGTCTGACCTGGTTTCATCTGACTTCTTTCATCTTACTTGGTTTTCATTAACTTGGTTTTATCTGACTTGCTTCCGTCTGACATGGTTTCATGTGATTTGGGTTTAACTGAATTGATTTGATTTGTCATGGTTCCGTCTGACTTATTTTTGTCTGACTTAGTTCCAACTGACTTGGTTTTCTCTGATTTGTGTTCATTTGATTTTGTTGACTTGGTTCTATCTGACTTGATTTCCTTTATTTAGGTTTTGTCTGACTAGGTTTCGCCTGACATGATTTCATTTAATTTGGTTTTACTTGACATGGATTGATCTGACTAATTTTCACCTGCTTTAGATTCGTGTGATTTCGACTGACTTGGTTTCCTTTGACTTGAATCCATTTGATTTGATTCCGACTGATTTGGTTTCGTCTGACTAGGTCTCATCTAACATGGTTTCATCTAATTTGTTTTTATTTGACATGGTTTAGTCTGAATAATTTTCACCTGCTTTAGTTTCGTGTGATTTCGACTAACTTGGTTTCCTCTGATTTGATTTCATTTGATTTGGTTCCGACTGACTTGATTTCATCTGACTGCTTTCGTCTGACATGGTTTCATCTGATTTGGTTTTAACTGACTTGATTTGGTTTGACATGGTTTCGTCTGATTTGTGTTCATTTCTCTGATTTGTGTTCATTTTATTTGGTTGGCTTGGTTCTATTTGACTTGGTTTCCTTTATTTAGGTTTCGTCTGACTAGGTCTCGTCTGACATGGTTTCATCTAATTTGGTTTTACTTGACATGGTTTGGTCTGACTAATTTTCACCTGCTTTAGTTTCTTGTGATTTCGACTGACTTGGTTTCCTCTGACTTGAATTCATTTGATTTGGTTCCGACTGATTTGGTTTCATCTGACTAGGTCTCGTCTGACATGGTTTCATCTAATTTGGTTTTACTTGACATGGTTTGGTCTGACTAATTTTCACCTGCTTTAGTTTCTTGTGATTTCGACTGACTTGGTTTCCTCTGACTTCAATTCATTTGATTTGATTCCGACTGATTTGGTTTCATCTGACTGCTTTCGTCTGACTTGGTTTCCTCTTATTTGAATTTATTTGATTTGATTCCGACTGATTTGGTTTCATCTGACTGCTTTCGTCTGACTTGGTTTCCTCTTATTTGAATTTATTTGATTTGATTCCGACTGACTTGGTTTCATCTGACTGCTTTCGTCTGACCAGGTTTTATCTGACTTTTTTCATCTTACTTGGTTTCCACTAACTTGGTTTTATCTGACTTGCTTCCGTCTGACATGGTTTCATCTGATTTGGTTTTAACTGACTTGATTTGATTTGACATGGTTTGCTCTTTTCAACTGCTTTAGATTCGTTTAACTTGGTTTCAACGGCTTGGATTCTTTTGATTTGTTTTTTTCTAACTTGGTTTTGTCTGACTAGGTTTCGTTTGACTATGTTTCGTCCGAGTTGGTTTTATCTGAGTTGGTTTAATCGGTGTTAATTTCATCTGCGTTGGCTTTATTTAACTAAATTTTAACTGGCTTAGTTACGTCTGACTTAATATGTTTCGATTACAATTCAACAGGTTGCAAGTTGATTTTTCTTTATTTGTATTATCATATTTCTTTTTTTCTTAATCTGATTTAATTCGATTTGCCGTGCTTATATTTAAATACACTATTTCATCTGACCCGACATAAACTAATTTTATTTCATATGAATTCATTATATGTGCCTTCAATTTGATTCTAACCGTATTTGCCTTGACAAAACGCACAAAATTTCTTAAAAACTACCCAAACTTTGTCATTTGCAAGAAAACAGATTTAAAAAATATTAAAAACTCACCTGCAAATTTACATTCTGGTATCATTTCATCGCTGTGATCCTTACAGTCGGAGTCACCGTCACAAACGAAACGTATTGGTATGCAAGCGCCATCGCCGCATTGAAATTGTTTCTCTTCGCATTTGTTGAGTAAGTTTTGAGCTAAAATAAAAAAGAAGAAGAAAACATTTTAAAAATTAATTTTTTTCAGATTCAAAAGAAAACGCATTAAAATAAAGTTGAAATAAAGTTATACACGCATATGTTAAAAAAAAAAAAAAAAAAAAAACAGAACTACTCTAAAGCAAATAAGTTCAAAAATATACACAAAAACTAAGAAAAACTATGCCGACGGCATATACATTTCTCATTAAAAATATTGTGCAAATAAACTTTTTTAATTTAAAGTAAAGTATAACCCCCAAAAAATAAGAAAAACCTGTCAAAACTTTAATTTAAACTTAACAAAAAAAAAAAAAAATATGAAAATTCATAGTCAAGAAAAATGCGAAAAATTGTACACGAGTGTATAAAACACTTAAAACAAAAAACATTTCAAAAAAAAAAAGAAAAAAAAAAGTAAAACGAAAAAAATTAAATGTGAAAAAGGTAACACATTTAAAAAAAAAAAAGCAAACACACTTGCAGCAGCAAACAATAACCACTAACAATTTTCTTCAAAAATATAAAAAGTTGAAAAAGTCACAAAAAATAGTAGTAGGTATGTAAAGCAGAAAGGTAGTAGTTGTAGTATACAGCCGTGGTAGTAGTTTGTGTATGGTAGTAACCGTGTGTCCTACTTAGTACCTCCGTTAACGTAACTTTCTTATATATATTTACAAATTTTCAACTTGTCCACACTGTTTACAAGATTTTCACATCAATTGACACAATGAAGTCTTCTTAACTGCTTTTATATGTCAATTTTGCTTTTTACTTTTCCTTCGCCTTTACGTCTAAACTGAAACTGTCAAGTAAAATTTCAATTTGTACTGCTGCTGCCATAGAAGCAATAAAGTATGTGAATGAAAACTAAAAGAAAAATAAAAACATTTAGTATTTTCGTTACGTTTTTATTTCGAAAAACAAAAAAAAAATTGTGCAAAGTATAAATGCCTATAAAAATATTTTTCATTGTCGTCTATATAAAATTTGATGCTAAAATATTTGATGACAATTTTATATAGGTGAAACAGCTAAGTGGCCTAATTTTTTTTTTTAGGGTCTGTTAAGTTTTAACAGAAATTTAAGTACACCAATTTAGTTTCGGGATTTTAGTGATTTTAGTTTTTATTGAAACCATCTCAACAGAGTAAGTACGTACAGTACTTGTCTATTAACCCAGAGGTAACAGGTTTAAGTCTAAACTAAGCGCTTGGTAAATCTTTAAATTTTTATACTCAAGACGTTGGTGCCTACTTGTCATTGAATCTGAGCATACATGAAGTTTATTTTACCAGCAAGATTGCATTGTAACATGACAGTAACGATAGCTACTGGTATATTGAATATGCTTGAACTAAGTGAAGACATCAACCCTTACTGCCCCGTGATTGCCTCTATGAGACTTTGATTGAGTGATAACAATTTGGCGATATGATGGGTTTAACTTGTAGACAAAAGCGTATACCTAAGAAGACCCTAGACAGTTAAAAATGAAAATCACAGAATTTTGGGTTTAAACTGCAGTGATGACATCAACCTTCACCACCTACATGAGCCTAAATAAAACTTTGATTTAAAGTTGGCAATTTAAAGATGATGGTGAGTGTAATTCATAAATGTAAGCCACTTCTCGCGGCCAAAGATAGAAACCGCAATATTTTGGGTGAAAAAAGTATTTTAGGAAAGGAGGAGGGATTGAGTTCTAAGCAAAGACATCAACCTTGGCCATTTGGGAGAGCAATTTGAGAGTTTGTTATAGACAGAAACTGTTCTTGATCAGTTAAAGATGGGCTCTACAATATTAAGTATGAGAAAAGTATTTTAGGGGAAGAGTGGGGTTATTGAGGGTTCAAAGTGAAGACGTCAGTTGCAAGCGGCTGCATTAAAAATTTGATATTCAGCTGGATATTTGATCATGTGATATGCTTGCATGATTGGATTCTGTTTCTAGGCAACTGAGCAGTCAGTTTCGAAAAGAAGGCAAGAGGGCAGAGAGGGGGAAAGCAAGTGGAGAGGAAGAAAGGAGGAAGGGACTATTTTTTTTGACTTATTTTCAGTCGCTGTAGTATAAGCGTTAACGAAATGCGGCTGGTTAGTTTTCTAGGTTAAAATAAAATGCCTGAAACATTTACAAAAAAAAAAAAAAAAAAATAGTCCCTTTAACCCGAATAGGTCAGTCTAGGCCCACAACGGACTGTTGTGTCATATGAGTAGGTGAATAAACTCTTTGGTCTCCTTCATCTCCCGGCTGGACCAATATTTTTCAGTTACTCATTTATGGACTGTAAAAGTGAAACAGAGCTGTCGTGATGACAAGTGGAAATGGTCCTAAGCAAAAGAGGCCCTCAACCCAAATACGCAGGTGCAAGGTGACCAATCGCACTCTAACGGTAGTTCGTTAAAGCAATGCTCATCCAAAACAACAACCCATGCACAAACACCAGCCTTCAAACAAAATGTTTTAGCTATAAGCCAGCTTAAATCCGGTAAATTTGCGTCAACTAACAATACCTCTGTCGAAGTCTTTAAAGTTGAACCCGAATTTTCGGCTCGCCTTTTGCTTCCTCTATTCGACACAATATGGAAGGAAGATAAGCTTCTAGACGACTGGCTCGAGCTCACAAAAAAGGGGGACCTATGTAGGGTAGCCAGACGTACTGATTTGATTAGGACACGTCCTGATTTTTTTTTTTTTTTTAAATACTAATTTTTTTAAATCTCGATATCCGTACGAAAATGTACTGACTTTTGTATTTTGTACTGAATTTGTACTGATTTTTTAAAATTCTTAAGCTTAACGGTCTTAAAATAGTTTTTGCAGACAGTCTCAACCTGTTTGTTTCTTTTTCTGATTGTTCACAAAGTAAAAGGCATACGCGTTACTGCTATCGAGAGGAGAAAAGCAATATTTGCTTGAAGAAAAGTCGATAAACGTAAGTTTTTAAATGAGTGAAAGGAATTTGTTATTAAATTGAATTTGATTACTGTCTTCAGCTCTCACAATCCCCTAACTATGGAAACTGAAACGTAATCAACATTGTTTATGGAAAACAAATGTAAAATGAACACATAAAATCGGAGAAAAAGTTTAAGTTTAAAATTCTAGGTAATAAAAGCAAAAAAAAAAACTGTACTGATTTGTACTGATTTTCACTGCTTTCCAAAGTCTAATGTACTGATTTCGCGGTTCAAAAAATCTGGCTACCCTAGACCTGAGCATCCGCAAAAACTACAGGTTCACAATGTTCATAAGGATTTTTTCAAAATCCTGTTGAAAGTGGTTCTAAATAGAATACAAACCAGATTTGAAAGGAACCTCCGTCGGTAACAATCTGGCTTCTGTATAATTCAGTCATCCGTGGAACATATTGCGACACTTCACATTATCTTGGAGCAAATTAATGAGTGGCATTCGTGTCTTCGCATGAGCTTCGTTGACTTATCCACAACTTTTGACAGAGTATCTACAGAGATCACATATAGAATTCGCAAGCTGAGCGCTCTACGAAGGGTTTAAACTGCGCATGCTGCACAACAACCAACTCTCGAAAGCCATTAAGTCCAAAAACGGTGTCAAACAGGGATGCATACTAGCCTCGCTCTTATTTCGAATAACCTTTGATGACAACTTGAACCATGTCTTTGCTGAAAAATACGGTGGTCCAAGGGACTTTAGAGGATACTTCGAGGAAGTGGCGTACGCAGACGGTATCGCTTTTTAATCGATAAGAAAAATCAGATCGTGTTTTTTTGCATATACTGGCGACGCACTATTTTCAACTACGATCTCCTACGCTAAATCCCCTAAATCAATAAACCGTGATATCCGAAATCTATTCTATTCGAAAACATATAAAAAAGACATGCCCCTCTGTTCTCTGGTGGAACCCTTAAGGTAGCCGAAGTCGGGGACACCCAAGGTATACATAGCGCCGCATGGTTGATGACGACATCAAACGACATAGCACATCATGGCAACAGATCAGAACAACTGCCAGAGACTGCAACAAATACAGATCTTTTCTCTAGGCCCTATGCTGCTGAAAGGTTTACAGTAAAGAGTGAGATCGAAAAAATCTTAACATATACAAAATTCAATAATTTTTAAACGGTTGATCTTAGAGTTTTGTTTTTTTTTTATTTAATTGATAATATTTTGCAAATTACAGAAAAATATAACTTTTATAGTTCTAACCACTATTTATGAACTCATGGACCTTTTTTGGTAAACCTTCCCTTAGAGATTTGATAGTTGTTTCAGACACCTTTTTGGAACAGTTTGCCAATCTCCTTTTAAAATCTTCGATATTTTGGTACACCTTTTTGGTGCTCTTTAAGTTTCGGCTCACAAGAGCCCAATGTCTCTCCACTGGTCTTAGCTCCGGACAATTTGGAGGATTGGACTCTCTCTCTCTTGGTACAAAAACTATGTTATTACTTTGGTACCACTCCAGAGTTTTCTTGCTGTAGTGACATGATGCCAAATCGGGCCAAAAATATGTGGACATATTTTGCTCTCTTATGAAAGGAAGAAGTCTCTTTTTTTCAAACATTCTTTGATGTATATTTCGGTATTTATAGAGCCCACTGTTATAAATGACTTGCTTCTTTTGCCGCAACTGCATATAGCTTGCCATACCAGGAATTTTTTAGGAAATTTTGTCTGCTTTTGGACTCTAAATTATTCTTCGACATTTCCTCGAGCATCAGCAACATAAAAATTTTGACCCGGAAGCTGCATAAAATCTGCCAGTACCTAAGTTTCGTCGTCCATTATACAACATGAATATTTTTGTATGAAATTCGATTTTAATTTCTGAGCCCTACTTTTGGCGTCTAAATTTCTTGCAGCATTCCTGTCTGGAACTTTTTGGACATTGTATGTTTTCAAACCTGCATTGGCTTTAACTTTTCGCACCAAATAGTCAGAGCACTGGACTAACCGGGCAGCTTTTCTACCAGTTGTGTTTGGAAATCTTTTCAATATGCTTTCTATTTTCTTGGCTTTCCCAATATCATGTGGTCGTTGTTTTCTTCCCGAACCAGGTTTCCTATCGATGATCGAATTCTCCTGAAACTGTTTAATAACATTGGAAACAGTTTGATGGCAGACCTTCAATTCTTTGGCCAATTTTTTGTAGGACCAATTTGGATTCTTTTGAAAATTTTTAATAATTTTAAGAAGTACGTTTCTTTTTCTTCACTCATTTTGATCAAACTCACAATAAATCAACATGTTTGTCATTAAAAATAACAACTGACATATTTTTCAAAGATAACTAGATCAAAGAAATTTTTAAATGTTACACCCAAAAAAAATTATTAGGTAAAACGTGTGTTAAGATTTTTTCAATCTCACTCCTTATTCACTCTAACTCTAGTTTTAAGCTATTTCAAATGTCGCATGTGCAACTAAGAATTTAATTTGCCCGTCGTAATGAATTATCAAGTCACATAATAGAATATAAACTTTTAGAAATAATTAAAACCAATTTTAGCTTGCGGAATAAATTTTATTGTGCAGCGTAATAAAAAATGTTTTAAATTTAATGAATGCTAACTTTGCTCTCTTAAAAAAAATCTTTTTTTTTTTTTAATACTTTACATATTCAATTATGAAATAAACTAACTAAATAATTATTGAATTTTAATAAAATTGCAGTTAATGAACTGTGAAATGAGGTATGAATGCAAACACTTAATTCCATTCAAACCCACACAGTTTGTCAGTACCCAGTATAGAAAACTTAATGGTTTTAAGCTTGATTCTTTTTTTAAATTAAGTTTAAGGTTAACTAATGCATTAAATAAATGATTCCCTTCTGCATTACATTGAATCAATTAAAAATCAATTGACTTTTCTTCTTATGGAATCAGGAAACAGTTCGACATTTAACTATTTAAATAAATTTCTTCCTATTTCCATACTGGGTACGAATGACGCCAATATTCAAATACAAAGTTTCTTTCTTGCATTCACTGAACTTTGAATTCAATAAAAAAAAAAAAAAAAAAAAAAAAAAACAGTGGCCTGATTGATTTCGTTCGTTTTGCGAAATTTAAATAGAATGCGTATTTGATATGATAATGTCGCAAATCAAAAAAAAAAAAAAAAACAAAAAAAAAAAAAAAAACTTTTAGTAATTAATTATGGAATTATAGAAAAAATTAAAAAGTCCATCTACATTAGTGTTTATTTTAATAGTAAAAATAAACGTAAAACTATTGGATAAATTATTTTTAATTTATTAAATTTCGATTCAATTAAGTTTCATTATCATTTAAAAAAAAAAAAAAAAAGACAAAAGTTTATTCAAGGTTTCTTTCTCATCAATTAAAATTCATTACAATAGAAAAATCAGAAAAAAATAAATAAAAACAAATTAATTTCAACAAATTGAAAGTGAAATTCAGATTGTTGACAACGTGGTTTGTTTTTACTACTAACTACAATTTACAATACAATTATACAACACAAACAGGAGAAGCACAAATTTTTATTTCGTTGTCTGTTGTTACAATGTCATTTCTATGTAAAATTCTGTTTTCAATTTGTATGTTTTTTTTATATAATAGAAAGAAAAAAACAAAAAGAGAAAATTTTTGAAATTAATTTATAACAATTGCTTACATTGTAATTTGTGAATATTTCTGTTATGAATGGCAACCCTTTTTGTATTTTGTATGCAGCGCGGCATGAATAAAATTTTGGATAAAAAGGAAACGGATTTTTGTAAATATAAAATGAAAAGAAGAAGAAGTAGGGAAATGGTTTTATATTTTTACATACATACATATATACTACAAAAGACGATAAGCCAAAAATATAAATTGAAGCTAATGTTTGTTAAGTGGTTGCTACAAAAGAAAAAGGTAAAAGCGTAGTGTGGAATAATAGTAGTAGTAGTAGTCGTAGTCGTAGTAGCAGCAATTATTTTAAGTAGCACGACAATAATATTTTTAGTATATAAAATAAATGTAAGGGAAACGAAATCATTTTCATTGTGAAAGAAAATAAATTTGTATGCAAATGTAAAAATTTGTTACCGGTTTCTTTGAATACAAATTTAAATACTTATACGAATTACAGTTAACCAATTTTAAGTATTTTTAAAAAAAACAACCATTCAGCTTTCTTGTGAAAAAGTTTTCATATTCTGTATAAATTTTTTATATTAAATATAAGAAATAATTTTTCTATGCTAAATATAGTAATTTTACCATGATTTATAAACATGGAGCATATAGAAAATTAAGTTTTTACACATTTAATGACCAAAAAATGTAAATATAAAGAGTGAGATCGAAAAAATCTTAAAATATATAAAATATAATAATTTTTAAACGGTTGATCTTAGAGTTTTGATTTTTTGATGTGTAAAAATTTTAGTTCACGGTATGGGCAAAATTTCAAATGTGAAAAATGTAAGAATAACTGTAACGTAAGATGTAAGATAACTGTAACGTCCAGTTCCCCTCTCGCTCGCACTACTGCGCGGCATGACTGTGCTACTCTAAACAACAAAGAGAAGAGAGGAAACAAGAAGAGATTATTATTTATTATTTAGGGAAGCCCAACCAGGCAGGCACTGCGACCTAAAAGATCTTTTGTCCCATTCCCCATTTTATGACAAAAGACGTTCAGCTGACCTAATAAAAGTCAAGACATCTTTTGTAGAAGAAGATTTTATTTGATTAGCCGTCAGAAAAGGAACACCAAAAATTCTTCCTCTGAGCCGAGCCAAGGCCGGACATTCACACAGAATGTGAGGTGTCGACTCGTCATCTTCCAGACATAGACGACACTCTGTCTCATTAGACAGACCAATTTTGTTTAGGTGATATCTGAGCCCATAGTGTCCAGACATGTAGCCCACCAGTAGCCTAAGGTCTGATTTATTTAGGCGACCTCGATAGCCTAGTGGATAGTGCACTAGACTTTCATCTGGGAGGTTCGGGTTCGATTCCCGTCTTCGTCTGGTGGTTAATTTTCATAACTTTCTTATATTCACTATCAATATGAAGTGTATGAGAATTATAAGATAGTGTACAAGTACACAACACATTGGTTGGTAATGGCAAAACCACCAAGCCGATAAAAAATTGCCACACCGCCGTTCGGAATCGGCGTTAAACTGTAGGTCCAACTATGTGGTATCACAATGAGCCGTTCAGGCGTAAGTGTGTCTCTCGACAGCCACTCCAACCTAACCTAACCTAAGGTCTGATTTGGGATAAGAGATGGGCTTATTTTGGGCAAGCGGAACGATAAGCGCTTTTGCCTGTCTTAAACCTGGGATAGAGTTCCAATACTCTAGCCATTTTGCCTAAGACCACTCCTCAACGATAGATTTCGTAGAGGTCCAGCCGACTCCGCAGAACGGATCGGGGCCAATGAACCTTGTCTAGCCAGTTCATCGGCTGCCTCATTACCAACAATGTCACAGTGGCCGGGTACCTAACAAAGCGTCACTTTGTTACGGGTAGACAGGCGCTGGAGACACTCAAAACACTCTTTCACCAGTTTAGAGGAAAAACTCCATGAAGAGAGTGCTAAGATAGCCGCCTGGCTGCCTGAAAAAATTAACAATATTTGCGCCTTTAAGACCTTTATAAAGGTTTATATGAGCGCAGGTCTTAATTGCGTATATTTCGGCTTGAAAGACACTGGGCCAAATACCCAGAGGGATTGTGATTCTAGTATTGGGTCCTACAACACCGGCACCAGAACCGCAGTCCATTTTCGAGCCGTCTGTATACCAATTGAGAGCAGAGGGACCGAAATCGGGACACTGGCCGGGATGGCCAGTTCGGACCTGGAAGGAAGAATGATGTTGAATTTCCTACCGAAACACAGATCCCAAACCATATAATCCGATACAGTACATATTGTACATATTGGAGTGTTAGGAATTTCGTCAAGAATGCTCAGGTGACCATAGTTGCCTTTTATTAAGCTTGACGATATACGCAGCCGCAATGCAGTATTTGCGGCTGTTTTCTTGATGAAAATGTGTAATGGCACCAGGCCAATCAACGCTTCAATGGCAGGAGTTGGACAGGTGCGCATAGCTCCAGTTATGGAGACGCAAGCAAGCCTTTGGAGCTTGTTAAGTTTGGTGATGGCCGAGCCCTGCATGGCTTTGGGCCACCATACTAGAGCCGCATAGGCTATGATAAGTCTAACTATCATAGTGTAGAGCCAGAAGATCATCTTAGGAGTAAGACCCCATGTTTTACCAAAGAGTTTCTTGCAGGCCCAGAAAGCCCTAGTGGCTTTTTGATGGAGAAATTAAAATACGGGCGGAGTTTGTTTGTTTATCTTTCGATCAATTTACTCATACATTTATGTACATACGGAAACAAAATGTGTTTCGTGGCAGAATTATTTGTTGGTGTTAAACGTGTGGAGATCGACTATACCATACAAGCAGAGAAATCGCCGTAGCAAACACAGGCGTTTGATAGGTTTTGCATTCGCTTAGTTAGATTGGATTAAAATTAAATATTTTTTAAAATATAAAAACAATACAAAATGATAAGTATTAAGGAATCTAGGTTTCAATAAATGTATAAACAAAATGTAGTGATAATGATAGCAAACCACGGCACTATAAAAATTTTGCAACACTTGTTCATCTATGTAAATAGCAAATATGTTAAACAGAAAAAATCAAACTTATTTATTATAAAATCACTTATTTACTTCAAAAAAAAAAAATACATTGTTTCTTATTTTTATTAAATGCAATTAAGGCAAATCTGTTTGCGGTGCTTTAAAAAAGACTGGTCACTCCTGTTGCCTTTCTAAAGTTAAATGCGGGAAAAACTTATCGTCGCCTGAGAATTGATTTGGCGTATATGTATACAAATTCATATACCTATAAGACAAATCAATTCTCAGGCGACGTTATATTAACTTTTTACATCTAATAAAATTTCAAATCGACAGGAAGAAAAACTTAAAGCGCGGAAAAAAAGATGCAATTACAGCTGCGTATATGTGAACATATCGTGCCCGATGCATTTAGTAAAAGAAAAATAATGCAACTACGATTTGATGCAATTGCAAACTATTTTTGAGATATGGAATAAAAATTTGCATTTGCAATGATGCAAGACAATTATTATATATATGTATATAAAAGATAATGATATCCAATAAAATTTTTAAGTTTATAAAAGAATTTTTTTAGTTCGAATTATTTACCTAGCATATAGATTATACATCATTATAAGAAACGTTCTTCAAACAAAATATTTCCCAGTAAAAAGTAGTTGAGATTACCGAAGTTCGAAACCACTTGAATCCAATTTGCAAAAACATTCTAACCTTTTAAGAGGAACAATTTGGTTTATTTTTTAAATTTACTTAATATATTTTTATAATCAAAAACAAATCGAGAAAGATTTTCCTCAAAAGGATTATTCCACATTACACCGACAAGGCACCAATTTTGACATATATGAGATTTTGTTAATCCTTTCCCTTCTATTGTGCCTTTTTTATGCTATCTATTTGTCTAACTGTCCCCCTTCGCTACTTCTCCACAAACACACACACACACACACACAATATGCCACACACGTATTCGCTAACTTTCTTAATAAATGAACAAAAAACAACAGAAAAAATAACAAACAAGCAAAAAAAAGAAGTTTTTTCGCAGTATTTTACTTCCGGTCCGTCGCCGGTTACACACTGAAGCGAAATTGTCAATGTGAATCTTTCATACTCCCGCTGTTGCTGTCGCTAGTGCTGCTACTATGTATGACAAAATAACTGTCATATCTGCAACTGTCACGTATATTTCACATACGCATGTGAGTGTGTCCATGTATGATTGTGTGCATAACCCTTTTTTGTTGTTGTTGTTGTTGTTGTTTTTGTGCTATTCTTACCCGTCTTTCTATACCTCACTTATGTGCTTGCTTCTGTTTTGTCAGTCGATTTGCCCTGTTGGGTATTTATCATACGTCATCTTGACATTGACAAAAGTTGACAACGATTAACGTTAGTTAGCGTTAGCAATTCAAGTCTCTGTTGAGACAACTTTATGAAAACATGAAATGAACACAAACGCCAAACATAGACATAGGAGACACACGCACACATATGTATGCATGTAGATAAATTTACGCATTTAATGTGTAGCTTTTTGTGAATGTTACAAATTGCCTAACTTTTTAGCATTCGAATGGAATATTTCTTGTGGGATTTAAAAGTTTTTTCTTTTTCTTTTTTACTAAATGTCTGTCTGTTTCTGTTAGACTGTTCTGTTAGATTCTCAAGTTAGCTTTTCTCTCTCTAACATTTTCATTCAAATATTTTCACATATTAATTATAGCATGAAATTTTTCCAACTCAAATATTTTTCTTATAAATGATTTCCGGTTGAATTGTTGCTAGTATATGTATTAGTGTATACACACATATGTTTCCATTTATGTGTTTATTTTTATATCTTTCGGCACACTTTTTGAGGTCTAATATTAATGTTTCATATAATATGTGAGTCCCTCGTGTGATTTTTCTACCAAACGAAATCGAGAGAGAGAGAGAGAGAGAAAGTTTATCTTTCATTAAAAAAGGATTAAAGTGTTTATTTAGATTCATGCTCCTCATTATTATCATCATACACAACAACAAATTTTCTGTAGTGATATAAAAGTAACTTTTAATATACATTCATAGTAATTTTTACCCTAAATGTATATGGTATATTTAAATGAAGATTTAAGATTTTAGTTTTCAACACTTTTGTTTGTCGTTTGGGTTGTTGGTTAATGTGAAAATCTTTAATGTGGTTAGAAAAGTTTTCATTAAAAATAACCAATTACTTTATTTTTTGGGTAACTGATGACACACATACACGAGCATTTCTGTTTTATGTTTCATTAATTTCGATTAAAAGGAAATTTGTACTTTTTTTGAGGTGAAGTAAGTTTAAAGTTTTAGTTTAAATTATAAGCAAATGCATTACTGATAAGAATTTACAACTAATACCCCTGGCAGCTAGTGCTTAGCATTAAGTTCATTTTAAAATTAATTTTAAAACTAAATAAATAATAATAATTAAATACGAAATAATTGAAAACACATCGTGGAATATTCTCTCTCTAACAATTTTACAGTGTCATCTTCTTCTTCTGTCATCCTCTTCTCCCATTGAAGTATGTAGAATATATAATTTGTATATAGACAAAGAAGAAACATCCAAACGCCTATAAAAGTAGAAGCAAACGACAGATAGTATTGACGAAAAAAAAGCAATGAGAGTAACTTGATTTGTGCCTTAAAAACCAAAATGTACAAGAGAAGCCACAAATTTTTCTGAGTGTCCAGGGTGAGAGCTGTAGGCGGAGGTGATTAGTGCAAAGTGAGGAGGGTGAGAAGAGGCATCTAAGGTAAGATGGCCGTAGAGAAGACGGCTAGGTGTCGAGAGAGAGATAAGAAGGAAGAGGTAAAAAGGCCATGATGGCCGAAGTAAGAAGAAGGTAAGGAGGCAGAGGTGAGGAGGAGGTGATGAGGAGGAAAAGGTGAAGAGGAGGAGATAAAAAGGAGGAGGTAAAAAGAAGGATATGGAGAGGAGGAGATGAAGGGGGGAGGTGAAGAGGGGGAGGGGAAGAGGAGGGTGTGAAGAAGAGGATGTGAAGAGGAGGAGGTGAGAAGGAGGAGAAGGTGAGGAGAAATAGCTGAGAAGGAGATGAAAAGGAGGAAGGTGAAGGGGAAGAAAGTGAAGGAAGGAAGGTGAAGAGGAGGAAAGTGAAGGGGATGAAGGTGAAGAGGAGGAGAAGGAAGTGAAGGAAGACGTGAGGAGGTGGAAGTTGAGAGGAGGAAATGAGGAGAAGGAAGTGAGAAGGAGGAAGTGAGTAGGCGGAGGAAGAGAGGAGGAGGAGGAAGTGAGGAAGAGGAGGTGAGGAGGAGGAGATGAGGAGGACGGGGTGGGAAAGAGGAAATGAGAAGGAAAAGTAGTTGAGAGGGAGTTGAAGGTGAAGAGGAGGAGATAAAAAGAAGGAGGTGAAAAGGAGGAGGTGAAGAGGAGGAGGTAAAGGGGGGAGGTGAAGAAGAGGAGGGGAGGAGGAGAGTGTGAAGAAGAGGATATGAAGAGGAGTAGGTGAGGAGGAGGAGAAGGTGAGGAGGAATAGCTGAGAAGGAGAAGATGAAAAGGAAGAAGGTAAAGGGGAGGAAAGTGAAGGGAGGAAGGTGAAGAGGAGGAAGGTGAAGGGGAGGAAAGTTAAGGGGAGGAAGGTGAAGAGGAGGAGAAGGAAGTGAAGGAAGACGTGAGGAGGTGAAAGTGAGGAAGAGGAAGTGAGGAGGAAGTGAGGAGAAGGAAGTGAGGAGGAAGAGGAGGTGAGGAGGAAGAGGAGGTGAGGAAGAAGAGAAGGTGAGGAGGAAGAGGAAGTGAGGAGGAGGAGGAAGTGAGGAGGAGGAGATGAGGAGAGGGAGGTGAGGAGGACGGGGTGGGAAAGAGGAAATGAGAAGGAAAAGTAGTTGAGAGGGAGTTGAAGGTGAAGAGGAGGAGATAAAAAGAAGGAGGTGAAAAGGAGGAGGTGAAGAGGAGGAGGTAAAGGGGGGAGGTGAAGAAGAGGAGGGGAGGAGGAGAGTGTGAAGAAGAGGATATGAAGAGGAGTAGGTGAGGAGGAGGAGAAGGTGAGGAGGAATAGCTGAGAAGGAGAAGATGAAAAGGAAGAAGGTAAAGGGGAGGAAAGTGAAGGGAGGAAGGTGAAGAGGAGGAAGGTGAAGGGGAGGAAAGTTAAGGGGAGGAAGGTGAAGAGGAGGAGAAGGAAGTGAAGGAAGACGTGAGGAGGTGAAAGTGAGGAAGAGGAAGTGAGGAGGAAGTGAGGAGAAGGAAGTGAGGAGGAAGAGGAGGTGAGGAGGAAGAGGAGGTGAGGAAGAAGAGAAGGTGAGGAGGAAGAGGAAGTGAGGAGGAGGAGGAAGTGAGGAGGAGGAGATGAGGAGAGGGAGGTGAGGAGGACGGGGTGGCAAAGAGGAAATGAGAAGGAAAAGTTGTTGAGAGGGAGTTGAAGGTGAAGAGGAGGAAGATATAAAGAAGTGGAAGGTAAAAAGGAGAGAGACGTGAGGAGGGGGAAGTGAGGAGGAAGGAGGAGGTGAGAAAGAGAAAGGCAGAAGATGTAGGAGGTGATCATCTCTTCCTGCTCTCCACCTTGAGCAGGAAGAGATGAAGAAGTTGAAGATGAAAAGGAGGAAGACGTGAGGAGGGGGAGGTGGGGAAGAGGTAAGAAGTAGGAAATGAGGAAGAGGAGGTGATTAGAAGAAGGTGAGAAGGAGGAAGTGATGACGCTTATATAACAAGACCGAAATGAAGACGCTACAAGAGCAAGATGAAGACACCGAGTCGACGAGAACAAGATGTGAAGGCACAAAATAAAACGCCGAAGGGAAGTGCCCATGAGGTAGAGCTGAGGAGTACGAGATGAGAAGGACGAGGAGAAAAACGCGTGATGATCCACGTGAACAGGCCAAGGTTAAGGGCGACCAAATTGAGGAGGCCGAAGTGAAGGCACAAAAGTGACGAGAGAAAGATTAGAAGGCAAAAATGGAGGAAGCTAAGATAATGAGGTTTATATGAGAAGGTCAATTTGAGGGGAGTGAGGCTATGGAACAAAATTAAGGAGAAAAAGGTGACAAGGCCGAGGTGAAGATGCTGTAGTTACGTAATAGTAGTGAGGAGCCAAGGTAAAGATACCTAAATAAGTTGACAGTAAGAGAAATAAGTAGAAAGAGGTGAGGACCCCAGAAAATTAAAGTGAGGAGAGCAAGGCGAGAGGGCAAGAAGGTGAGGAGACCAAAGTAAGGGGGAAAAGATGAAGAGGGCAAGGTGAGAAGAAGAAAGTGAAGAAGCCACTGGCAAGGAAACCTAACCCACCCTCTCTATGTGAAGAGTAGGAGGTGAGAAGGAGGAGAAGATGATGATGAAAAGCTGAGAAGGAGGAGATGAAGAGGAGGAAGGTGAAGGGGGGGGGGGGAAGTGAAGGGGAGGAAGGTGAAGAGGAGGAAGGTGAAGGCAAGGAAACCTTACCCACCCTCTCTATGTGAAGAGTAGGAGGTGAGAAGGAGGAGAAGATGACGATGAATAGCTAAGAAGGAGGAGATGAAGAGGAGGAAGGTGAAGGGGGGGGGGGGGGAGTGAAGGGGAGGAAGGTGAAGAGGAGGAAGGTGAAGGCAAGGAAACCTTACCCACCCTCTCTATACAATTTTTATACAAAATTTTGAACGTAATTTTTAATACTACCGACTAGTTGGTGGTCATCTTCTGTGAGATCGATCTAATTAATCGGATCCTTCATTCCCACCCCTGTCCTCCCACATCGCCCCTTCTCCTTCTCATAAACTATGAGTCGCGCTAGTGACTACCAATCAATAATACCTTAGAGATTATTTCTATGATAATAAAAGTTTGTATAATTTTACTTTAACAAAAAATACTTTACTTTAATTTTTTTTTATTAACTCGCCAATTAAAATAATAAAGTGAAGAATTTTCCTCAAAATTCACACATTCTTTCTTTGCAATACTAATTTATTTATTTATTTCATTTACTTATATTACAGCTAGCAAAAGTTTATTAACCGACAGAAAAACATAGACTGAGCAAAAGAGAAAACGAATCCTGCAGAAAAAAAAAAATCACAGCAAATGAATAAGAAAGAAAAAAGCCTAAAGCCAACCACTTGGATTGATATGAAATGAGCAACAACTACAGCAGAAATAACACGAATACGAAAACACAACAACATTATTAAGAAAAGATAACTACCAGCGAAAACTTTCTTTTTCATGGCCCTTAAGAAACATTAACACATTCTTATATTTAACGAGTAATAGGTTTTTCTGCTATAATACACACATGAATACAAACAAACATTCATGTATACAATGATATTCTCTATAGATTTTCTTGTGGTTGCTGCTGTTGTTGTTGTTATTGTTGTTGTTGCTGCTGTTGCTGCTGTTTTCCCTTAACATTTATGTGTTAATGTGGCTTTGATAAATGATTGATTTGAAGAAAAAAAAAAACTCCCGAAAGAAAATAAACAAATAAAAGCCAAAGGCGCCAAAAACATTTTCACATACATACATGCGAGAGTGAGTATAAAGCAATTAAATGATAAAGTTTTTTTTTTTTAGAGAGAGAAAGAGAGAGAGATAGAGAGAAAAAGGCCGAGTGCCAAGGAGAGCGAGTATAATTTAGTTGTATGGAAAAAAAACGTAGAGGCAAAAGTTAGTTTCCATCTACACTTAAAGCTTTAATATAAATATTCGCTTTGTTGTGTTAATATACACCAATACACACATTCACGGGCATACATATGTGTGTACACCTACACACTTGTGTGTGTTTGTGTTCATGTATATACCTAAATCAATTTAATCAATTTTCAACACCATATTTTTCTTCTTTTTTTTTCCTTTTCTTCTTTTCACACTACCACCAACACATACAAAGAATGAACATTTTTCTATTTTCACAATTCATTTTGTAATATGCTCACTTCCTGCCGCCATTTGTAATGTCATCTTTCAATTTCAAACTAACATTATAACCTTTTGAAAATACGGAGGAGGAGAGAATAAACGAAACGAAACGATCTCACATTTTTACTACATGCCTGCTTGCGCCTGGCTGCTCCTGATTTTCATATGAATTTCTACAGCTGTGTCAAAGGATATTGCCCGTCACATACATTCACACATGTGTGCATAAATTTTTTTTTGCTATTTGTCAGACATTCCGGTTTATTTTAGTTTTTCATGATTTTTTTTTTTTTTTTTTTTTTGGATACAAGTTTTCATTTTTTTTTTTTTGTTGCCTACTTACTGGCTCCTTTTTTTTAGTAGGTTTTTCTTCTTTCTTTCTTTTTTTTTTTTTCTTTTTTTTTCATTTATGTTGCCTTGCCACATTTGTGCAAATGTCCCGTTTTTCACGCCTCACTGCATGACAAACAACATTGGTGTATTTGAATGTGTGCGTGTGTGTATATTTGTTTGCATTAAGGTTGTAAGTAGCAGTAAGGTAATACTTGACTGCCTGCCTCAGGCATAAGGATGACATGTGATTCAATTTGTTTCGATTAGAAAATTTGAAAAAAAAACAAAAAAAATGTAGAAGAAAAACTTTCTTCAATTTCTTTTCTTTTCATATCATTGCTGTCTCGTTTCCTTTTTGTCCTCTCATTTTTTTTTTAATTTTTTTATTTGCTTCCTTTTTTCGATCACAATTTTTCAATGGGATTTTCAAGGGTGATGGATTTATGGATGTCAAATGATGTGCGGATTACTTGGTCTATAAATTGAGCACACACCCACACACACACACACACACACACACACATACATACAATATAAAAGAAATGACAGTGTAAAAGTGTTGCATTTAATTTGAATGCAAACACATGGTTTTGGGAGAAGTTTAGGTATGGAATGAGAGTGGAACTGGGATCCCAATTATTTTCATATTTTTACATATAAGTCAAAGGTATAAAAGGCTTTCAATTCGTTCATATAAAATTTAAATTGGGCACATAAACTTTAAAACCGTGTAAATAAAAAATTTTAGAAATTTTCGATTCAGAATTTTTCAGGTTGGAATCTGGAAAAATTGCTAAGTTCCCCGCACTATCTTGTAAATTATGAGAGCTTTTTAAATCTCTGCTATTATTATTTAAATCTGTAAACATTTCTCTGCTTAGAATAGAAAAAATTATCAAAATCAATGCAATGGCTTAGGAACTATGTAATTTTGTCCATCCACTTGAATTTTGTCCATTTTCTGAATAAAGTCCATTTTTTATGATCTGTCTTTAATTTTTAAGTTTTATTTTGGTTTGGTTTTACGAACAATAATCGACAATTTAAATTAACCAAAATTTCTTTTATTAAAAAAATTTATTGGGTCAACATTTTTTGGCTTAATAGAAGAAAAATGTTTCCCGTTCCCAGCACTATAAATTTTTACTATTAAAGCTAATGCCCAATGTTCTAACCAAGAATATATATATATTATATATAAACGCTAATAAAATTAATCGAATATAACATCTCTGAATATTTCCCTATCGAATGCTAAAAAAAAATAAACAAAATCAAAGCAACGCCTTAAAAATTATACAGTTTTGTCCATTTTTTGTCCATTGGATGAGTTTTGTTCATTTTTCGAATTTTGTCTTTCTAGAATTTTTTCATTGGATAAGTTTTGTTCATTTCTAGAATTTTGCTTTTTGAATGAGCTTTGCCCATTTATAAAATTTTGTTTTTTGAATTTTGTCCATTTCTAGAATTTTGTCTTTTGAATGAATTTTGTTAATTTCATGAATTTTGTCCATTGAATGAGTTTTGTTCATTTTTAGAATTTTGTCTTTTGAATGAATTTTGCCCATTGGGTGAGTTTTGTCCATTTCTAGAATTTGGTCTTTTGAATGAATTTTGTTTATTTCAGGAATTTTGTCCATTAGATGAGTTTTGTCTTTTTTTAGAAGTTTATCTTTCAAATTAATTTTGTCCATTTCATGAATTTTGTTTTTGAATCAGTTTTGGTCCATTTTTAGAATTTTGTCCATTGGGTGAGTTTTGTCCATTTCTAGAATTTTGTCCATTGGATGAGTTTTGTCCATTTTTAGAATCTTATCTTTTACATGAGTTCTGTCCATTGGATAAGTTTTGCCCATTTCTATAATTTTATCATTTGAATCAGTTTTGTTTATCTCTAGAATTTCGTCTTTTGAATGAGTTTCGTGCATTTCTAGAATTTTGTCCATTGAGTGAGTTTGGCCCATTTCTATGGTTTTGTTTTTTGAATGAGGTTTGCCCATTGAATATTTTTTTACAAATTTTTTAGAATTTCGTTCGTTTCTAGAATTTTGTTTTTTTGAATGAGTCTTGTCCATATCTAGAATTTTGTCCATTAGACGAGTTTTGTCCATTTTAGGAATTTTCCACTTTGAAAGGATTTTGTCCATTCTTGGAATTTTGCCCATCTCTAAAACTTTGCCCATTTATTGATTTTTACCCTTTGATTGAATTTTGTCCACTAAATTTAGCTTTGCCCATTTCTGAAACATTGCCTTTTGATTAAGTCCTGCCTATTTCTAGAATATTTTCTTTTGACTAAGTTTTGTCCATTTCTGAAATTTCGTTAGTTTTTTGAGCTGAATTTGCGTCTATTTTCTTCATACTTTCTTATAACAAATTACAACAGAACTTTTGTTAAAATTTCACTGAATTAATCAATTACTGTTTATAGCATAGCGTAAGAAAATGAAGTAAATGTCAGCACATTCACATACATACGTAAGCACATGAAAAATTGCGTCGTTGATTTTTAAAAATTGAAAATTTTATTCAAATTTTTTTTTAATAAATTAAATTAAAACTTTCGTTTACATTTTTGTTGTTGCTGTGATTGTTGCGTTGCTGCGGTTGTCTTTTACATCAATATATTACTTTCATGCTCGTAAATCATGGACACACGCAACATGCCAAAAGTGTCACACAAACATGCATTGAATGGTTGGTATTATAGTAATGTATGGGGTGTCGGGTGGCGTTGCGCAGAAGGAATGTGCGCAGGCAGGGAAGAAGGGCAAGCATTACATTGGCGATCGTCGTCACCATGACAATTTAATGTTGCTGGCTGCCAATTGCTACGTGAAGCATATTAGTTTTGGTTATTGTTGTTGTTGTTGTGGCAGCTATTATTGTTGTTGATGATGTGTAAATTGCATGCAATTTGCATTTTAAGTGAGCCAATTAAAAAAAAAAAAAAAAAAAATCATCAAAAATAAACAATAAAAACAATTTTTTGATTTAATTCATAAACAAAATTATTAAATTATTATTATTCGAAGAATTGCGAAGATTGCGGTACGTAAGACAATTGCAGGATTTAATGAACTCTCTTTTATTTTAATTGATTAAGGGGAAAAAAAAACAAAAAAATTCTTTAATAAAAGTAAATTGGGTAATTGAACAATAATTATTATTATTATTATTTATTTATTTACAAAAATCAATTCTATAAAAAAAGAAACTAGGCCCTAACTACGATGGTCTTCAGCCCAAATTGAACAATAAATCGGTGTTTGTTCGTTATAAAAATAAAAAATATTTAAAAAAAAAAAAATTTTTAAAATACAAAAGCTTCGATAAAATACAAAAAATTAGCAAAATTCAAGACAAATGACTAAATTTCTAAAATTAGACAAAATTCCAAAAATGGACAAAACTCGTCTAATGGACAAAATTCTAGATATGGACAAGACTCATTCAAAAGACAAAATTCTAGAAACGAATGAAATTCTAAAAAATTTGTAAAAAATATTCAATGGGGAAACCTCATTCAAAAAACAAAACCATAGAAATGGGTCAAACTCACCCAATGGACAAAATTCTAGAAATGCACGAAACTCATTCAAAAGACGAAATTCTAGAGATAAACAAAACTGATTCAAATGATAAAATTATAAAAATGGGCAAAACTTATCCAATGGACAGAACTCATGTAAAAGATAAAATTCTAAAAATGGACAAAACTCATCCATTGGACAAAATTCTAGAAATGGACACCAATGGACAAAATTCTAAAAATGGACCAAAACTGATTCAAAAACAAAATTCATGAAATGGACAAAATTAATTTGAAAGATAAACTTCTAAAAATGAACAAAACTCATTCAATGGACAAAATTCGACTAATTAACAGAACTCATCCAATGGGCAAATTCTAGAAATGGACAAAATTCCAAAAGTGGGCAAAATATATATATACCAATGGAAAAAACTCATTCAAAAAACAAAATCATGGGAATGGACAAAAATCATTCAGAAGACAAAATTCTAGAAATGGACAAAACTCACCCAATGAACAAAATTCTAAAAATGTACCAAAACTGATTGAAAAGACAAAATCCTAAAAATTAGCAAAACTGATTCAAAAGACAAAATTCATGAAATGGACAAGATTCATTAAAAAAACAAAATTCTAGAAATGAACAAAACTCGTTCAAAAGACAAAATTCTAGAAATGGACAAAGCTCATTCAAAAAGCGAAATTCTAGAAATGAAGAAAACTCATTCAATGGACAAAACTCTAAAAATGAACAAAACTCATCCAATGGACAAAATCCGACTAATTAACAAAACTCATCCAATGGGAAAAATTCTGGAAATGGACAAAATTCCAAAAGTGGGCAAAACATATCCAATGGACAAGACTCATTCAAAAAACAAAATCATGAAATGGACAAAATTCATTCAAAAAACAAAATTCTAGAAATGGACAAAACTCGTTCAGAAGACAAAATTCTAGAAATGGACAAAAATCACCTAATGGACAAAATTCTAAAAATGTACCAAAACTGATTCAAAAGACAAAATCCTAGAAATTAGCAAAACTGATTCAAAAGACAAAATTCATGAAATTGAAAAAACTCATTCAAAAGACTAAATTCTAAAAATGGATGAAACTCATCCAATGAACAAAATTCTAGAAATGAAAAAAATTTGTTCAAAAGACAAAATTCTAGAAATAGGCAAAGCTCATTCAAAAAATAAAATTCTACAAATGGACAAAACTCAGTCAAAAGACAAAATTCAGAAATGGACCAAATTCCAGTAATATACAGACAAAACTAACAAAATTGAGGAAATAAGCAAAACTAAAGGAAAGCAAAAAGCTAATCAATTTCATATAAAAATTATTTAATGGACAGAAACTCAGTAACTCTGCAGTGATTTTGAATAGTTTATCAACAATAGATAGACAAATCGTCGCCTGAGAATTGATTTGGCGTATAGGCATACGAATACTTATACACATACGGCAAATCAATTCTTAGGCAACGAAATATACTCACTAAGCTTGAAATTTTTTTTTCATCTTGATCATAGATTTTAAATTTTTGTATATTTTTGTTTGTTTGTTTGTTAAAAATTTAATCTACATCAGTTCAAACTAAATCATTTCGTGAGCTTTTCGAGTGTCACGTGTCCTGCAACTTATAGTGTTTCCTAATGGGTTTTTTTTTTTAACAAACAATTCAATGTAAAATATACATGCTTGTATATTTTTAATGAAATTTTAGTAATGAGACATAAATGTGGCTCTATTATTTCAAATATTTAGCTTTCTCTTTCGTCTCCTCAAACGTAATCATTTGTGTTCTGGAAATTCTGGAAATTGAACAAAACTCCTGAGAATTTCATACAACATAATTCAATATAACATTAAACATGAAATTCAATAAATTTCAAAACAAACAAACAAACAAAAAAAAAAAATCATTTTCCCATGTCATTGAAATGTGGCATCAAATTATGAGTTTCATTAAATGCCAGGCATGTTTGCTATTTGATTGTGTGCGTTGGGGAGTGTGCATAATTGTAGTGTTTTTTTTTTTTTTATTTCCTTTTTTTATTTGAATAATTTGTAATATATCGCGACTTTGAAATGTTAATCTATGATACTTTTAAAATGACCCAGAAAATTATTGAAGCTATGATAATTTTGCAAAGTGTAATTTTCCTTTGTGTCTGTGAAATGGAGAAGATTACATAATTTCATTTAAATGCGTGCACAAAAAAAAAAAAAGAAAAAATAATGAACTTAATAATTCCATTGATTAATTAGAACATCACATTTTTTTCTCATTGCATGGCAGATTTTACACACTCGTGAATAATAGGTTTGCCAAATTCTAGAAACGCAAGTGCCCAGTAGGAACACCTGAAAGAAAATGTTTTTTGAATCACTGTATTTATGAGAATCACGTTTTTTAGGCTCTGAAATTACATCATGAACTTTTGTAATTGTTTTTAAAAACTTTGCTGAGTGAAAGAGACTATTTCACTTACAACACTTGAATTTTTATAAATGACATGACTGTGCCTATGTTCCTACTTACCCCTTACACATATTCACTTTCACTGATTGCTCACTTCCACTGTCATTGGCAATTAAACGAAACGAAACGAACGAATGAAGCAAATGAACTTACGAGAACGGGTTCAATAAACACAATTAAATTGAATCAAATGAAAGCGATTGAATTTCATATGCGTCTGAAAATATGTGTGTGTGTGTGTGTGTGTGTGTGAAAGGATACAAAACGCAACAAAAAAGCATTCAAATCAAATTGACTAAGACATAAACACATACACAAAATTTCTTAACCACATGGTTTCCCATCAATGGAAAAAGAGTAGCAGCAAGAAGAAGCAACCAAAAGCTACCAGCGAGCAAGCAAATGCGAAAAAGTCAAGTAAAAGGTCAAATCAATGTGGCAGTGAGAATCTGTATGAGCAGCAAGAAAACACGAAGCTGTGCAACAACAAAAAAAATGCCAAAGTAATCAATTTTAATTTCACATAAAAACGAAAAAGCGCTAAACATAAAAAACGGAGTGAAATAATTCAATCGCATATACAAAAAATTGATAAATTAGAATTCATTTTTTCATATATGTATGTAGGTATGCATATATTTCCTTTTCAACAATAAATATGGCAACATTGGTGGAAGGACATTGAAAAATATACATATGTACGTGCAGAACAAATGAACATAAAACTAAATTTTGTAAATTTGAATTTAAATGCAGGATGAGAAAAATATGTGAAACCGTAATCAATAAAGAAAAAAACCGACATGTGCTTAACATGTGCAAACGCCCACACTCTGTAACACCCATACACGTTTATACATAGAAAATTGGCTATGTACCTGCAGTGGGGAATTCAAATGGGGGCTATAGGGGCTGCAGTCACTTCACAAATGCGAATGGTTTGATTTTGGAATGATTATTGGTATAAATTTGGTGTACATTTTATTAAGCTGAGTTTCAGTAAATTTTCTGGTTTAAATTTCAGTCTAAACTTTGTATCCTTTTGGTCTGAATTTCGCAGTGAATTTGAGTCAAATTTTTTATTTAATTTTTAATCTAATTTGGTCTAAATTTGGGTTTAATTTTTGGTCTGATTTCTGTCTAAGTTTTAGACTGATTTTGGATTTGAATCTTAGCCAAAATTCCGGTCAGGTTTTGGTTTTTTGGGTTAAAAATTGTAGTCTAAATTTTGGTTTGAACTTAAATTGGAATTTTAGTCTTGAATGGGTTTTTATTTTGGTCCTAATTTAGGTTTGAATTTCAGTGTAAATTTTCGTCTGACTTTTGGCTTAAATTTCGGTCTTAGTTTTGGAATAAATTCTGTGGCATTTAATTATTTTTAATCTAAATTTGGTCTGAATTTTGGTTTCTTTTGGGCTTGATTTTTAGTCTGAATTTCGGTATAATTTCTGGCCTAATTTTGGCCTAATTTTGGCTTAATTTTTGTCTAAGTTTTGATTTGATTTTGAATCCAAGTTTGGTTTTAATTTTGGTCACAATTTCGTTCCGGTTTTGCTTATTTTGGGTCTAAGTGTTTTAAAAATTTTGGTCTAAGTTGATTTGGGTATTCAAGCTTATGTTTTAGTCTTAAGTGGGCTTTTATTTAGGTCGTAATTAAAGACTAAGTTTCTGTCTAAATTTCGGTCTTAGCTTTGGAATGAATTCTAAGGTATTCAGTTAGTTTTTATCTGAATTTGATCTGAGTTTAGGTCTGATTTTTAATCTGAGTTCCGGTCTAATTTTTTATCTGATTTTGGTTCAAGTTTTGATCTGAGTTTGTTTTCTTTTTGGTCTGAGTTTTGGTTGCTTTTGGGCTTGATTTTTAGTCTGAATTTCGGTCTAATTTTTGGCCTAATTTTGGCTTAATTTTTGTCTAAGTTTTGATTTGATTTTGAATCCAAGTTTGGTTTTAATTTTGGTCACAATTTCGTTCCGGTTTTGCTTATTTTGGGTCTAAGTGTTTTAAAAATTTTGGTCTAAGTTGATTTGGGTATTCAAGCTTATGTTTTAGTCTTAAGTGGGCTTTTATTTAGGTCGTAATTAAAGACTAAGTTTCTGTCTAAATTTCGGTCTTAGTTTTGGAATGAATTCTAAGGTATTCAGTTATTTTTTATATGAGTTTGATCTGAGTTTAGATCTGATTTTTAATCTGAATTCCGGTCTAATTTTTGGTCAGATTTTGGTTCAAGTTTTGATGTGAGTTTGTTCTCTTTTTGGTCTGAGCTTCGGTTTTTTTTTGGGTTTGATTTTTAGTCTAAATTTTGGTATAATTTTTGGCCTAATTTTGGTTTGAGTTTTGGTCTAATTTTGAGTCCAAGTTTGGTTTGAATTTTGAATAGAATTTCACTCCGGTTTTTCTTATTTTGTATCTAAATACAAATTTTAGTCTGAGTTTGGGTCTGAATTTAAGTTTTTGTTTTAGTCTTAAATGGGCTTTTATTTAGGTCATAATTTAGGACTCAATTTTAGTCTAAATTTTAGTTTTACTTTTGGAATGAATTCTAAGGTATTCAGTTATTTTTTTCGGAATTTGGTCTGAGTTTTGGTATTCATTAGGGGCTGGTTTTTTAGTATGAATTTCGGTCAAATTTATGGTCTGATTTTGGTCTAAGCTTTGGTCTGAGTTTTAATTTGATTTTGGGTCTGAATTTGATTTGAGTTTTGGTCTGAATTTTGGTTAATATTTAATTTAGCTTTGGGTCTGTACTTGTTTTAAATGTTTGCCTAAATTTTGATCAGAATGGTGTGATTTTTGTACAGAATTCAGGCCTAAATTTCGGTCTAATTTTAAATGTAAATTTCTATCTGAGCTTTAGTGTGAATTTTGGTTTGCTGTTTTATTTGAATTCGGTCCCTTTTTGGTCTAAATTTTAGACATATATAATTTTAGTCTAAATTTTCGGTTCGGTTTTTAATCCGATTTTTGGTTTAGTTATTAGTCTGATAATTTTAATAATTCTATAATTTAGAGAACTCTGCACCTTCTTCTAGATCCGCCAATGAATGGCGGAGAAAGAGAATTTATTAAACATTTACATATTGATATATATATACCAGCATATTGATTTTGAATTATTTTGCTGTTAGTAAAAAATAAAAACAAGTAAAAAAATAAGAAAAAAAAGCAAAACAAACTTGGGTGCTCAAGTTTGACATGATTGTAAAATATTTAAAATATTTCCATTTTTCTTACCTACTTCTCTTATACAAACTTCTTCGCTTCACTCTACTCTACTCTCTGGTGTTCATATTATCAAAGTGACAATGTGTGGGTGGGCGAGTATGTTTAAATATATATCTATGTGTTTTTCACCAAAAAGTTCAAGGTTATTTCTACACACACACACAAAACAGTATAGAAAAATAATAATGAAAAAAATTGTGACATACTTCTCTACTCTTCCACTAAATTCACTATTAAACCTCCATTCTCCTCGTCTTCTCTACTCACCATCTTAAATTTTGAAAAATTTATTATCATTGACACCATTTTTGTTTTCTTCCTTACTTTCTATATTATTAATAAATTTAACATTTTTAGATATGTATATTTCTTTTCATGAATTTCAATATTCTCTTCTCTTCTATTTTTTTTTTTTTGCATAAAAATGAGTATTCATATGCTATCAAAAACGATAAAGTATTAGTTTTAATACTTTTTTTGAAATGGGTAAACTTTTCTTATTTATAGATATTCAAAAGTATGAAATATCTTTATTTTATTTATTATGCAACTCAATTTTAAATACTTAAATTTTTGACACTTTTGTTTTACAACTTATTTGATAACGGTGTTACTGGTTTCATAAAAGTGAAATACTCGCAATACCTTGAAGTTTTTATTGGCATAGAAGAATTTTCCATATACTTATTTAATAAATTTCATACAATGTGTGAAAATGAGCATGACATTTGATGTGTAAAATATATAGACTGAGTGGTAAGATCAAAAATCTTAAGCAAATTAAAGATTCTTGCAGCGTAAAAAGCCAATTTCACAACAGCTTCATGCTGAATAAAGAGCCAGTTCTTTGATACCTTATCTAAGTTTTTGTTTGAATTTTGGTCTAATTTTTGGACTGAATTTCAGTTCAATTTTTAGTCTAAATATTGGTCTAAAATTCAGTCAGAATTTGGTATTCTTTTGGTGTTAATTTTTCTCTGAATTTTGGTCTAAATTTGGTGTATTTTTGGTCTAAAAATTAGACTGGGATTCAATTTAATTTTTGGTCTAAATATCGGTCTAAAATTCAGTCAGAATTTGATATTCTTTTGGTGATAGTTTTGATCTGAATTTTGGTCTAAATCTTGTATGATTTTAGTCTAAAATATAGACTAAGCTTCAGTTTAGTTTTTGGGCTGAATATTAGACTAAGATTTAGTCTGAATTTGGTATATTTTGGTCTTAGTTTTGATCTGAATTTTAGTTAAAATTTGGTATAATATTGGTATAATACTGGTCTAAAATTTGGACTAAGTTTGAGTTTAATTTTTGGTCCGAATATTGGTCTAAGATTTAGTGTGAATTTGGAATTTTTTGGTATTGGTTTTGATTTGAATTTTGATCGGAATTTTGTATGCTTTTGGTCTAAAATTTGGACTTTCGAATTTCGGTGTGATTTTTAGACTGAGTTTCAGTTTAATTTTAGTGTGAAAAGATTTAGTCAGAATTTGGTATTCCTTTGAATTTATTTGAATTTTGGTATAAACCTTGTATGCTTTTGGTCTAAAAATTTGGACTAAGTATCAGTTTAGTTTTTGGTCTGAATATTTGTCTAAGATTTACTCTAAATTTGGTATTTTTTTATTTTAGTTTTGATCTGAATTTTGGTCTAAATTTGGTATGCTTTTGGTTTATAACTTGGACTGAGTTTCAGTTTAATTTTTGGTCTATATATTGGATTAAAAGCAGACTAAATTTCTAACCTAAATTTGGTATAAAAATAGACCGAATTTAAAACTGAATTTAGATCAAAATTCAAATCAAAACTAAGGCCAAAAAGTATCAAATTCAAACTAAATCTTTGACTAATATTCAGACCAAAAATCAAGTTCCGGTTCAATTTTTGGTCTACATAATGCTCTCAGATCTATTCTGAATTTGGTATATTTTGAGCTTAATTTTTATCTGGATTTTGGTCTAAATTTGGTATGCTTTTGGTCTAAAATTTGGTCTAAGATTTAGTCAGAATTTGGTATTCTTTTCAATTTAATTGAATTTTGGTCTAAATCTTGTATGCTTTAGGTCTACAATTTGGACTAAGTTTTAGTTTAATTTTTGGTCTAAATATTTGGTATTCTTTTCAATTTATTTGAATTTTGGTATAAATCTTGTATGCTTTTGGTCTAAAATTTGACCTAAGTATCAGTTTAGTTTTTGGTCTGAATATTCGTCTAAGATTTAGTCTGAATTTGGTATTTTTTATTTTAGTTTTAATCTGAATTTTGGTCTAAATCTTGTATGTTTTTGGTCTAAAATTTGGGCTGAGTTTCAGTTTAATTTTTGGTCTGAATATTGGTCTAAGATTTAGTCTGAATTTGAATTTTTTTAGTATTAGTTTTGGTTTGAATTTTGGTCGGAATCTTGTATGCTTTTGGTCTAAAATTAAGACTTTTGAATTTCGGTGTGATTTTTGGACTGAGTGTCAGTTAAATTTTTGGTCTGAATATTAGTCTAAGATTTAGTTTGAATCTGGTACTTTTTGGTCTTAGTTTTGATCTGAATTTTTATCTAAATTTAATTTAAAATTTGGTCTACTTTTAATCCAAGTTTTAGTCAAAGTTTGTATCTGACTATTATTTTTAGATTTTTGCTTTGTGTATTAGTCTGAATTATGTATACCTACTCGTATTTTTAAACGATAAACTAAACATAATTTATTTATTTATTTACATTTGTCGCGATTTTTTTTTTTTTTTTTTTTTTTTGTGCGCCAACTTTTTCATATTTTTGCTTACTATGAAAATGAGAATACTTTTTAAACATTTTAAAAACAAAAATAAGCAAACACCACAGCCATTAAAGAAAATAAACAAATATATCAACTTACATTCAAAGGCAAAGAGCTAAGCTATAAATAAAAACTAAAAATGAAACGAATACAATTGAATGTAAATATAAGATCAACAACTTTGTAAAGACAAGTTCGTGTGTTAGGTTAAAAACTGATGACTTATAAATAAATATACAACATTCGCAAAAAATATGTAAAATTATAGTAGGTTTTGCAAATTTTTATTTCATTCAAACTCTGATGATCAAAAATGCAATACACTCTAAAATATAAGTATGTAGAAATAATGTAAATTTATAGTGTCATTACGTAAAAAAAAAGCACGTTTTGATGTGTGAAAATTCAAAATACGTATGCATTACGTTCTACTGATAAGAAACACAATAACAACTCAATACTAATGACGTACCGGAACTAACTAACAACTGCAACATAATCATAATTCGTAATTATTATAAAATTACTAAATATTAATGCGTAACCATTTATGACATATTCAAGTACATGAATCAAAAGTTGATTTCTCTCTTCTCTTCATCTCTCTTTACACATTACTCTCACTCTTTCACTCTCTCTCTCTCTCTCTCTCTCTCTCTCTCTCTGTCAATACATTTTTCTACTACTACTAAAACTATGCAATATCATATGCGGAAACTCACAGCTATAACCCGACAGCTGCTGTTTACACGATGATTACGACGGTATTTTTTTACTAAGCGCCATATCCACACTTTGCCTTCTTCCTCCCCAGCTGATAATAGCGTACTGAATGCGGTCGTTTTTTTAAAAGAAACTGTATTTCTCTTTGGGAAACACCATTTTCAATGTGGGGTGCAAACGTACTATACACCAATAAAATACAAAGTGGAGCGATCATTATCCAAATACATAATAATGATAACAGAAAGTAGTCTCAATGTCGCACAGATACATACATACATTCATAGATGTAGGTAGGTATATAAAAAACAATAATGTCGTCTGTTTTTGCACATTTGCTGATTTTTTTCTTTCTTTTTTTGGTTAGAAATTTTGATAACAGTTTCAGCTACGTAACGATTTTTATTGCTACTTACGTGTCTTTTAATATCAAAGTAGAGTGGTTCAGTTTGAAAAGTATTGAAAGCATTGAATTTATATTTGAGAGAGGAGAGTAAGCTTTAGACTGAGTTTCTGTTTACATTTAACCTATTTGTTCTTAGAAGTATTAAACTCAGATGATGCTTAGCTAATGGTAAAAAGTGAAATACTTTACAAGAATTACTAAGTTTAAAAATCAAATTAAGTCAGAATATGAAAGCTCTGAAGAAATCATAGAAAAGATTTCATGTTTACTTACTAGTAACTTTTCATCTATCTAAAACAATGTCGACCAATTTGCACTGAAATATGTGCACGTTTGGCCGTCACTGATCTAAAAGCACGACAAAAATTATGTTAGGTGTGCAAAAAATCCAATGAATTTTTAATAGGAAATGATTAAAATAACAGAAGGAAAAATAATGAGACGAGGAGAAGAAGAGAAAGAAGGGGAAGAAGAGAAAGAATACGAAAAATTTAGAAATAAGATCATAAAAATTAAACGGAACAAGAGGAGCAAGGTAAAGAAGAAAAGAAAAGAAAAGAAAAGAAAAGAAAAGAAAAGAAAAGAAAAGAAAAGAAAAGAAAAGAAAAGAAAAGAAAAGAAAAGAAAAGAAAAGAAAAGAAAAGAAAAGAAAAGAAAAGAAAAGAAAAGAAAAGAAAAGAAAAGAAAAGAAAAGAAAAGAAAAGAAAAGAAAAGAAAAGAAAACAAAACAAATCGTAAAATAGGAAAAGAGAGGAAAAAAAGGAGGAAGAAAATAAAGACAAAAAGGAAAAGGAATCGAGATTTAGAGATGAAGGGAACAGGAATTAACCCATTAACTGACGATGGTGCGACCATGCACCACCAAAAAAGTGTGTTTTTTTTAGACTAAAAGTGTGATTTTTATAGACTATAAGTGTTATTTTTATAGATTAAAAATTGTGCGATTTCACACCATTGCCAATTAATGGGTTAAGGAAAAATGTGGAAGGACGCTAAGCTATATACCACTAAAAATGTTACTAAGGAATTCTCAATATTTAGAAGATCAATACTTATATTTTGTCTAAGTCTAGTATAGACTGTACCACTAGCGGTTCCAAAGTATAGAAAATATCATATTTTTTGATCATTGGTCATGAGTAAAATAATATTTTAAGGGCTTTTATACACTTGTGTTGGCCGAAAAAATTTAAAACTTTTTTTATTGCATTTTCTCAAAGTACGTCCTCTTGAGAAAATATTCTCCAAATTTCATAGAGATCCAAATTTCTAGAGCCAAAATTACAACTGTCAACAGCGCGCTACCACCGACTACCTGTATATGGTGCCAAAAGTTTAAACGCGACTATCTCCAAATGTTGTTTTTCAAAAAGTGCGGTTGCGGTGAGCATAGTTTCTTAAGAACCGTTTAGCAAGTATTTAAGTATAACAATAATACCCTATGAGTGAATGAAGGATTTTTAATTTCAAGCGAAACTTTTTTTTTCTTGCTGCAAAAACCGAAAGCTTAGACGTTCAAAAATCAAACTTTTTAGAAAAACGATCACCATTTTTTTAAAAAAGTTAAAATCTGCAAAATCTTTCGTTCATTCAGAGCGTGAAGGTATAAACTACAATTTTTGTTTTGTTTTTTTGTATTACAGATAAGCAGTTTCTTTTTTATCATACTCACCGCGAAAGATGTCGGGAAAATTGTGTTTTGGCACAATGACTGTAGTGATTTCAGCTATTAATATTTTCTTTTGAAAAAAATCATGGAAAACCTAATGACAAGTATAAATAAATAAACGTTCAGTTTTAAAAAAAAAAAATTGTGTGGTTTTGGTTTTTCCAAAAAAAAATCTTGGTGAAAATGCCCTTTTTTTCTCGAGCACAAGTGTATATAACCCCTTAAAGCGACACCAAATTAAACCTCTTCCTTGAATCAACTAGTGGACTGTACCCTTAATAGCATATTGGGATCGGGATGGAACAGTTGTAATAGTCTGAATACAGATCTTAATAATAATTCAGACCTAACAGGAAACATATTTAGAAAAGATTACAGATTGTTCCTTTATATTTGATACCTATTTATTTTTCCAGATCACAACTCCCCTCTCCTTCCCCTTAGGTATAAACCCCTTTCTTCCCGACAAAATATTTTGACAACTGAGACGCTGAGAAGAAAGGTTGGAGTGGCTGTCGAGAGACACACTTAGGCCTGAACGGCCCATTGTGATACCACATAGTTGGACCTACAGTTTAACGCCGATTCCGAACGGCGGTGTAGCAATTTTTTATCGGCTTGGTGGTTTTGCCATTACCAACCAATGTGTGTACTTGTACACTATCTTATAATTCTCATACACTTCATATTGATAGTGAATATAAGAAAGTTATGAAAATTAACCACCAGACGAAGACGGGAATCGAACCCGAACCTCCCAGATGAAAGTCTAGTGCACTATCCACTAGGCTATCGAGGTCGTCGCTGAGAAGAAAAGTGGTATAACTTCTACGTTCAGAAAAAAATGGAATAATTTTACTTAAGAGCAAAAGTAAAACGAAATATGTTCAGAGCAAAAGTGAAACGAAATATGTTCAGAGCGAAAACGGAATAAAAAAACTATGCTGTTCTTACTCTGAAAGAATTGTTATACCATTTTTGTTCTCACTTTTAAGGCGTTTCATTTTCACTCTAATTGATTACTTATGCCATTCTTGCACTGACACAATAAATTATTTCACTTTTGCTCTTATATAATTTTTAACCCGCTTTTCCTCTCAGCCTGTCAATTATCATTCGAAAGCGATATAAAACCGAATCGTTCTCATTTGAGAGGCTGAGAGGAAAAGTGGTATAACTTCTACGTTCAGAAAAAAATGGAATAATTTTACTTAAGAGCAAAAACAAAACGAAATATGTTCAGAGCAAAAGTGAGACGAAATATGTTCAGAGCGAAAACGGAATAAAAAACGATGCTGTTCTTGCTGTGAAAGAATTGTTATACCATTTTTGTTCTTACTTTTAAGGCGTTTCATTTTCACTCTAAACCGTATTACTTATGCCATTCTTACACTGACACTCTAAATTATTTCACTTTTGCTCATATATAAATTTTAGCCCGCTTTTCCTCTCAGCCTGTCAACTATGATTGTTTGTTTCTAAATCAATGAACTTGAAATTATTTCGAAAGATGGTCCTACCCTGATCCATTTGTTTCGAATATTGGACCACATATCGACACTGCTACGTTATCATTTTTATTAAGGGGAAGTTCAAGATTACGATGGTGAACTAACCGAAATTGGTGAATACTTACCTTTTTCTCAAGAGTCTTAAAAGTGTAAATTAAATATATATGATAATAATGTCTTCAAAAATTATCCAGAGTCTTTAAGTTTTTGCTGTCTTCACTTTTTTATAAAGAACATTTTTGTAGGTAGTTTGTAATGGCCACCTTTCATCAATGTTCATGACAAATTTCAAGAAAGCTCAATCTATTTTAAACTTTCTTTCCATTCCAGTTGGAAATTATTTTTAATACCTCAATCCATCATAATAAATGATGAGAGATTTTTACGTTGCAGTTTATTTTCAAATTTACATAAGAACATTTTAGAATTAGAAACAATTTCACACAAACAAACTGAAATAAAAAGAGAAAATGCGCAGCAGATAAATATGAGATATTACCAAACAAAAAAAATAACATATTAAGAGAAGAAACGACAAGATTAAAGAGAACAGATTTTGAAAGCAAACTGTATATAATATAAAAGAGAGAGAGAGAGAGAGAAAATATGAGAAGACTAAAAAGCAAGTAAGATAAATAGTGATGCTCTTTGCATTAAGAGCGCATACGTTTGTTTAATAGGTAAACAATGGTATTAAAATTTTGATTAATGATAAAGTGAATAGCTAACAGTTATCTTAACTACATAATTTTTGAACAAAACTTAAATGAAAATTTAAAAATATATTTACACGAAAATTAATAAGAAGAAAAAAAAAAAAGCTAAAAAAAAATTTAATGAACTCGTATGTATGACTGTCATCATATTTATATAAAAATCGAGAGAGAAAATATCAGTTAGAAACACAACCTCATAACATTGAATAGATCGAATTCATAAATCATGGTTTTTTTTTTTTGTTTTTTTTTTTTTTTTTTCATTTTATATTCACACACTTATGAAAGCATAAAACATAAGATTGCTAACGTATCGTTTGGATTTTTTGAATTAGCAAAAATCTACTTAAAACCTCCATGAGTATAAATGTGTGTGTTTCTTTCTTCATACAAAAAAGTGGCATGATCGCGCCAAATCTCAAAAATGCAAAACAAATACAAAAAGCACAAAAACAAAACGTAGTTATGAATCATTTGTATGAATTCACTATTTGAAAACAGGTACACGTAATGTATAAATATTTCCGATAAAATTTGACGACTAATTTGTTTACAACTATTATCTGTTATTATAGCATGACCAAAACGTCATTAATTTGAAACGAGAGGGTGATAGGCTAACAACAACAAAAAGTAAGTGTTTATACTGGGATTTTACTGAGAAAATAATATGTTTGGAAATAATTCCGAAACCTGACTAGAATTACTATAAATAAATTAATAAATCTTTATTAAATATTTATTAGTTTAATTATTCCTTTTTTTTTTTTTGTTTATAATTGTATATGAAAATTGATCATATTTACAATGTACACATGTACAATAAATTACAGCACTGCAAACAGGTGAGTGCGCTGACGGAAGAACGTATCGGAAGGACGTGTGGGTTAAGCATTACGAATACCCATACATTCGAATTGTGTAGGTACAATGCAATGTGATATAAATAAATAAAAATGAATATAACGTGTACAAAGTGAATGCCGGATCACGCCACATTTTTTCAAATGAAAAAAAAATGTGAAATACAATTCGTGAGTGTGCACAAAAATATACAACAAACAAACAAAAAAAAAACAAAAAAAACAAACAAAAAAAAAACTCGTAAGTGCTTGAAAAAGAAACAAGTAAAAATAAATTAACAAATTGCAAGTTTTTAAACCAAAAATGACAAATTTCTTTATAATTTCTTTTAGCGTGTGAGGCGAGTTATAGTGAAGGAGAGTGAGTAGGAGAATGAGTAGAAGAGTGAGAGGAACATGTGTGAGTTTTTCAGCAATTTTTGGCCTTATTGCAAAAATAATTTAGTGCCAAATATAAAATGACCTACATTTCTATATAATACAAAAAAAAAAATTTATATAAAACAGATGATCTTTCTATGTTGTATTATAAATTTTTAAAAAGAAATTTAGAAAAAATAAAAAAAATTGTAATCTATAAGCAGATGAAAGAAATTTGCTAAAATATTTTGTTATCTTATTTCAAACATTTTTAACATACTCACTCCAGTCACAAACTTAGTTGACATAAGCGCAAAATATGCGCATATGGAAGGAAGTCGAAAAATGATAAAAAAAAAAAAAGCGACACAAAAAGAAAAAAAGAAATTTCAAAAAAATTCGTTTTTTTCTTGAAATTTTTTATTTGAGTCATTCTCACATTTTGCATATTATTTATTTTTATTTTATTTTTTTCTTTATATTTATTTCAAACAAATTATTACGCTAATGTTAAACAAAAAACCACAACAAAGTTTGTTGCTAAAAAAAAAAAAAAAAAGATATCAAAAAGTTTTTACAATTTTTTTTCCTTTTTTCTTGAAAATTTAACGAAACATAAATTTTCAAATTTTTAACTTTAACTGTTGCTTGTTAATGTTTGAGTGTCGAGGTCGTCATTTTTTTTATAATACCACAAACGAACACAGTATATAGCTGAAAAGATATGATTCATTTTATAAAAATTTAGATTTATGCATACAACTTTATCTAGAGGAAGGGCGATGCCTCTGTTGCATGCCAATGTCGAGATATTAATACAAAAAAAAAAAAAATTAGCATATACAAAATTTGAAACAAAAAATTTTTGAAACCTTAAATTCGAATCAAAAAAACTTTGCGCTAACGTTCTCCATGCACAGCAAAGACACACACCTCTCTTCAATCTTTTTGCAGCATCACTCTCTTTTGCTCTTCATGCATACCGAAGGCAAATACATAATTAAGTAATTTTTTCTGTCTCCCCGATAGCCCCGATTTTCAATAAAATTCCCCGCACCGGTATAATTTTATATTATAACAGCGACACATGCTTAAAATTTATCAAGGTTAATGTTATTTTAATGCGCTTCGGAACTGGTAGGTTAATAGTAAGGTACTCTCTGACTGCCGAATTATTTTGACACATAGAGGATTTCATCTCAAGGGAACCCACTCTTAAAATCGATTGAGCTCAAATGAATCCGGTGTAGCGAGTTACTCGACTTTCATTTTTATAAATAAACACTCAATGGAAAATACATTCAAACTAAATTATCCAAATTAGATCCTAAAGACTCTAAACATATGTTTGGAGAAATAAAATCAAATTTTAAGAAATCTAAACCATTATGTCTTCAAAATATAAAATAGCCAGAAAATTCAGAATTGTTATTGAGGAACGCGGGAATTAACCCAGAGAATTTAGAAAGGGATAACACGAACAATTTTATAATACAAGATAATGTAGAAATGCTGGATACTATTGGTTCTTTTCTAGAGTCAGTTCATGCTTATAAACCAATTAACCAAGAGAATAATTTGCAAGTTCATGTTAATAATTCTTTTACAAAATTTCTAGAAACAAAAACTATGTTTGAAAATATCCACAAGACTATAACAAGTTTTAATGATGAAAAGTCATCTAATAATTTAAATGAATCACAAGCTGCACTATATTTTATAACGAGAGACGAAATAGTATATACTTTTTCAAATCTAAGAGCAGAAGAACTATGCTGAATGTTATGTTTATGACTAAATTACTGAACGGTGACATTCAATCTGAATTTCTACTAAATAAAATTGACTTAAATATCCCAAATCGTTGTTCAAGGTATCCTATCTTGATTAAATTGAGTACTTGCCGATCTAACTATGCCCAAAATGATCCATTACGTTGCATGTGCAATGATTTCAACAACCAACATGGCTTATTTGATATAACTGATTCCTTATTTTCTATAAAACAAGCAATTTTAAATTCCTTAAATGATTAAACAGCTGATGATCCTAATCTGTAGCTGTTTGAAAACCATTGGGATATATTACTTCACCCATTCACGAGTTGCGTTACACAGGCAGTCCGGGCTGTTTCTGTTTCGGTCACCGATCCGTTCGCTTTGCGGATGTGCTCCTCGGTCGGGTGGGCGGGTAAGTGGGTCCGCTGGGATTCGTTCGTAAAAAAAAAAAAAAAAAAAAAAAAAAGAGCCAAATTATCTTCAGGTATAGATGAAATACCAAATATAATATTAAAAAACTTACCAAATGTTATGATCTTCGAATATTGGAATATATTTAATAATATGCTAAATAATTCGCATTTTCCAAAACAATAGAAAAAAGCAAAAGTAGTAATTTTACCGAAAAAAGACAAAGATATAAGTAATCCAAAAAATCTTCGTGCCATAAGTTTGCTACCTTACATCAGCAAAGTGTTCGAATTGTGTATTAATAACAATATAAACAAATTTTGTAATGACAAAAAATTAAGTGCTAAAAAACAGTTGAAAAAGAAACAAGTAAAAATAAATTAACAAATTGCAAGTTTTTAAACCAAAAATGACAAATTTCTTTATAATTTCTTTTAGCGTGTGAGGCGAGTTATAGTGAAGGAGAGTTATAGAGAGGAGAGTTACAAACATTTGACAATAAATGCAATACATTTATTTACATCTAACATCAACTGGAATTGGAACAAGAAACTATGTACAGGAGCTTGCCTAATAGATATGGAAAAAGAGTTTGATAGCATTTGGATTCCAGGGTTGATATCTAAATTAATTAAGTATAATTTTCTATTGCATCAAGTTGTACTCATTTACAATATGATTAGTGATAAAACTTTTATAATAACTCATCAAAATCATTTAAGTAAAAAAAACATTTAAGATTATTAATGGATTACACGACGACCTCGATAGCCTAGTGGATAGTGCACTAGACTTTCATCTGGGAGGTTCGGGTACGATTCCCGTCTTCGTCTGATGGTTAATTTTCATAACTTTCTTATATTCACTATCAATATGAAATGTATGAGAATTATAAGATAGTGTACAAGTACACAACACATTGCTTGGTAATGGCGAAACCACCAAGCCGATAAAAAATTGCCACACCGCCGTTCGGAATCGGCGTTAAACTGTAGGTCCAACTATGTGGTATCACAATGGGCCGTTCAGGCCTAAGTTTGTCTCTCGACAGCCACTCCAACCTAACCTAACCTAATGGATTATAACAGGGAACTGTCAATACACCCATTTCTTTTTAATCTTTTCATATTGGATCTACTGAGTAAAATAGAAAACATTATCTCCTTTGCTGATGATATTATTATATATCACTCTGACAATACCATAGAAAAAATAAATCAAAAGCTACAGAACTCATTTAACATCGTAGAAAAATACACTATCGATTGGAACATGAAAATTAACATAAACAAATGTGAAACAATTCCATTTAGACCTCCAGTAAATAAATGCAATAATAATATTTAAAAAAAAAAATAAAAATCGTTTGGTATTAAATCTAGTTTAAACAATTCCAAAATAATAAATAAAGATGCTGTCAAATACTTGGGTATTTATCTGGATAAATTTTTATATAAAGCTAGAAAGGCTTTTTTCATATACAAATCATTATTTTATTCAAAATATATTAATGCTAGAGTTAAAATTATCATTTACCAAGCGTTAATAAGACCCATTATTACATATGGGTGTCCAATTTGGTTCAATATTTCACCCTCTTACATGGAAAAGATACGTGTTTTTGAAAGAAAATTGCTTAAGAGCATGCACATCATTATTTAGAACACCTCAAAGCAATTATATAAAATACATATCGAATAAAAAATTGTATAATATATCAAATGTTATAAGAATAGATAACTTTATCATAAAATTAAATAGAAATATAATAAGATGTACATTATGTAAAGAAAATAATTTAATAATGGCACCTTACTATACAAATGAAGAGTATATATCGCATACCTTGCACAATGGGTTTGTACCACCTGAGGCCTATTTGTACCTCGATAAGTTAAAGATTATACAAAATGAAAATGGCATCCCAGTTTTTTATCAGAACTATAGACGGGCCAATATTAAAGCAGTTAATTGCAATGCAACAGAAAATAATAATTTCAGATATGATACCAGTATAGCTAATAGTGAATTCCTTTTGCAAAGGTTCAAAACTAATCACTTTTCATCTTTATTTTATACCTAGACCTTAGTTTTTATCCTTTTGCCATTAAAAAGTAAGGTTTTTATTTAATTTTTCATTACAAGAAATATAAATTTAGTCTTCATTGGAAGTAAAAAAAGTAATATGTTTTTGTAAAACAAAATCTATCTGGATATCAATAATACTTGAGAGCCCGTTTTAGAGACAGTGTATATATTATAAATTAATGTTAACTATTGTTTATTATAGTTTAAGAATTAATATTATGAATAATAAACTAATAAACATTTAAAAAAAAAAAAGAAACACTCAAAAGAAAATACATGGACTTTCTTTTGACCTAAATAAAAACAAAAAATGTTTCCTTTTGAAAAAAAAGTCAAAACTGGTTTCGATTTTGAAAAAAAAAAAAAAATGGTCACATTTTGAATTTTTAAGATTTTTTTTTCATTTTTCGAAAGAATACATGAAAAACGTATTCTATAAAAATGTCCAAATGCAATACGTGATTAATTACATGGATCCAAAACAGGGGCTGTTCGACCAAAATATATAAATTCTACCGCCCTGCAATTACTCGAATTTCGGCGGACAGCCAAAATTAGGGTTTTCAAAAATTGAACTTTTTTCAAAAGTACAAAGTTGCAAATTGAGGAGAAAATTTACCAAAATTTTTTTTCTGTTACGTGCCGGGGTCATTGTTGTATAGAAAAACATATTTAAATTTTAGACTATACGTGACAATGTCAAAAACCTTGTTTTGAGAAGAACGGCTTCAAAGTTTTGGCTATCGGTTTTTAAATATATCGACGATTCCCAACGGACCAAGAGGCGCATCTGCATAACGCACTGATCGGTGACCGATGCAATCGCAGACCGGAGTTATTAATCAGGAGGTGTTGGATAAAGGCATAGCTAAGCCTTTCTGAACGACCGAAAGTGACGCCGAAGCGCTGCGCGACTGTCTTGGCTTGACTAACACTCGCCGCTATAATCGTCTATATCTACGAAAGCACTTCGAGTTTCTCTCTGAACTTTTTACAAAATACTTTTGAAATAGAATACTTTCAAATTACACACTTTTTTTGAAAAATCAATTTCTCCAAACCAAAAAAGTGCAGGGGCCTCTTAAAAAGAGATGAAGATTATAAGACCCAAAATATGAAGTACTGCAAAAGATAAACGATTTACATTACATAAAATTTGACAAAAAGTATTCTACAGACTTTATCAACTAAAAGCTAGACGGTTACAAATTCCCCGCAAAAAACAGCTCATTCCCCGATTCCCTGTACTAAGTAAAATTCCCAACAAATCGGGGAATTCCCCGCAAGTTGGCATCGCTGTTAAGTACAAACCCTATGATCTTCTCTAGTTCGATATCTCTCTCTCCCTCAATACGAGATGATTATTTTAAAAGGACATGGCAGAATAATAGAGGTAGCCACACCAGGGAGGAAAACTAAGCTTAATGGTATAAACACAACCAAAGCAGCCGACCTCCAACCGCCGACTTCTTCTCAGAGAATAAACACAATAAGAGCATCAATCTCTAGCGTGAAAAATATATAAAAAAAAAAAACAAAACAAAAGCAATTGGATTTGGTTATTGTTTTTGCAACTCGTTCGGTTTTTTTTTTTTGTCAATTGTCAAAAAATAAATAAAAAAATTCAAGATTCTGCAATTTGAAACAATTGCTGTATAAATTAAAAATTTTTTACTTCATTTATTTGTGCAAAAATTTCAAAATCATCAAAAGAAACCAGAAACAAAGCGAAACTCAAAAAAATAAAACACATATCTGTGGCAATAAGGAACAGGAACAGCTAAACTCAAAAGTCAACTAAAAACCTCTTGCGTAGTTTTCCTTATAAAACCTAAAATATTGAAAGTTCTTAAATAACTATTGGAGTTTCATTAATAAAAAACTATGGAAACTGCTAAATTGCAAACAATTTTTCAAAAACTTTCAACATTTTGGGATTTATAACATAAAATACGCAGCAGGTTTTTATTCGAGTTTTGAGTTTAGCTGTTCCTGTTCCTTATTGCCACAGATATATTTTCGGATTAAAACTTGGCAGCACTTGGCTTTTTTGTGAAAAATATGGCAATATTTCCACTTCTATAAGAGAGAAAACATTCTAAAGTTAAGAGAATTTGAATAGAACCTATTGTAGCGTCGTTGAGGCGGCACCCAATCTTAGAATTTTTTTTTCCATACAAGTTCATAAAATTCTATTGGTTGATTCACAAGCTGTCATATACTGTCGTATAATCATAACGTCGTATAATTTTGTATGAAAAATTAAAGAATTTATGACACAAAATAAGACAGCTTGTTAATCTGTCATATTGGTTTGTTGTTGAAACTGAGGCCGGCTGCTTTGGTTGTGTTTATATCATAACTGTCAAACTAGGAAGTAAGAGCGCTGAGCGTAGTGGTTTTTATGTAAATTCAGATTACGAAACACTCACACACGTTATGCACACAATTAGGGTATTCACAAGGTGCCTTATTCAGTGTTGTATCCTCTCATTTTTTGATAAAAAATTATACGTCATTACAATTATATGATAGTATACAAGAGCTTGTGAATACCCTTAATATGATTTTTGATTTGACAGAAAAGAAGAAATGAAAAAGAGAGCGCCATGTTGAATGCGGTTACTTCTATTATTCTGCCTTTTAAAAGTTGACTGCCGCCCTAATCTGTTGCCATTTACCCTCTCTGGATTTACCTTTTCGGCAGTTTTTAGAAGTAACCGCATTCAACATGCCGTTCTCTTTTTCATTCTGGACTTTTCTGTCAAATCAAAAATCATATTAAGGGTATTCACAAGCTCTTGTATACTATCATATAATTGTAATGCCGTATAAATTTGTATCAAAAAATGAGAGGATACAACATCGAATAAGACACCTTGTGAATACCCTAATTGTCATTAGTCTGTAAGATCTTTGTATCCGTAGACGTTAACAAATAAACGAGTTTTTGGTAAAAAAAAATTTCTAAAAATTGTCATAGAGAAAAAACAGATTGAAATAATGGCATAAAGTGGATATATTCCCCACAAAAAAAAATAAAAGCGTAAAAAGCATCAAAATTATCCCCCGAATCCACCGAAAGTGTTTGGAAACTTTTATACCAAAAACCTCCGAAAAGAAGAAAAGGGATGCAAAATTGGATTAAAAACAAAAAATGTTAGAGTTTTCATAACGAACAAGACATCGAAGTTGTACGACCTTAAAACAATAAACAAAAAATCGTTTGGATAATGATTTCTTTCTATCAGGATGCAGGAGTGTAGGAGTCTACAGTGTACAGTAACTCACAAAACTGAACACACAAAGAGATATTTTTGGGACACAAAAAATCGCCAAAGATGGTGTCAAATTAAAAAATATTAGCATAGCTCAGTTCCTACTCATCCAGAAGAAGAGAAATGTAAACAAATTTTTGAAATCAGATATTATCTTCAGGTTCCAAAAGGGTCTTGAAAGTCCCGAAATTTAGACCATAAATTAAGATTTTTTTAAATTTTTAAGCCAAAAATGTTTTCAATTTCCACCGCTGCATTGTTAGCATTTACAAATACAAACATAACACAAAAAGAAATTTTCTAAATCGGATAATGTTTATTGGTTCAGCAAGTTGTTCACAGCTTAGAAGTTTCGGCTATAATTTATACTTTTCATACACTTTTTGCTAAGTAGAAACTTAACTACTCTGCTACTTATTGATTTGAGGCCATTTTTGGCTATTTTTCGTATCCCCTAAAATATCCTATCTATTTGTGTGATCAGTTTTACTCATCTTCGAAACAATTGATCAGGGTCTATTCATTGTCGCGAAAAATGTGGCATTGTACCTTGTTATCAAGTCTTCTCAAAAGAAGCTTGAAATAGATCATGATCGTAATATTTAGTTTCTTTGCATTTCTATAAAAATTAAACATTCAAATTATTTTTTACTTTATTATATTAATGATTTTGAAAAGCTCTTGAATGCATAAATCAAAGTTTAAAGTTATTTACCAATTTCAGATCATTTATATGAAGATTCATTCATGAAGATTTCTATGTCAAGTGCATTAAAATATTAGTTGGAATATTCATTCAATGTTAATTTAAAGTAAAAAATACAAAAAAAAAAAAAACATACTCATATATGACATCAACAAAAATCAGATTTCTTCTATAGATTCTTCATCAAGAATATTACGAAATTAGTCATAAGTTATGCGAGAAACAACAAAATAAAATGTTTTTTCAATTCCTCATCTCCTGATATTTTAAATATGTATGACATCAATAATTACCAAAATGTATTGATTTATTAATTTTAAACTAATGGAATTTATTTGGTCAACAAATGACCCGACATAAATAGAACGGAAGAGAAAAAGAGGGAAAGAGCGAGAGAGCGAGAGAGTTCAAATTAATTAGCAGCTATTCATGTAAAATAAGATGACAGCATAGAGAGTACAAAGAGCAACTCTAAACTCTTCAAAAAAAAAACAAACAAAAAAAATAGAGATGACAGCATAATCAGTGTTACCATATTGCCAGATTTATCTGTAAAATTACAGTATTTTTAATCAGATTGCGATTGCACAGATTTCCTTCAAATAATTCCAAATTTTTACAGTTTTATAATACAGTATCCGCTCGTTTATATGAACACTCCTTTATACAAACATTCAGTATAGTGAATATCAAATTTCTAACACATGAGGCTCCAAAGAGTGAACATAACAGCAAATTCATCTCTATGTGGTTTTCTAAATGTATTTTTCGCCGTAATCAGCAAAATAGTTACTAAAATTTATTCAGTTTTTTAGTGTCCATTGGCCAGTGCACACGCATGTAATTATTTCTGAAAAATTTTCGATTTATCAGAAAAATGTGAGGAAAAAAACAGTAAACGTTAGTTCGATTGCACAAAATTATACAATAGCCAAATCTACAGTTTATGTTATTAAAAACAATTAAAATAAAATTTTGAACGGGTGAAATTAAAATGAAAACCCGTTGAGAACTGTAGAAATGTCTAAGGTAAGGAATAAAACTATTCAAATAGTTTCTGTAACAAATAAACTTTTAAACGCTTAAAAACAAAGTCTCTGAATGCAAATCTAAAAGGAAATCATGTGATTTGGTATAAGATTATTAAAAAAATATACGGTAAAAAAGCTTTCATCGAATTATGAATCATTGCTACTATGTACAGTCTTTTATCTCGATTACACTGTTCAACACACACAAAAAAATAACAAGGTTCTGAAAGTGGATTTTGATAGAACTTGAGAAAAAAAATTATACATGTCACGGCGTTTTCAAAGTTTACGTCTGATTTTCTTTTTACGCGGGCCTAAAGTTTACCCATTTCTAACAGGTTAAGTATAATAAATCATAGAGCAATTTGTTAGTTTTGCATCAAAGCTTGTTTGTATGTTCAGCAACTTATAATAGAATTTTTCGTAGAATATTTTCTTTCAACATATTAACCCTTTAGTGCATACTGTTATGGATCTTTTTTGCCTTTTTCCAAAAATAACAATTTTTGACCTATTACGAGGGTTGATAGAGGGTTAATATGTTCAAGAAAATATTCTACGAAAAATTCTATTATTATCTATTATCAGAATTTATAATAGAATTTTTCGTAGAATATTTTCTTTCAATCTATTAACCCTTTAGTGCCCACCGTTATGAGTGTTTTTTGCCTTTTTCAAAAAATAACAATTTTTGACCTATTACGAGGGTTGATAGAGCGTTAATATGTTCAAGAAATATATTGCCCATGAAATTCTACTATAGGTCACTGAACAACAAAAATCTGTACACGGTGCGCCTGAACTGGATTTAAATCAAAGGTTCTTGGACTTGAAATTTTCTTTCTGATTTTGAATCAGTAGTGTTCCCTGATGATAAAAATCTAAAAACTTAAAACGCCAAGATACGTATGATTTTTTTTCTCTAGATCTATCAGAATCCACTTTCAGAACCTTGTTATTTTTGAAAAAAATTGATTTTTGTGGGACAGTGTTATGTGAACAACTTTATTGAATGAAAAGCTTTTGCCTAAATTAGTTCACATAATGGAGCTGTTACTGCAATATGCAAGAATAGATTGAAATATGTTTTGGTTTTGTGTGTGGTGGAAAGAAGCACGAGCAGGTTACTATAAAAAATTAATTTTTTCTTTTTCGATTTTATACGTTAAAGTTTTATTTTAAAATACAATTTTTCGATTTGAATTTGATTATTTTCAATAAAAAATATGGCAACACTGATCATAAGTAAAACAACTTTTCTCTTGTGTACTCTCTCTACATAAATACTACATGCCTTTTTACCAGTTTCAGTCATATAATCAGGTCAATATACAAAAAGATTCATTCATGAAGATTTTTATGTCAAGTATATTATTATTAAAAAATATTCAGTCAATGTTAAGTTTAAATTGGAAAACAACTAGTGACAAAAAAGAAAGTAGTCAGTAAAACTCTAGGAAATAAGTTGCGTACACTAGGTCAGGGCAATCTGAATGAAATAGGTCAGGGCAATCTGAATGAAATAAAATTTTTCGATAACGTCCCGTATTGAAATGATTCCTCTTGTCATTACGAACAAAATGTTCTTCTACGACATAGGTCTAAAATGAGTTTCGAGGCTCCGGAATTTGATTTTTATGCAAAATGTTCGGTTTATATAGAATTAAGGCACTTGGAATTAAACAGTCCAACAGCATTTTTGCAACAGAATAGCCACCTTATAATCCTGAAAGGGTATGTTGTATAGACTATTTTTGTAAAACAAACTTATAGTCCAGCACGTCTCAGTTTTTTTTTTTTTTTTTACAGTGATTCAAAGTTTTGTTATTTTGGTCGAAGGGAGCTGAATACTAAGTGCAAAAAGTGTTATAAACTGATGTCTTAGGAAAATCTTATCTGCAAAAATGAATCTGTAGAACATTTTAACCCTTTAGCTCCTCTTATTATGGGTCAAATCGACACCATCTTTAATAGAATCCTAAAAATTCCTTTCAAAAGAGACATTTAAGGATTAAAATATGGTATTCCACAAAAATATTTAGCAAAAAATTTCACTAGGGGTCACCAAAGGTATAAAAGTCATATTTTATTATGTGGGTATACCCTTTCAGAATTATAGGGAGGCTATTCTGTTGCAGCCAAAAAGTCTTAATTTGTTGGACTGTGATATTTTTCTGTGAAAATATAATACTCGATGGTGCCGTGAATTCGGTCTTAATGTTAATCCTGCCAAAACAGAGGTAATGCTTTTTGCTAGAAAGTATAAAATACCAACTTTTGCCCTACCCAAAATTAATGGTACCTCGCTTTGCCTTAGCAAGCGCGTCAAATATTTAGGACTTGTTCTTGATCCTAAACTTCAATGGAAAGCTAATATAGCAGAGAGAGTACGGAAAGACTCTTGCGCTCTCTACTGCTGTAAGAGGGCATTAGGAACAAGATGGGGTATTCAACCACGAGTCACTTCCTGGCTCTATTCAGCAGTGGTCGAGCCTAATCTTCTTTATGGATCCGTCTTCTGGTGGCCAGCTACTGCAAAGGCGGTCAACCTTAAACCACTGGATAAGGTTAGAAGAACGGCAGCCATATTGATAACTGGGGCTCTCCGTACTACCTCCACAAAAGCTCTCTTCGCAATCCTTCATTGGTTGCCAAAATTCACTTCTGGTTAAGCAACAAGCTAAGTGCTCAGTGCCCTAACTCGCTGGGCCCGGTCAAACCTGGGCCATGCCAAGATTTTAATCCACGATACGTCCGTACCAACTAACGTAGACTACATTTGCTCTACCCCTAATTTAAACCACACGTTCTTCACCCATATCCCCAGTAGAGAGGAATAGGTTAATGACGCGGTGGTCACTGACAATTCAATTGACATCTATACAGATGGATACAAATCGGAGGGAAGAGTCGGCTGTGGCATCTTCTCTAGTAAGTTAGATCTCAGACTCTCTTTCCGACTTCCTGACCATTGCAGCGTCTTTCAGGCGGAAGTAATGGCTATCTATCAAGCGTCCAAGTGGCTTATTCGCAACGATTCATTCGATAAGAATATCTGCATCTACACGGACAGCCAAGCAGCAATCAAGTCCCTTGCCGGTGTTTTCACTACATCAAAGCTTGTTCTCGACTGCCGATCTTCACTCAACATTTTGTCGAGTCACTCGCAGGTTCACCTATATTGGGTGCCTGGACATATGGATATTTTAGGTAACTGCTATGCCGACGAGTTAGCAAAACAGGGCTCGCAGCTTACAGATATATCACCTTCCTGCACCATTGGTGTCCCTCTTACGTCTATTAAATTAGCCATTAAGCAAAACTACCTTGAGAAAGCAAAAAGATCCTGGGTAGCGGAGCATACCTGTGGTATTACCAGGCTAACATGGACCACTTTGGACAATAGACGAAATAGACAGCTACTCAACCTTAGCAGAAATTCCATCAGCATTACGACTTCGGTGCTCACGGAACACTGCATAATGGGGAGACATGCTGCAAGACTAGGACTGCCATTCAATGACTTCTGTCGGGGCTGCGGCTCTGAGGAGGAGGAAGAAACAGTCCTCCATTTCATGTGCGAATGCCCATCCCTAGCCAGGAGGAGACTAAAACTCCTGGGCTCACCTTTCTTTCCACTAGTCTGTCCGAGCTATCATCCGTAAATATTAAGGACATAGACAGATTCATTATGGAATCCTCATGGTTCTCCAATTCGTAAATGGGGGAGTCGCGCCGTACTGTGGTATCACAACAAGCCTAACTGTGCTTAAGTGTGCTTTCAAGCAGAAGGCTGTCACTCCAACCTAACCTAACCTAATACTCGATAGTTTTTTCGTACGAGTTCGCTTTTTTTTAATTTTAACTCAGGCGTCCGATAGGGGGCGCTATTGCGGCTATTGCGGATTTTTTTTACAGTTTTCAGTGCTAAGTTTATTCAAAAACGCAAATTTTTCTTACTTCATTCATTGGTTTATTTATTTAAATTCTTTTTAACAACGACAATTTAAACGGTGTGAAGATAGCCACGCGTGGCTATCTTAGCAAATACACAAACCACAAAATGTAAAAATTTCTATGTTAACTTAACAGAAAAAATGTTAACCAAAAAATGTAATGTTAAGCAGAATATAGAATATTCTATCGGATCCTAATGACCATTTGGAGAACTGACTGTGACCACCCGACATACCATTCCATAGGTATTGAACTACAGTTTTATCCTGCATACACAAATTTCACATATTTATCTCAGATTATTTTTAATTAATTTCTAAAATATATCATTTTGTAAACTGAGTTGGAGGAATCTGGTGGTTATATGGAGCACTTCTACATATGTGCCAGATATCACATGGGTATCAGTGGATAGGTATTGAGGAGTAGATCAATCCTGCATTTCCCAAATATCTAACATTAATTTCGGTCTACTAGTAACGGCTGTTTGAAAATTTGCATGTTGGGTGCAAATGGGTGGAGGAACTGGTGGTCATATGGAGCACTTGTACATATGTGCCAGACATGACATGGGTATCAGTTGATTGGTATTGAGGAGTAGATCAATCCTGCATTTCCCAAATATCTAACATTAATTTCGGTCTACTAGTAACGGCTGTTTGAAAATTTGGATGTTGGGTGCAAATGGGTGGAGGAACTGGTGGCCATATGGAGCACTTCTACATATGTGCCAGATATGACATGGGTATCAGTAGATAGGTATTGAGGAGTAGATCAATCCTGCATTTCCCAAATATCTAACATTAATTTCGGTCTACTAGTAACGGCTGTTTGAAAATTTGCATGTTGGGTGCAAATGGGCGGAGGAACTGGTGGCCATATGGAGCACTTCTACATATGTGCCAGACATGACATGGGTATCAGGAGATAGGTATTGAGGAGTAGATCAATCCTGCATTTCCCAAATATCTAACATTAATTTCGGTCTACTAGTAACGGCTGTTTGAAAATTTGCATGTTGGGTGCAAATGGGTGGAGGAACTGGTGGTCATATGGAGCACTTGTACATATGTGCCAGACATGACATGGGTATCAGTAGATAGGTATTGAGGAGTAGATCAATCCTGCATTTCCCAAATATCTAACATTAATTTCGGTCTACTAGTAACGGCTGTTTGAAAATTTGCATGTTGGGTGCAAATGGGCGGAGGAACTGGTGGCCATATGGAGCACTTCTACATATGTGCCAGACATGACATGGGTATCAGGAGATAGGTATTGAGGAGTAGATCAATCCTGCATTTCCCAAATATCTAACATTAATTTCGGTCTACTAGTAACGGCTGTTTGAAAATTTGCATGTTGGGTGCAAATGGGCGGAGGAACTGGTGGCCATATGGAGCACTTCTACATATGTGCCAGACATGACATGGGTATCAGGAGATAGGTATTGAGGAGTAGATCAATCCTGCATTTCCCAAATATCTAACATTAATTTCGGTCTACTAGTAACGGCTGTTTGAAAATTTGCATGTTGGGTGCAAATGGGTGGAGGAACTGGTGGTCATATGGAGCACTTGTACATATGTGCCAGACATGACATGGGTATCAGGAGATAGGTATTGAGGAGTAGATCAATCCTGCATTTCCCAAATATCTAACGTTAATTTCGGTCTACGAGTAATGATTGATTGAATATACCAGTTCCTCCGCCCATTTGCACCCAACATGCAAATTTTCAAACAGCCGTTACTAGTAGACCGAAATTAATGTTAGATATTTGGGAAATGCAGGATTGATCTACTCCTCAATACCTATCTACTGATACCCATGTCATATCTGGCACATATGTAGAAGTGCTCCATATGGCCACCAGTTCCTCCGCCCATTCGCACCTAACATGCAAATTTTCAAACAGCCGTTACTAGTAGACGGAAATTAATGTTAGATATTTGGGAAATGCAGGATTGATCTACTCCTCAATACCTATCCACTGATACCCATGTCATATCTGGCACATATGTAGAAGTGCTCCATATGGCCACCAGTTTCTCCACCCAATATGCGAATTTTCAAACAGCCGGTACTAGTAGACCGAAATTAATGTTAGATATTTGGGAAATGCAGGATTGATCTACTCCTCAATACCTATCTACTGATACCCATGTGATATCTGGCACATATGTAGAAGTGCTCCATATGACCACCAGTTCCTCCGCCCATTTGCACCTAACATGCAAATTTTCAAACAGCCGTTACTAGAAGACCGAAATTAATGTTAGATATTTGGGAAATGCAGGATTGATCTACTCCTCAATACCAATCCACTGATACCCATGTCATGTCTGGCACATATGTACAAGTGCTCCATATGGCCACCAGTTCCTCCGCCCATTTGCACCTAACATGCAAATTTTCAAACAGCCGTTACTAGTAGACCGAAATTAATGTTAGATATTTGGGAAATGCAGGACTGATCCACTCCTCAATACCAATCCACTGATACCCATGTGATATCTGGCACATATGTAGAAGTGCTCCATATGACCACCAGTTCCTCCGCCCATTTGCACCTAACATGCAAATTTTCAAACAGCCGTTACTAGAAGACCGAAATTAATGTTAGATATTTGGGAAATGCAGGATTGATCTACTCCTCAATACCAATCCACTGATACCCATGTCATGTCTGGCACATATGTACAAGTGCTCCATATGGCCACCAGTTTCTCCACCCAATATGCGAATTTTCAAACAGCCGGTACTAGTAGACCGAAATTAATGTTAGATATTTGGGAAACGCAGGATTGATCTACTCCTCAATACCTATCTACTGATACCCATGTGATATCTGGCACATATGTAGAAGTGCTCCATATGACCACCAGTTCCTCCGCCCATTTGCACCTAACATGCAAATTTTCAAACAGCCGTTACTAGAAGACCGAAATTAATGTTAGATATTTGGGAAATGCAGGATTGATCTACTCCTCAATACCAATCCACTGATACCCATGTCATGTCTGGCACATATGTACAAGTGCTCCATATGGCCACCAGTTTCTCCACCCAATATGCGAATTTTCAAACAGCCGGTACTAGTAGACCGAAATTAATGTTAGATATTTGGGAAACGCAGGATTGATCTACTCCTCAATACCTATCTACTGATACCCATGTGATATCTGGCACATATGTAGAAGTGCTCCATATGACCACCAGTTCCTCCGCCCATTTGCACCCAACATGCAAATTTTCAAACAGCCGTTACTAGTAGACCGAAATTAATGTTAGATATTTGGGAAATGCAGGATTGATCTACTCCTCAATACCTATCTACTGATACCCATGTCATATCTGGCACATATGTAGAAGTGCTCCATATGGCCACCAGTTCCTCCGCCCATTCGCACCTAACATGCAAATTTTCAAACAGCCGTTACTAGTAGACGGAAATTAATGTTAGATATTTGGGAAATGCAGGATTGATCTACTCCTCAATACCTATCCACTGATACCCATGTCATGTCTGGCACATATGTACAAGTGCTCCATATGACCACCAGTTCCTCCACCCAATATGCAAATTTTCAAACAGCCGTTACTAGCAGACCGAAATTAATGTTAGATATTTGGGAAATGCAGGATTGATCTACTCCTCAATACCTATCTACTGATACCCATGTCATGTCTGGCACATATGTAGAAGTGCTCCATATGGCCACCAGTTCCTCCACCCATTTGCACCCAACATGCAAATTTTCAAACAGCCGTTACTAGTAGACCGAAATTAATGTTAGATATTTGGGAAATGCAGGATTGATCTACTCCTCAATACCTATCCACTGATACCCATGTGATATCTGGCACATATGTAGAAGTGCTCCATATAACCACCAGATTCCTCCAACTCAGTTTACAAAATGATATATTTTAGAAATTAATTAAAAATAATCTGAGATAAATATGTGAAATTTGTGTATGCAGGATAAAACTGTAGTTCAATACCTATGGAATGGTATGTCTGGTGGTCACAGTCAGTTCTCCAAATGGTCATTAGGATCCGATAGAATATTCTATATTCTGCTTAACATTACATTTTTTGGTTAACATTTTTTCTGTTAAGTTAACATAGAAATTTTTACATTTTGTGGTTTGTGTATTTGCTAAGATAGCCACGCGTGGCTATCTTCACACCGTTGGATTCTTGTATTCACAAAAAATGTGCTACTTTTTCTACTAAACAACTTTTCTATAGACACCAAAAACGAAAAGACATAAATTAAGAATGTCTTGGTACAGTCTTAATAAAGCCATTTTCATGATTTCATGTACGGTTTTTTCGAAAACCTGACGTGATGGAGCAAAATGGTCTACAAATTCGAGCTCAACGACCCCAAATTACTGAAAACTACATGTCAAATCGCCAGTCCGGAAATTACAAAAAGTTATTGTAATTAGAGGGCATGGCTATTATGGCTATTTTTTCGGTGTAAAAGCGTCATTGAGAAAACAAAAAATTCATCTTTAAGAATTGATTTCTTGAAAAAGGTTTGACATATGTATGTGATTTTGACTTTAAGTGATCCGAACTGTTTTCCGATGGAGAATATTTTTCTCAAAGATTCTATGATAGGTTTCAAGATCGTTAACCTGGTATTATCTTATATCAACTAACCTACAGCGAAGTTTAGGGGAGAGGGAATATGGAGAGCAGCATTGAGTAATTTATTCTCCTCTTTCAAGATAAACCACTTTCTCTTAGTCATGAAATATGTACAAGTAAAAATAAAATATTTTTTATATTGGTGCTACATATGATGGATAGTGAGGATCCTAGACATGATATATAAAATCTGACTACCGGGTCAGTATCAGCCCGAATCACCCTTATAAAGATATGCATTCGCTATTTGAATCTGTAAGGTGTTAAATTGTTGCACAATTAAAATAGAAAAATGCTTTACAATCTTTATTAATGTGAGCAACAACGAATTTGTAAATAGATTTTAAATAACGATAAAAAATCATAAATGAATTCATTATAAATAATTACCATTTATCTGCGCATATACAAAAATAGTCTGTAAATAAAAGAAAAATAAGAGATTTCGTTATTATTATAAATCCCATTAAGTGAATAAATAATCTCAACTAATTTATCTACTTGTATACACTCTTTAAAAATTAACTCAAATAATAATTTTACTGTGAACTGGAAACTACGAGCACATAAAACAAAACAAAAATGTAAATTTTTTATATATAAAAAAAAAAAAACCGAAAAACAAAAACAAACAACAAACAAAAATTGCAATAAAATTTTACAATGAAAAATAAAACTCTCATGAAAAGTTATGATGAAAAATTAAGCACATGCCAAAAGTCAACAGATCATAATCACTAACGAGCTAACTGAACTCGACGACCAAATACTGGACTACAGTTCAGTTCACTGTCGGATGAGTTGAGGATGTAGTGGTATGTGTCCATCCAAAATGTCCAGAACTTTGAAACCACCACAGCAGCAACAACAACAACAACAAAGCAATGCACATACAAAATTGTGTCATAATGTGTAATATCTACACGTACTCGTATACCATAAACTGTTTTGAGAGATTCTTTGGGGAAGATGGGGATGAGGGAAAAACAAAAAAAAATTAATTTAAAGTTTCACAAATGAAAAACTAAAAGACGACGGAGACGAAGTTCAGCATGTTGATGATGATGATGTACTACTTACATAAATAATGATGAAATATAAGAAGACCTAAAAAAACCAATAGCACAATACAAATTAAAATGAACAAAAAAAAAAATAACAGCACAAAATTATTAGAAAACCAAATACAAAGTCTCTACAGAGATTGAACATTTTCTGCAAGGATATTGCAAGTAGTTGCAAAGATATTGTATTTTATAGTTACTAAAGAGAGAAAAAAGTAAAAACAAAAAAAAAAAACTTTTTGATACTAAAACTTTGAAATAGTGTAATAATTTTTCATCACAATTACCGGAAGTAAACTCAATGCTCATCTAGAGATTTTCTAGAATTTTCGCTTCATTTCAGTTTAAATAACGAGCTTGTTTTTTATTTTTTTTTTTTAGGTTATAAGGGCGGTGGACAATTGCTTACATACAAAGTATGATAATATATATTATTTTCTGTCTTTATAGCATTTGACCCATTACAGCTGGATACATTAATCTTATTTATTAAGTATCATAAGCTGTGCATGAGTTGATGATGAAGTTGATGCCAGACTGAAGTATATTTTCCTTCCATTTTAGTTTGTTTGCTTTTTTACAGTTTTTCTACTTTTTTAAGTGTATTAAAAAATAAATAAAATTGAGTTTAAAAAATATAGAAAAATACTTCGAAAATTTGTAAACTTCATTCCTAAATCTTTTTGTTTCATATGTGATTTCAAGGGAATCCTCTTTCAGTCTGCAGTACTTTTTTGGCAACTTTTTGGTATGGAAGGCTGGCGTCAAAAAATACATTTGTCGCAAACTCTTTTTAGGCATAGGAACTTAAATTGTGAAAAATTCATGAAGAAGGGTAGAAAGGAGGATGGGCATTATAATCCTTAGATATCGAAAAATTACTAATTGCGAAAACCGCTCACCGGCGAATTCCTTGAATGGCTTGTGTTTTTTGTACGGCGCCTAAATACTAATTTTTTTGTATACCTCCGCTGCGAGACACATTGGTCATTGTGATTCGGAAAGGTTAGAAATAAATATTTATTTTTAAGTTTCTCTCTAAATTTTTTTATATAGTAAATATCGAAATCGCTTAACTTATAATGGTTGGTGATTCTTTTTGGACCAGAATTTAAGCTTCTGGTTTCAGGACTTAAACCAATATATATCTGTAAGCCAAGCTATCTCTTTGCCTTTTACTTCAATATGCACAGGCAGTGGTGGATCCAGAGGGAAGGGATGGAGGTAACGACCCCTGTGAATGTTTATAACCTGTAAAATATTTTCTACAACGCAACTGTTTACTATATTCACTTGGACAATTCAAGTTGGTCTACATTCTGGTCTGGTGTTTGGTTAGAAATTCGTACTGAATTTTTGTCTGAATTTTGGGTTAATCTTATTCTTTAATTTCGTTGTGATTACACTAGTTTACAGCCAAAATTACCAATGAACACCACTATGCAATTCCTATGTAAAATTGGTCGGTGAGCCCGAAAATCAACTCTATTTTTAATTCTATGGTGTGGTTTTGGAGATAATTGAATTTTTTATCGGAGCAAAACAGGTTTGTTCAAATTTCCCATCTTACGTTAATACATTTTGATTCGATTGGATAAATAGTTTTGGCACAATTAAGTAAATTGCCAAGAAATTTTAAGTTTTTCTTTCTAAATATTTTTAAACAAAATTTTGGATTACAAATAAAATTTGAAAAACGCAGTAAATTGCTCTGTTTTAAAACTAGTTATTTTTACTCAATTGCATGTAACTTTTATATCTTATTTTTTTGTAAAAGTACAGACTTTAAGCAAAAAATTTAAAACAGAACAGATTATTGCGTTTTCCTAATTTTATTTGTAATCTAAAATTTTTTTAAAATATTTTTTGAAAAAAATTTAAATTCAAGATGAGAAATTTCAGTATCTTTAATTTAATATAATGCTTGTTTAAATCGAGTTCTTAGTTTCTAAGATATTTGTAATCATGTGGACAAACTTTTTTTGTTCCGATAAAAAAAATTCAACTGGCGATATCTCCAAAACCACACCATAGATTTTAAAATAGAGTTAATTTTCGGGCGACCAATTTTACATAGGAATTGGTTAGTGGTGTTCATTGCCCAGAAAAAAAGTAATTATTTGTAAACTAGTGTTATTGGTGTAAATTTGGTCAGATTTTTGGTTTGAGTTTCAGTTTAAAATTTTGTTTGTTTTTTTGGTTAATTTTTGTTTGATTTTTTGGCTAAATTTTGTTCAATTCATGGTCCGAAATTGGTTCAATTCGTGGTCGGAATGTGGTTTAATTTTCGGTTTGATTTTAGTTTGAATGAGATCAACTCTTTTCGATTTGAATTTTGATCTAAATTTTTGGTAAGAATTTTTGTCCGATTTTGAGTGCGAATTTTGGCCTGATTTCGGATCTGAATTTTGATTCAAGATTTCATTTCATTTTTGGTTTGAATTTCGATCTGATTTTTGGTTTGAATTTCGATCTAATTCCTGGTCTGAATTCTGATTTAAAATTTGGATAAATTTTCAGTTTGATTTTTGTCAGAATTCTAATTTGAATTTCGATCAAAATTTTAAACTGTTTTTTGGTCTAGATTTTTATCTGATTTCATTTTGTCTAATTTTTAGTTTAAATATTGATATAGTTATTGCTCAGTTAAATATTCTATAATTTATCTAAATCAGCTCTCTCCAAACTGAAATCCTACATCCACGACTGTGCCTAGAGACCCTAATAATCTATAATGAATTTTTTCCTATCTCATCTAATAACTTAACGTACTCCTAAACTTACTTTAAAGATATTAAAGACCCTGATGGGGTTTCGACTGTCGTAAAATATCATAATACATATATGTTCCAAATTGAACAATGCACTGAGACGTAGCAAGAATCTTCGCTGGGTTCTTGACCCATACATATACTCCTGCGCCAATTTTTTTTTATTTTCGCGACACTTTTGTTTAATACTTTACTGTAATTGGAAAGAGATGTCAAACATTTTTTTGCTCAAGTCTTTTTTGTTACTGAGAATAATTTTAAAATCTTCTCAACATCACATTTTTGTTCATATCATCCCTGGAAAGGTTAGTTAGTACTATAAAACTTTTTCTCTGTTTTTTTTTATTAATTCTCTAGTATCCTCTTAGTTTCCATATAAGAATATTATTAGATATTAAGGCTTTAGATTCATCAAACCCTCGATTTCGAGATGGAAAACATATGTAAAGTTTTGTGGATCATAACACAATCATGAAAGTGCTTTACTTCATCTATTACGATTACGAAAATTTTGAAATCTCTTCCGCACCAACATAGATTAAAGAATAAAAATTAATTTGTTACGTGAACACAAAAACATTTGTCATTATATGCGCTCCAATTTAGAGGATATCAGT